>JAINUG010000154.1:1235071-1617571 GCA_029706075.1 Aldrovandia affinis | reverse complement strand
CCCCCTCTCTCTCTCCTTCTCTTTATTTGTATTAGCAACACAAATGAAGCTGTTTTATGCATCACTTGATTGGTTTAAACAGTTATTCATTACAAGCACTATGCATCTCTGTGCCGCCTTTTCTAACACAAGACATTTTTCACATTCTTGCATCATTTTTGTTCTCATTGCAATGTTTCCATATTATGGAAGGGGGGTAAACTAAATGATGGGAAAAGCAAACAATATATGACTATTTATAAACTAATTAGAAGTTGAGCAGCCCTAGGCCTCAGGACAGTTTCAGTCCTTCTTGGAATGCTGTTATACAAGTTTAGAAGTGCTTCTAGTGGGATATTGGACCATTCTTTAAGAAGGAAAGCCTCCAGTTCTTTGAGAGATGAAGGCAGAATTCTTCTCATTCCATAACTTCCCGTAAAGGTTCAATGATGTTTAGATCTGATGATTGGGGAGGCTATGGAAGGTCTTTGACTTCATCCTGGTGCTCATGAAACCACTCTTGAATCTGTTTAGCAGTGTGTATGGGGACGTTATAGTGGAATATGGGAACATCTTCAGGAGACAATGTTTGCACCATAGGGTGCACCTGGTCACCTAAAATGGCTTGCATTCCTTGGCTGTAATTCTACCATGCAGAGTAATAATCGAACCCAGTGACCCCCATGAGATGACTGCCCATACCATAACAAATCCATCACCACATTTAACAGTTGGGAACAGGTAATGTGGGTTGAAGGCTTCCTTTGGCTTTCTCCAAATATAAACCCATCCAGATGTAGGAAAAAGAGTAAAAGATGACTCATCGGACCATATTACTTTCTTCCACTGCTCAGCAGTTTTGTGCTCATTACGCCAGGTTTTGTGTTGCACATTGACCTTGTTTACAAACATTTTCCCAATGGCAGCCCTACCATAAATATCAGCTTTGTGAAGCTCATGACAAAAGGTTTTTTTGTGGGTCACAGAGGTGTAGATTCAGTTCTGTGGACATTTTTGTTGTTTTGTGTTTTTTAGCAACTATCCGGTTAAGTGTCCGTCTATCCCTGTCAATAAGAATTGACTTGCGATCACTCTTCCTCTCTCCTGATGCAGTGTTTCCTTGTTTGGCGTATGTAGTCATGATTTTTGGCACTGTTCCCCTTGACACATTAAATAATTTGCCGTTTCTGTGACTGACGCTCCTGCAATTCAGGGAATCAACTATTTGACCTCTTTCAAAATCTGTTAGATCTCTAATGTTGCCTTATAAACTCTGATATTAAACATCCTTTAAAGCAGAGACATTGGTAATTAGTATTGACATTAATGTGAAACACGCATGTAGACTCCCTTTTAATTGTGATGTTGTTACTTAAAAATATGAGTCAGTTTTCAGCATTTTCCATTATTTTGTCTACCCCTTGTATATACAGTAGGCTCCATTTTTATTCATACCCTTGATAAAGATTAACAAAAGAGATTGTATAAAATAAACTATATAGGTAATGCGGTATATTTGATGCTCAAAACAATTCCGAAAAGTATATTCTTTAATAATAATGCATTGGCACGAACCACAATCGAACGGTTCACAAATTATATTTTTTTCCAAGAATCACAAATATTCACACCCTTGTTATCAGTACTTTGTGGTTCCTCCCTTGGCCCTCCCAACAGCAAGTAGTTACCTTCTCTAGTGTTGTACGAGGTTATGGAATTTCTTGGAGGGGATCCTCTTCCATGCATAATTGTTCTAGTTCCTTCAGATTCTTGGGTTGGTGTTTCTGGACTGCTGTTTTGAGTTCAAACCACAAATGTTCAATTGGATTCAGGTCTGGAAACTGAGATGGCCATGTCAGGACATTGGTCTTGTGCTCTGTCAACCATTTCTTCGTTTCTTTGGACGTATGTTTGGGATCGTTGTCTTGTTGAAAGTTCCATCTGCGGCCAAGGTGTTGCTTCCTGGCAGAGGGAACAAGGTTTTTGGACAAAATGTCTGCATGTACATGCTGGAGTTCATGGTTCCATCTATTTTAATAAGGGCCCCAGGGCCTGTGAATGGAAAACAACCCCAAATCATTAAGGATCCACCACCAAACATAACGCTGATGTGCATATCCAAAAAGTTCAATTTGGCCACAAGACACAGTTCCAATTGTAGTTCAGGTGTAGTTTGACGAATTCCAGACGCCTTTTTTGGTGAATTGTCTTCAAAAGAGGCTTCCTTCTTGCAACTCTGCCATAAAGGCCATTGTCATGTAGGCCTCATCAAATGGTAGCTTTAGACACCTTGTAACCCCAAGATGCCAGGTTATTTTGGAAATCTTGAACTGTGTCCCTTGGACTTCTGTTTGCCTCTCAAACCACACGTCTCACTACACGTGGGGGCAAGACTTCCTCTACCTGGCAGGTTAGCTACTGTTCCAGTGGCCTTAAACTTTAAACTTAAAGTGGCCTAATAATTGACATAACAGTGGAAAGCGGTATTTTTTTCTTAACTTTTTAGTTTTTTGTAGTCATCTCCTCCTGATCTGTAGAGGTCACTAACCTTTTGCCTGATGCTTTCAGGGAGTTATTTGCCTTTCACCATGATGATGGCTGACCACAGTATTTCAAACGTGTGTTCCCTCCTTTGTATACCCTAGGGAAACAGGATACCATTGTAGGCCACTTTATAGTTCCATAACCTTCCAATGAACTTCAAATAAGTTGTATATTTATGAAGATTTATTTTGTATGGATTACATTTAAAGGAATAGTTAGGGGTATGAATAATTGTGATCCAGATGTTTTATGGATAATGGATTATTATAAACAAAATATGTTTTTCTGAACAATTGTATTAGTAATGTAGGTTTGGAATTTTCTGAATTTTTTTAGCATAAAATGTACCTCATTACTTATATAGTTTATTTTATGCAATCTCTTTTGTTCATCTTAATAAAAATGGAGCCTATTGTATCTACCATATTAAGGCTATATAATGGTGAGTGCTAGGTAACTCCCAGAGGTCGCCAGTCCCATGCACCAAGGTCACCAGGTCAAAGGTCACCAGGTCCAAGCTTAAGTTCTACAGCCTCATCCTGGGCCTGCAGGTCATGTCAGGTGACCCGTCTCTCAGGTGTGTGGTGGAAATGCAGGTGGTTGGAATTAGGGGTTAGGGGATAGGGTTAGGGGTTAGGGTTAGGCTTTGCTCCCAAATGCACTGAAGAATGTACATTTCACAGTGGACTCATTCAATGTATTTTATTGAAGCATTTGAAAGAAGCAGTGAGATCCTGTAGATGAAGTCCAGCCAAGCTGTGATTTTTGTAAAGAGGATCTGAGTGAGACAATAAGACGGAAAGGGAAGGAGTCGGAGATGGAAACAGACGAAAGGGAAATGAAAAAAGACTTTTTGTTTGCGTATGCCTCCACGATAACATCCTAATGTAGCATGTGCTATATATGGCTCCGTGTGTCATATTATTTATGGGGGGGTCTTTACTTACATTAGGTCTGTAAATACTGTGTCTTTAGATTTCCTACCATCCCGCATTTCACACAGCATGCTGCTGCAGGCTACATTTATACAGCCCTCACTGGGACAGCACTAATGCAGCATTTCATACAGCATGCTGCTGCAGGCTGCATTTATACAGCGCTCACTGGGAGAGCACTAATGCAGCATTACATACAGCATGCTGCTGCAGGCTGCATTTATACAGCGCTCACTGGGAGAGCACTAAGTGGGTGGGTGTGGGCTAGGGATGTGGGTGTGCGGAGTAGAGTGGGTGGTTGTGGGTGGGGGTGGGTTGGGGGAAGGATGTGAGTGGGTGGGTGTGGCTATGGGTGGGTTTGGGGGAGGGATGTAGGTGTGGGGGAGTAGAGAGGGTGGGTGGGTTTGGGGAGGGGTAGGAGTGGGTGGGTGTGGGTGGGTGGCTTCTCCCTGAGTGGGCCTCAGGTGGTGTTGCAGTGCAGCAGCTGTGGGGGGAGTGGGAGCCGTGTTTTGTCACCAGAGCCATTGTGTCCCAGTGAGACATCTGTTCCATTCAGGGGTTCCTCCCGCACGCCTGCTGGCTCTGTCTTCTCTGTTACCGGGGCGATGGCAGCCATCCCTACATACTAAGACATGTACATTTGCATTTAAATATTCAGAATAATACATTGTCTTACAGCCCATATAAAACATATTCTTTTTTCAAAAGCTGTCCTCATATCTGTGCATTTCATTAATCTCCCTTAAATGCTATCCCTTTTTTTTTACAAGGTTTCTTAAACATTAAGCACCTCGATGATGACTTTGTATAACGTATGGTTATAATTTCAATGTGGTTTTCCCAATGTCACATGACTGAGATGTAAAGCATTAGGGCAGGTCAGTCCAGGGGCCTCATTTATAAAACGTACTTACGCACAAATTTGATCTTAGAACGTGCGTACGCTCAAATCCACGTCAAAGTTCAGATTTATAAAAACGGTCTTTGACGTGGAAAAGTACTTACCTCACGTCAGGTTTCAACCTGGCGTACGCACTTTCCTTGTGGCAATGTTGGAGTACTGCAGGTATTCGCGGTCTCGTCTCTTCTCTGTCCTGACCCCTCGCTGGTGAAATAATCTTCCGCAATCGGTCAGGACCGCGGAATCACTTGCGATCTTCCGCGAGAGACTCAAAACCCACCTTTTCAGACTCCACTACCACTGAATTCTGTACATCTAGCTAATTGTCATCACCACTGCCTACTTGCTCAACACTATATACCCTGCTTACTCCATTAAAAATAATAATTGACTAACCTTTTCCTTCCCAGTGTTACAGGTATGGTACGCAGCTGCCTGCAATGGTTTATTGCTGTATTACTGCACTGATCTCTTGCGCGTACTATGATTGTTCCTACCATGTATTAATGTACATATTGTAAGTCGCTCTGGATAAGAGCATCTGCTAAATGCTTAAAATGTAAATGTAATGTAAAATGTATTCGGAAATCTAACAGCGCCAACATGTCGTCTGCTGCCTATTATTATTATTATTATTATTATTAGTAGTAGTAGTAGTAGTAGTAGTAGTAGTAGTAGTATTACCAGATTGAACACATTGCTTAGGCTATACGTAATGGTTTGCACAATAAAGTTATTAATAAATTAAAACAACATAAGCTAAGCTACTTGTGGAAAACAAAACAAAAACACACATTGGTTTTCCAAAACTACCCCAATTAGCATAATTGACACATCCTTGAAATGTATTTAATACATATTATGGTTCCACGCGTGTAAAACACTTCGGTCAATCTGTAGGCTATAAAATAGAATGGCTTCGCTTCTCGAAGATATCGCCAACCGCGCAATAAGAAGGGAACGAGTTATTAGAGATTTTGACCTCAGTTTTAAATCAGTTTTAAAATTATTTACGTCCTTCAGGGACCTTTGCTGCCACCCCGTTCACAGCCTGGGCTACAGACTGCCAGGCCACGTACTTGGTTGTACTGGTAAAGCTACTGGAAAGGCTCCCCAAACAGCGTCCCTGCACGCAGCTGCACCTCCGCCAACAAGACCTCGATTTCCGCCTCGCTAAAATTCTTTTTCTTGCAGCTCGCCATTATCACATAGAAAATTTCTGTTTTGATTCGTGCTCCTTTATATGCTAATGATATTAATTAGGGGGCGTTTACAAGGCGGAGATCTGAAACCATTCAGCTACGCACAATTTCAAGATCATTTGCGATTTATAGATTTAACATCTGGGCGAGTGGCGTACGCACGTTTTTTTGGGCGTACGTTCAGTTTCTCTGAATCACACTTACGCACATTTCAGAAATGATCTTAGATCAAATATAGGATGGTTTCTACGCAACTTTTTATAAATGAGGCCCCAGGTCTTGCTTATTTTAATGTTTGGTTCCATGTTTTGCTTTGTGTCTCAAGGTCACAATTATAGTGCACGTAATTATGTCGTCCCATGGCTGGAACTGCCCTCAGCCACTGTAACGTGGTGGAAGATCGCTACTTCAAATGGTCCATATACCATTGCTGGGTCTAAGCGCTTTGGAATGATTCATGACTAAACTGAATAACTCATAAGGTCATGGAGAGGCAAACTGCACTCAGACTGAACCACAGTAAAGCACAGCCTGCTCTGTGTTTGAGAGAATTGAGCTGCATTGCAGAGATGAAAGAGAGGACAGTGGGCGGGGGTGGGTGGGTGGGGGTGTGGATGGTAAACTTCCAGTTCCCGGGTAATTATTAATGTTGTCTTCATGGCTTCCGTTGTAAAATTGTCATTGCTGTGATATTCTAGTATCAAACTTAACAGTGACACTGACCTACTCGCAAACAAAGGACCGAGTGACTGCTTGGGGTGAATGCAGAAAGAACGTGGTTTCTGCTGGCAGTATTGTCTTTAACTTGTTGTCTCCCCCCTGTGGAAGCAGTGGGTATTGCTGTTGATGTAACAAAGCACACCCAGCCTGTTTTCACACCTAGTCCAATTGATAAAGTTTGAATCAGAATTCGGTTGTGTGCATGTTTGTGTTGTTTTATTTGGTCTGGTTGGACTCTGATTTGGTTTGGTTTTGACTCTTGGTTTGACTTTGATTGTGTGAATCTCTCATGGACATAGCAGACGGTGACAATGGAAGATTTAAAATGTGCAGACAGAACCGTGTGTTCATGGTTATTGGACAGAAATAGGCGGGTGGCGTTCTTACCCACAGAGACCATTTGAGGACACAGCGCAGAGCGACTCACACGACCTGAATAATCTTTTACTCCAAAGCATTCATCGTCTCCCTGCTGCTAATTACAGAAGGTTTGTAATTAATTACAGAGAAGCTCTGAGCCCATGGTCGACATCTTAAATGGACAGTCAGGCGAGTCCACATAGCCACGTATGTTGTTTGTTTTCCTGGTTGTTCTCCCTGTTTTATTTATTTTTTGTTGCAAACTTCCGTCTTTAGCCCATAATACTCTGTGCGACTTGTTCACTTCCTGTGGTTGGACAAGACACTTCACATCGCACCATGGTTTGTTTGGAGACGGACCGAGACCGCCCTTTTTCGGTGAACTAGGGTTCACATTTCTTTAGTGGACCAGAGTTTGAATACAGCTTTCACACCCGTCCAAACAAACCAGGAGGCACAAAGCTAGTCTCTCCAGCTGCCTTCTCTTGTTTCGTCATGACCTTTTATGACTCAGTTTGACTGTGAGATGCGAGAACATTTCATTTGTGATAACTTCCCAGGAGTGCTGTTGGCCTAACGAGATGGAATCAGGTTGATGACTGTGTTCGCTGCGGTCAGCCAAATCAGAGCATGGCAACGGTTGCCTTATGTCCCGTCTCTCCTGCTATGTGCACAATGTAGCACACACTGTTACATTGTTAGAGTAAAAGACAGGCATGTTCACTCCATAGTGACCCTGTGAGCCAAGGGTTTCCCTGAACCCTCAGTTTAAGGATAAACAGCTGGGGACTGGTGAGTCTATGTCATTCTACTGCCGTCTGAGAGGAAAGGGTCAACAAGTGTATTTCAATAGCAGGTCCCTGATGGCTTGAACATGGCATTCATGCCATGGTGATTTTACTGGTACCACCCAACCAGTAAAAGAAGGATCGTACCATTTCATTAAATTCTGTGTTTCTGGGGGGAGAGTCCAGCCACAGGTACTCTGTGTCCCGGGGTGGAACCTGCCCTCCGTTTTCCTCAAATCGAATTTTCCGTAGGAAAGTGTTTTAATGAAAGACGTTTCAGTACAACAGTAGTGGCCATTGTTCAAAAGGGCACACTTGTCTTTACGCACACATCTGGGATGGGTCAGACTGTACCATGTGTTATCATTATGTGCGGGGATGAACCATGTGTTATCATTTCTTTTGGGACGTTTGTGCTCCTGTGTTGGATGAGCCTGGCCCCATGTCTGAGATGTTGTGTCCTTGGTCTATGCCTCTTCAGTCTCTGGTTTTTCAGCTTGGCCCACTTCTTTTTCACCTTTGTGTTAAATCAGCTGCTGCCAGATCTTGTGTGCAGAACAGCTGAGTTGAAGGGATTCATCAGTTTCATTCACATCTGTCCTCTCCTCAGTTTTTCATGGCTGGCCTCTCACTTCACTGCATTCACCCTGCTGTCTAAACCATGTTCACTTGACTCCTCGCCTCAAAGTGGAGCCATTGTCTCCCTTTGGAGACATATTTCCCAAGACCCGCCCTTGGCCTTAAATCACCTGTAAATGCGGTGAATCAAAGGCTTCTCTCCAGTAATGATACAGTAATGGAGTAGATTGGCCCAGAGCCCAAGTGAGTCGTGCAGAAGGAACCCTGTTTATATGCCGTGAAATGCCACAGCCAGAACCCTTTTCAGCATTTACCCCTAGCTGAGTAGCATGGTCACTATCATCAATAGTTAATACTGTACAAAAAACGGAAACGTAACATTGTTAGTGTCAGATGTGTACACTAGGCCTGCATATACAATCTGGATTATTTACTGCAATCTTTTCTGTTGTGGTCGCTCATAAACAGGAGTGGCATCTGGATCTCTCCCTCTGACGTTAAGCTTGCGAGCAACCGCACAAATCTGGCAAGAGATCTATACGTGGGTTTAGGCGGAAGCAGAGAATTTCAACTGGAAATATGTTCTGGGTTGGGCAGTGCTTCAGCAGTGGGTAAGATGCAGACTCCCTGGATGAATGGCATTAGATCAGCGTTCGGTCACGGCAGGCCAGCGGAAACAAGATTTTGGCCTGAGTGAGTACAGACATAGCCCTGATGGAGTTGCTCAGGGCATTGCAGTGCCCAACACAAGACAGCCGCTGCGTTTTCCTGTTGGCTAAGAACAGTGGCCCTCTATCTGCCTCTGGCACTAATATTATCATTAGTGTTATTGCTGTTATAAGCCCTGAAGCCGCTTCTCCAGTGGCAGCTGGGTGCATCTCCCCCCCTCGGTTCCTTACATCTCCGTGGATACAGAGCCAGTCACTCATTGGTTGATATTTATTTTTCCACTTTGAGGGGGGTGTGAATGAATGTGTTCAGTATCCCTTATTTTGAACCCCCCTCCACAGGCACTTCCTCTCTCTCTCTCTCCCTCGCTCTCTCTCTGTACCTCTCTCTCTCTCTCTCTCTCTCTCTCAGTTTCTCTCACCCTGTCTCTGTGCCCCCAATTAGAATTCAAGCTATGCTTTATTGGCACGACTTCACAAAGTACAAAATTGGCAAAGCAAGGTAGCCAATTTGAGATACTTTTAAGGGAGAAATACAATAACAACAATAATAGTGAAAACATATACATGCATGACATGCACACACACACACAGACACACACATACATACATACACAGACACACACACACACAATCACACGTACACATGCACACACACACATACACATGTGCACACACACACACACACACACACACATATACACACACAATCACACATACACATACACACAGACACATACACATGCACACACAGACACATGCACACACACAACACACACATACACAGAGAGGCAGACCTACACACACAGACTGTCACACATACACATACACACACACACATACACGCACACATACACACGCACACACACACACACAAACACACACATATTTCTATATACTTGCTCCTCCCTCTGTGTCATTCTCTGTGGCTCCTCCTGCACTGGAACAGAGCTGGAAACAGGAAATACTCCTGATGTGTGAGAATTCCTCCTCGACTTGCCTGAACAGTGAAAGAAGTGGCTGAGAGAGAGAGAGAGAGAGAGAGAGAAGGGGGGAGAGAGGGAAAAAGAGTGAGAGAGGGGGAGAAAGAAAGGGGAGGAGAGAAAGAATAGTGGAGAGAGGGAGAGAAAGAAAGGGGAAGAGAGAGGGGGGGAGAGGGACAGACGGAGAGAGAAAAAAAGTCAGAGGGAGAGAGAGATTGAAGGAGGGGTGCCTGAGAGGCGGGGAGCAGAAGAAGGTGGTTGTCTCCACCACATTTTGGTCTATTTTTTTTTCTGGCCCGTTCTATTCCTGGCAACGGCTCTACAGCTCTTTTCTCTCTGAGCCGCTCTCAAATGGACGCAATTCTACAGGAGAAGCTAGCAGAGCGCTTGCTGTCCCCTCGCTATAGGACTGCCAGGGTGAAGGTAAAGGAGCTTAAACTGTGAGAATGTGTGGGGGGAGGCGGAAGGATGGGCAGGGGTGTGAGAGGTCACACTCAGAAAACAAATAAAAAAGAGCAGAGGAAGACGGCAGGAAATGGCAGAGAATGGGAATGGGCCTGGAGAATATGCAGAATGCGTTTTGTGAGAAAAGTGAAAAGATTTGGTGATATTGAGCATGCTGAGCAGGGGGAGGATCAGCGGGTCACTGCCGACCCTGCAGGAAGTGGGCGGGGAGCCGCTTTCATCACGTCCGCACACGTGCGCCTCGTTTCACAGCCAGGCCAGCCGCAGAGAAAGAGGACGCAGTGTATATGGTGAATAGGGACACAGTGTGTATGGTGTATGGTGAATAGGGACACAGTGTGTATGGTGTATGGTGAACAGGACAGTGTGTATGGTGTATGGTGAACAGGACAGTGTGTATGGTGTATGGTGAACAGGACACAATGTGTATGGTGTATGGTGAACAGGACAGTGTGTATGGTGTATGGTGAACAGGACAGTGTGTATGGTGTATGGTGAACAGGACACAGTGTGTATGGTGTATGGTGAACAGGACACAGTGTGTATGGTGTATGGTGAACAGGACAGTGTGTATGGTGAACAGGACACAGTGTGTATGGTGTATGGTGAACAGGACACAGTGTGTATGGTGTATGGTGAATAGGGACACAGTGTGTATGGTGTATGGTGAACAGGACAGTGTGTATGGTGTATGGTGAACAGGACAGTGTGTATGGTGAATAGGGACACAGTGTGTATGGTGTATGGTGAACAGGACAGTGTGTATGGTGTATGGTGAACAGGACACAGTGTGTATGGTGTATGGTGAACAGGACAGTGTGTATGGTGAACAGGACACAGTGTGTATGGTGAACAGGACACAGTGTGTATGGTGAACAGGGCACAGTGTGTATGGTGTATGGTGAACAGGACAGTGTGTATGGTGAACAGGACACAGTGTGTATGGTGTATGGTGAACAGGACACAGTGTGTATGGTGTATGGTGAATAGGGACACAGTGTGTATGGTGTATGGTGAACAGGACAGTGTGTATGGTGTATGGTGAACAGGACAGTGTGTGGTGTATGGTGAACAGGACACAGTGTGTATGGTGTATGGTGAACAGGACAGTGTGTATGGTGTATGGTGAACAGGACACAGTGTGTATGGTGTATGGTGAACAGGACACAGTGTGTATGGTGTATGGTGAACAGGACACAGTGTGTATGGTGTATGGAACAGGACACAGTGTGTATGGTGTATGGTGAACAGGACACAGTGTGTATGGTGTATGGTGAACAGGACACAGTGTGTATGGTGTATGGTGAACAGGACAGTGTGTATGGTGTATGGTGAATAGGACACAGTGTGTATGGTGTATGGTGAACAGGACACAGTGTGGTGAACAGGACACAGTGTGTATGGTGAACAGGGACACAGTGTGTATGGTGTATGGTGAACAGGACACAGTGTGTATGGTGTATGGTGAGCAGGACAGTGTGTATGGTGTATGGTGAACAGGACACAGTGTGTATGGTGTATGGTGAACAGGACAGTATGGTGAACAGGACACAGTGTGTATGGTGTATGGTGAACAGGACACAGTGTGTATGGTGTATGGTGAACAGGACACAGTGTGTATGGTGTATGGTGAACAGGACACAGTGTGTATGGTGTATGGTGAACACACAGTGTGTATGGTGTATGGTGATGGTGTATGGTGACAGGACAGTGTGTATGGTGTATGGTGAACAGGACACAGTGTGTATGGTGTATGGTGAACAGGACACAGTGTGTATGGTGTATGGTGAAAGAGGATGCAGTGCGTAATGGGTTTATGTGTCCTGCTCCCTCTGAAGGCCTACTGCCTGTTTTGGATGGAGGGGAGTGGTGGGCATGGTCTGAGTCTTGCCGTCCTTTAATGGTGTGGAAACAGGCCGCAGGGGGCTTTGGTGAAACAGCAGGGAGCCCATTCTTCACTGGGGCTAATTGTGTATGCCTAGATGAGCGTTTGATTGGCCGCTGCTATCTTGCTGCTACACCCCACTACGGAGAAATAAGGGAGACGTCATTCTGCAAAGTATGAATCGTTACTGTTTGTGTTCCAGAAAATGGCCTGGCCATTGGCATGTCACAAAAGGCAACACGATCTCTTTTTGATCATCCCTTATTTGCTCTGAACCTAATCCACCAAAAACTGGAGGAATGTGCATGCTAGTATTGTTTATCATTAAATACCATAGTGATCCTGCAAGACATTTCCTCATGCTGATTTGAAGGGGTAGGGGGTCGAAGGTCCCACGCTGGCTGTCCGGGATGTCGGAAATGCGGATGACGAGTAATGACAGCCGTAGCGGGAGGTATGACAGCCGTAGCGGGACCTCGGCCGTTTCGGCCTTCAGCAGGACGAAGACGAGGAGAGACGGTGAAAGGGCCATTCAGACTCGGTCAATGGAGGTACTGTTCACCAACCTCGCCGAACTCACCCGGCACATGGCCTATGTCCCATACCGACAGCCAGGGGTGGGGGGGAGGGGGGCAGTGTTTATATTTCCCCTCTTGGTCCAGACTGGTTGGGGCCTCGCTTTTGACAGAACTAAATAAGAACAGGGCCTCACAGAGACCCATGGTACTGTTGGAGATTCCACTCCCATGGCTCTGATTGGACACAGCTTTCGTCCTGGGCTCTGATTGGACACAGCTTTTGTCCTGTGCCAAGCAGGCTGTGAATGTGATGCACTGTCCATAAGACAGCATGACTCCCTGTCTTTGTTGGTCTTTTGATTGCTGACGACCCAAGCACATTCTTTTTTTTTTGTGTCGCATTTTGTTTGTTGGATCATGGTTTTTTTGTGTCTTGTATGAGGTCCCTTTATATTGAAGACTACGCTGGGTATGACATGCTCTGTTTGACTGGAAGAAGCTGAGAAAGCTGTTTTCCTGATCTGAGATCGACTCTGAATATGAACTGTATCATCATCACCATCATCGGACTGTATCTTCTGTCTAATTCGTCAAGCTAACATGGCCCACTTGAGACCAATCTAACCCCATCTCTCTCTTTTCTCTCTCTCTCTCTCCCCATCTCTCTTTCTCTCTCTCTCTTTCTCTCTATGTCTCTATCTCTGTCACAGGATAAACAGTATGTGGGATTCGCCACACTTCCCAACCAGGTGCACAGGAAGTCAGTCAAGAAGGGTTTTGACTTCACCCTCATGGTAGCAGGTGAGTGACCGCATGTTATTGGACCCCCCACCAAACTCCCCGGCCCCCTATAACCACACTGCCCTCCACACAGACATCCTTTAGAGCAAACATGCTTTTACCACATAATTTAATATGTTTAATATATCATAATATGTATGTAATCTAAATTAACACTGTATCCCTCTAGCCCACAGGTGTCAAACTCAGAATGGGGTGGGGAGCAGGTTTTTGATTCTGACTACTCCAGGTGATTTCACTAATTGTGCTCACTTCTTCAACTAAGGAGGGAACCTTGAAATCACCTGGTGTAATTTGGTTCTAAACCTGCACACACTGGCTGAGGCTTTGACACAGTGTTATTCCATTGGCTGTGTTGCAGGGGAGTCTGGCTTGGGGAAGTCCACGTTGGTGAACAGTCTGTTCCTTACGGACCTGTACAAGGACAGGAAGCTGTTGAATGCTGAAGGTGGGTGGTGGGCCTTTATCACTGCTCTGTGATCTTACGTTAACAGACAATCACAATGTGAACAACAGCAGTTACTTCTCTAGTTCCCTATCTATTTGCCTAGCTCCTATTCAGTCTAATGCTCTTAGTTGCTTAATTTTGAGGACATCAATATACGTGTGTTTCCTTTTCTGTCTCTTGACACATTATGAGTTCTGTGGATGAGTGCATTCCCCTCCCCTCTGTCCATCACTCAGTTTAGGGACATTTAAAAAACAGATTAGTGAGACTTATATGTGGCGAGCTCTTAGTTGATCATTTTCATTTGTAGTGTGTCATATACGTACCTGTATATGGCTACTTTAAGTTAAGCACAGACATGCAACTGGTCCCCTGAACCCCCTGTGAGCTCTTACGTCAGCATCTCATTGTGGGTTCTCTTCAGAGCGCATCAGTCAGACGGTGGAGATCATCAAGCACACAGTGGACATCGAGGAGAAGGGGGTGAAACTGAAGTTGACCATCGTGGACACGCCCGGGTTTGGGGACGCCGTCAACAACAACGAATGGTGAGCAATGCTCCTGTCCTACCTGGGCCCTGGCAAACTTCAGGTGAGAGAGAGAGGCATGTACATTCATGTCGCAAACACAATAGGACCTGGATGTGAACTCCATCAACGTGACAAAGAACGTTCCCAAACCTGAAAAACACGCCCCTCGTCTTGCTGTGGTGGCACCATGAAAACAATCCCTGGTATGAAGTTATGGGGGTGGGGGTCTGCAGTCTTTGGCTATAGTTTAGAGCCATTTCATTGATGCTGGCTTGCTTCTAAGAGTATTTTCTGAAAATCCTGTCTTTACCCAAATTAGCTGGAAGCCCATCACGGACTACATTGACCAGCAGTTTGAGCAGTACTTTCGGGATGAGAGCGGCCTCAACAGGAAGAACATCGTGGACAACCGTGTACACTGCTGCCTCTACTTCATCCCGCCCTTCGGACACGGGTACTGTAAGCCCGACCTCTCGCACCCAAAATGTGACCCTGCAGGAAACCGCAGAGATCTCTCTTCACTTGCAGGATCCAGATCCGCAATGGAAAGTGAAGTTTGAGTCACAGCCCATTTCAAGCTGTATGTTGATTATTTCCACTTCATCAACCCTTGACATTACACTCTTAACTATCTACATTAATCTATGTAATCAATGTTGATCTAAAGACTATCATCATTACATCTATAATTAATTGGATTTCTTCACTATTAGTCCAAATATACTCGAAAGGCCTTTTCACATTAGACTAATGCGGCCCTTGGGTCAAACACAGGTCAAACACAGCAGCAGACCAGCTAAAGAGCCTCCATATTATCATCATCCTTGGACATTGCAATTACATTTGTGGGCTCACATTTGTAGCCCTGAGTGTGTGCGCATAGCTGTCTCAATGTTAAATTGAACTTTTCAATGGAGCATTTCGCCCCATATGGGGGGAGTGGGTTGAAGGTTTGACTCCCCGTTTTGAACACTGCTGGTGAGAAAGTGGTAAAAGTTAGGGTTCCATGTTACCATGCCGATCAGGCCACATTCTCACACAACGCACTTTGGAAATGATGATTGGGCCAAACTGTGATTTAAATATTTACAGAAAATGGGCCTCACTCCAAATGGCTAAAAACACTTTCTGTGGAAGATGTTTGTCTGATGCATACTGGAATTAAGCACAAAAATGTCAAGAACTCAATTGGTCATGTTTTATGAAATTCCTGCCACCCAGGTCTGCCTGTGTCCCCACACCTACATTCTCATGTCCTCTTCCTGCCATATAATAGTCATGCAGCTGTATGTGCTGGATAAAAAGCCTAATATCACCTATGGGCACTCATAATGTTATCCTTCAACCCCTTAAATAGACCATGCTGTACCTACTGAGCCACGCAGTGCTTCCATGGTTCTGTGTGGCTCAGGAGGTGGTTCTGTGTGGCTCAGTAGGTAGAGCGTGGTTCTGACAACACTTTGGTTGTGGGTTCGATTCCCATTGTGACCACATATACTGACAAATGTATGCATTCACTACTGCAAGTCGCTTTGGATAAATGGCATATGCTATGTTAGGTTATTAAATATGGCCCAAAGCAGCTGTACTGCTATGTAAAACCATCCTTTGACCTGTGAGGTTGTATAAGCATGCTGAAACCCAACAGCATTGCAGAATGCCAGTGATGGGTGACAGGATGTTGGATCTGTTGCCCTCCCAGTCTTCGGCCAGTGGACGTGGAGTTCATTAAGGCCCTCCATGAGAAGGTGAACGTGGTGCCTCTCATCTCCAAGGCTGACTGCCTGACTCCTGTGGAAATCAAGAAGCTGAAGGACAGGGTGAGTGTATCTGCACAGAGCTCAACATTCTGGTGCCTGTTCAAAAGGATCCCTCATCCATAAAACCTATTATTCTCTCCATGGCAACAGTTTTTAAACTGGCAAGAGTTATATACTGTCAATAACCCACAGGGTTAGCATTGTCTTGCCTGACAAAATTTGAATTCCTGACTGCGTCTGTACTTGATCAGTTGGACCATTACCAGGAAATCTGGAAGCAATTTCTTACCCATTTCAAATCACATAGTAATTGATGCCACTTCATTTCAACCAACCTATGTTTGTAATACCACCTTAAATAATAATGACAAATTACAATACTAATACTACTTACAATAATTTGAACTCTTTTCCCCATATTATACTTCATACAAAGCCAAATCTAATTTTCTTTTTTTTTTTTGTTAACCTGTATGCAGGTTTTGGAGTCTGGGTTAGATTACAGGGTTGACTACTTTCACGTTTGATCTGTATTGATGGACACTGGGGGAAATGTGTGTATATTCACTTACATTTACATTTTAGCCATTTAGCAGACAATCGTATCCAGAGCAACTTACACAGTTTACATTTATTTACTTACATTCCATTTATACAGCTGGATATTTACTGAAGCAAATCAGGTTAAGTACCTTGGTCAATGGCAGTGTCTGTGTGTGTGTGTGTGTGTGTGCATGTGTGAGTGAATACACATATAAGTGCTTCCCATGAAGTAGAAGGTGGTGGTGGAATTACTCTACTGTTCAGGTCTTGTTCACTACCTCCTTCACTAAGGCTCCCATTGGAGAAATAACACAATTCTTTAGAGGCTGAGGTCCCCTGAACACACCCATCCCCTGAACACAAAGGACATTGTGAGAGTGATGAGGAGTGCTGGTGTTATTGATTTCTTATTGAGTAATAAATCCTGTTTGACTCTTTCAGGTAAGAGAGGAGATTGACAAGTTTGGGATTAAGGTTTACCAGTTTCCTGACTGCGACTCTGATGAAGAGGAGTGCTTGTGTTATTGATTTAAGCAGCAGGATAAAGAGCTGAAGGTGAGGGCAGAGTCCACACACCCTCACACTGAGGAACCTCCACACCCCCACACTGAGGACCCTACACACTGAGGAACCTCCACACCCACACACTGAGGACCCTACACACACTGAGGAAACCACACACCCTCACACTGAGGAACACCAGCTCTCAGATCTCGACATCAGCTTTCAGTTCAATCTCTTTTAAATGTGTAGCATCAGCTACAACTTCATTATGATTAGGGTTCATTGAAAGACTATCAGTCCTATTCAGTGGTATAATTAATTTGCATGCATATCTAATCAGAGCTTGAAATGGGTATTTCATTATATAATTAAATATATCATTTAAGAAGCTAAATAGCTGGTGAATTTGAGTTATGGTCAAAAACCCATCTAGAGACATTGGGAAATCAAAAATTATCTGAATAGGTGGAAGCTGATGAAAAGCGCACACCTGTCCTATTTTGAAGAATCCATAGAGACAACAGTTGACATTCAGCATTGATATTGTGAGCAGTTGGGTGTGGCCAAGGGCCTGTATGTACCTATCCAGAGACCATGCCTGAGCCTGGCCAATGGGAGATGAATGAGTGATTTGTTAGTGATTAGTCTGAGAATTAAAATAATGTGGAATACTCATTCTTTGTTGCATGCACATCTGTTTCTGACATAATGTGGCTTTACAGGGTAAATCATACCTCATTAGACATCAAAAGGGCTAATAAAAAACAGCTTCTTACATTTCAGGAAAGGTTGGAAGGAAAACCAGCATGCATCGGGAGGCCAGGAGTTTGAAAACCGCTTCATTAAGAGCACGCGTGGGGAGGGGGGGTTAGTGTAGTGTAATACATGCAGTGTTTTGTAGAGAGCGTTTGGCTGTTCCATGGCTGTCTGACATGGGCTGCTGTATATTTCAGGAGAGCACTCCCTTTGCGGTGATCGGGAGCAACACAGTGGTGGAGGCGAAGGGACAGAGAGTGCGAGGCCGACTCTATCCCTGGGGCATTGTGGAAGGTGGGAAGAGCTCTTTTAATTAACTGTGTCACTAGGGTGATCATAAGAGTGATTATGGCAGAAGCCCAGCTGAAGAAAGTGTGTAAAAGTTTGTTTTCCATTCAAATGTAATTGACTAGACTGAAGGCATTGAGAAACACAACATTCAGGTTTTGGTTGCTTTTGTTGACGTCAGATGGAATAGTTTGTGGACATGTTGGGACCAGTGGAGCAAAGTTTAATTGAGTAATGCCCTGCTTTGTGTGTCTCTGTCTGTGTGTGTGTGTGCGTGTAATTGTCCCTCTAGTGGAGAATCAGTCACACTGTGACTTTGTCAAGCTGCGCAACATGCTAATCCGCACACACATGCATGACTTGAAGGATGTGACCTGCGATGTCCACTACGAGAACTACAGGGCACAGTGCATACAGCAGATGACCAGGTCAGAAGGGCCAATGTGCAGCATTTATGCTTTCTATAGTTCATTAAAGAGTACCTGTATCTCATTGAGGTCTGTTGAACGTGTATATGAGTGTGTACATGCATACTGTCATGTACTTGTTCATGTGTGATGTGTAGTGAGTTTGTACTGGCGCACTATGGCTGCCGTCGCGTTCACCCAGGTGGGTGCTGCACATTGGTGGTGGTTGAGGTGAGTTGTCCCTATCGTTGTAAGCGCTTTGAGTTCCTTGGAAAGAAAAGCGCTATATAAATCCAATGTTCATTCATTCATTCATTCATTCATTCATGTGCGCTTGTGTTTGTATGGGAACATGCAGTACATGACTGTGTGAGCAGTTCAGGCAGTGACATTGTGCATGTGTGTACTTGTGAGTGTTTGAGTAATTATGTTTGCATGTGCTTTGCTGCACGTGTGCGTGTGTGTGTGTGTGTGTGTGTGTGTGTATGTAGGTGAGTCAATGTGTGTTTCTCTGCACCAGTAAACTGACGCAGGATAATCGCATGGAGAGCCCGATTCCCATCCTGCCCCTGCCTACCCCGGACGTGGAGACGGAGAAACTTATCAAAATGAAGGACGAGGAGGTGAGCTCTCATTTTCTGCTGTCCATCCGGAGCCAGAAGAACAGACGCTGGGAAAACACAATCAGCCTTTGAATGGCAACAGTGAAAATGTATTGATTGCACACAACCCACTTCAGACTACATTGAGAGAGTCAATCATTAGCTCTTACACAAATCAATAAACCTTCAGTTGTTGCAATTTAAATGTGGGCTCTTTCTCATTTTTGATAACACAATATAATAAGCATATATAATATAATATAATAAAGAGCCAAAGCTGGCAGTTTGAGCTGGCTCACTCAGGACACAGTTTGAGCTGGCTGTTATGATTATGATGAAAGCCCAGGTGAAGGATGTTATGGAATTGATTATTGTTAGTTTTTTTGTAATTAATTAAAAGCTTTAGAGTTTTTTTAATTTGACATGATAAAGTATTTTGTGTAGATCAGAAATGCCAATTAAATCCATTTTGATACCATGAAGTAAGAAAATAAAATGTGAAACATGTAAATGGGGGTCCAGTCAGTGTGGCTACTAGGACATTTCCCCTTTTCTTCCCTTTTGAATTCAAAGATAATTTTATTGGCTGTAACCTTAATAGTGATTTCAGATCGTTAGATACCTGAAACGTGTGTGCATATACTCCTAAATGCTTTTCAATTCAGTCTCAGTTATGGTGGTGTTTGTCCACTTGGTGGCAGTAGTGGGATATTTTACTGATTGATTGACTGAGGCTAATCCCAGGCCTGTAGCTCTGATTGGTTGACTGAGGCTGATCCCAGGCCTGTGCCTGTGATTGGTTGAGTTTGGCTGATCCCAGGCCTGTGGCTCTGATTGGTTAAGTGAGTTGACTGAGGCTGATCCCAGGCCTGTGGCTCTGTCCCTCTGCAGCTGAAGAGGATGCAGGAGATGCTGCAGAAGATGCAGCAGCAGATGCACGAGCAGGAACAGTGATCCTTCTTTCGGCTCCCAGGGACACGATGGAGAACCGGCGGGACGAGGCCAGCGAGCCCGAGAACCGGCTCCTCTTCGCACTGACGCAGCACCATCTCTCTGCTGGCCACCAAACAACACAAAAACTTAAAAGCTGAATCACCACAAGAAAAAATACATATATTCTGCTATACAAGACTTTTTTGGTGTAGGTTGAAAAGCCGTTGTAAAATACAGTCGAAATCGTGGTACTAGCCAGGGGCATGTTTTGTGTGTGGTGCATTGGTGCCCCTTTAAAAAGGGCCCCCAAAAAAGTTATGTTGAAGCACTCCAGCTTTTTTTATTTTAAATGTACATGATGTTCATTTTAAACCTATTAATAACAAACATAATAATGTAAGGTATACTATTTAAATGACAGTATCTATTTATGAATATGCTTGAATTGTTTATGTGCATTCATGGTGTGGATGTACATGGGATGTTTTGTAAACCAGTTTTATTTTGATATTTTGGTTTGGACCTATTTTTGTGCACTGCAAAAAACATTCTCACCAAGAGAGATTCTTCATCACAAAATCATTCCTGTTAAAATATGAATAGAATTACTCTTAGGAACAAAAGCATTTTTGAAAATATCTTTGTAAAAATGCCACATAAGAAACTATGAAAAAATAAGTAAAAGTAAGAAATGAATCATATACATTATTATTTTTAAAGAATCTTTTTTGCAGTGTGAGTGTGGGGGGCAGTCTCAATGTTCATTCAATCTCAGTTCAAACACGAGAGCACTTCTGCTGTAAGAACTATACAAGCATTCCTTTAATCAAACTGAATATATTGTGCTGTTGAGCTGGACAGAGAGTATAACACAATCAAATATCACACTTTCATTTCCTTTCCTGTAAAGCGCTTTTGGTGTAACACAGAATATGATTTTATACTTAACTAAATTACCAGTATAACTGAATACTTAACTAAATTACCCAAACTGCTTGTAGTGTCCAAAAGCATGGCAAGGCACAGGACTGGAAGCTACCATTTGATTGGTGCAATGACATGATTTGCTGACATGCAAGCTCATAGCTGTGAATGCTGTACTACAGTGCACATGTTCTCTTTTTGCCTACATATTTTGTAACACGTTTGGAAAGCAGTCACTGTACTAGGGGAGCACAGAACTATTAATTCTTAACAATCGTGTTCTAAAAGGAAGACATACATGTATGTGTGCATTATAGAACACTCTATGCCACCCAGGTATTTTCTGTCTCCGAGTGATCAAAGTGAGCCATATCGTAACCGCAGCCATTGGGTGGGACAGATCTCACTGCTCCAGGGTCAGTGCTTACAGTAGCAGAATAACTGCAAAAATGAGGTTTGTGTGTGTGTGTGTGTGTGAGTGTGTGTTTGCATGTGGCATTAGCCCTGTGCCCTTTGGTTTATATAAGCTGTCCTGTCAGCTTGATTAGCGGTCGCCATTGCTTTTTATAGTGCTAGCGCTATGAGAACGTGAAACTCGTGCATAGGTTATGACCACAAATAAAAACGCTCCCATCAAACGCACCCCCTTGGCTGCTTGTTTATTCTCTATGAGGCCTGGAATTGGTTATGGTGAGGGTTAGGGGTGAAGGTTAGTGGGTGAAGGGCTGGGGTTCTCTCTTCCGTGGCTCATGTGACCTCAGAAGAGACTTTGCACAGCAGGCTGAAAGGTCAGGGTTAGGGGTAATGATGTTAGTGAGAGGTTAGGGTTAGGGGTAGGGGTAATGATGATGGTGAAAGGTTAGGGTTAGGGGTTATTATGATGGTGAAAGGTTAGGGTTAGGGGTAATGTTAATGGTGAAAGGTTAGGGTTAGGGGTAATGATAACGACTCACTGATAGCAGGGTGAATGAAACTGAAATAAACAGAAAGGCTGAGTCACCCCTTATCTGCACAGCCCCTGCTTCCTCTGGGTGCTATCACCACACGGCTGTCTGCACAGGCCTGTCATGAGGGACACCCAGTTTAACCACACACACACATATGGCGGTCTGCCTGGCTGTCGAGAGAGACACCCAGTTTAACCACACACACACACACACGGCTGTCTGCGCAGGCCTGTCATGAGGGACACCCAGTTTAACCACACACACTTTTATTTCCCAGCTCTTGCTTTTGTTTTCCCAAAGGCTGTACAGTGTCTGAAGTTACAGACCAGGCATGTAATCAGTAAGTTGTGTCAATAACAGAGTTTTTATATTGTATTGCAGGGTGAGAGGCAAATCTGTCAAAGAACAGACATTACCAACCATATTTCTTAAAGCACATTTCAGACAAGGTTCATTCTGGAGACATGACCATTTCAGTACAGGAAGCACTGCACGACTGATCTAACAAATGTTGTTGGAAATGTATACCCAAGGGCATGCCCATCCTGACCCTGTGTGTGCGATTCCTCTATTACCTTACACCAACTATGGTTTGATTACAGATATCCAAATGATCCTAATCGTAAGCTCAGTTCTAAATGTGTTTGTGTATGCTTCATGAGTTATGGAACAGCATGTCCTTGTATGGCCTCTTCACCCATCTGTTCTCAGGTAGAGAAAAAAACAAAAGACACTATTACTAGCAAAGGAAACCTTTCAGAGAGAAAATGGTTTTATAGGCCCTGGACCTTATTATAACCCATCCATATGCCTTATGAAGAAGCAAACACACCCAGGCACACACACACACACACACACACACACAGGGATAGATGGCATGAAAAAAAAATGCATGAACGTGATGGGCTCTGATGAGATCAGGGTAGCTATGGCTCACCGCTGCAGGGTTACAAAACTTTATGAGCCCACAACCTACTTAAAGAGCAAATACATTTTCTGTGACCACCACCATACTACAATGTGGCCTAATGTGTTCAAACATGGAATTAAAATGTTTTAACAAAACAACAATTTACACTGTACACTGTAACTATTGCAGTGTATGTAACAGGTGCAGTGACTGGTGTGAATGTCAGTGGAAAGTAAATTATAAACAGCGAGATATTTCTGCCCTGTGTATCTCCTGACCCACGTCAACCCCTCCCATGACCCCTCAATGGGTCTCGACCCCCAGTGTGGGAACCCCTGTACTACAGCACAACACAGACTGTACTACAGCACAATTCAATTAAAAACATTCACAACAATGGGGAGGAGATTCTCCATTGTGAGTAAATAAAAGCAAACAACCAATTTTCTGAATTTCTGAGTTAAAATAACCATTCAAAAAGACTTTGACTAGATTTTATTTAAATTAAAATAATTCTATAAAAATTACAATTAATGTAGCCTAATTTAAATATAGCCTTATAAATTCAATACATTTTAAAGGGAATGCTCGCAGATTTCTATAATTTGATGTTTTTCCATACCTCAAAAAAATGTGATAAAATTTTTTGGTGGCCCCATAGCTGTTCCAGTAACCAGAACTGCAATGTAGCGCCAAGCACTGCCTACGTAGTTCAGAGCAGGAAGTCCTGCCTGCTCACATGTGTATGTATGGGCTATTTTCACTTCCCTGATAACTGTTGCAATAGGATGCAATAAAAATGTATTGACACCTTGATGGCCTATATTTTCTGATACTCTTATAGGTGGTGTATCAGGAAATGTATACATTGTCCATGAAAATATTGTAGAAAAAAGATATATTATACCCTTATTGGCTGGTCCTTTACGAGTGTGAACTGCCTATCACGGTCGCGGATCGAAACCAGACTGTACCAGACCGGCCCTGGTGGGGAGTCCCAATCGGCTGTCAACCCCAGGGGGAGGGTGGAGGGTGAGCCAGCATGAACTCACTGAGAAGCACGTATGGGTGTCTCCAGTGGGTGTCGCCACATGGGTGGGTGAATTCCATGTCAAAGGAAGAGGAGTTTGCTGCCCTTGGAGAATTAGCTCTCATAGAAACAGGCGGCTGGTTCGTGTGGGCAAATGGAAATTAATAGAGGGTATAATTGGGTACTAAATTGGGAGAAAAAGAAAAACAGGAAAACATTTTCAGAAACAAAATATGTATATCTTTTTTTAAAATACTATAGGATGTGAGAAAGTGTAATTCCCGCAAGCACTAACACTCATGCTTACGCAATAACATACACCCGCACATACACATGCACACACTTGCGCATTCCACATACAGCCATGCATGAGCCCCATGAAGGGTGTGTATACTTACGCATGTGCTATAATTTATTTTGTTGAGAAATGTTTGCCATTTGTTGCTGGTCAGAATAATTTCACCTTTGTTTTTGCTTGTGCGTACTTGACCATTATTGTAAGTATCTTGTAATTTCTTTATTATGTAACACAATTCTATAATGCATATTATGAATATATTATATATGTATAGGCTATTTCATTAAGTACGACAGATTGCTATTTAATGCTAATAGAATGTATATCGCCAATTTATCGCAATTCGTAGCATTGCTTAATTACATGTTGTGTAGATTAATTGATGTATTTGTTTAGTGCTGTGTTTATAATTTCCCAATTTAATATATTACTTTGAATGTGATGCATCTTGGCGATTTAGGTGTTTAATATTTTCTTTATTTCATATACATACATACTAATTAGATCCTATTTTGATTAATTAATTACCAATACTTGTGTTTTTTAATTTGTTTAATATGGAATTTAGTTTATTCTGCATTATTTACAATTTAAAACTACCCTTTGATATAATCTGTTTTGTTTTAGACCATGGCAATATAATAAATGGATCGAAGTTCATCTAACCGCTCTCCTGCTGTTGGCCCTGCCTGTATCACAATAGATGTTTCAAAAATCTTGTTTGTTTTAGACAGCTGTTGAAATCAGAGGAAGTCTCAACAGCATGCATGTACTCTCAGGGGGAATCCCAGAAGCACACGGCTAGTGTTTCACCTGTAACATACTTTGGCAGTGCCCAAAGTATCTGCACAAATAGTGCTAGCTATGACTTTGTAAACAAAAATGAGCAATTATGCAAATTATATATTTATCTACATACATATGTTTATATCTGCTAGCCCCCTCCATTTTAATAGTAATGCAAATGTTTCTGATCAGACATGTTCACTATAGCGTCAAGTGTATGTGTGCGTGTGTGTGTGTGAGTGTGTGTAAAGTCTATCTGAATGTATCTTTACAGCTGCATTGGTATGAAGCAGCATAATTAGTTTTCTTCATAGTTGTTACTGTATCGGGTGCTTGTGGTTGGTTGTGACCGAGAACAAAGAAATTAAAATAAAAGGTGTGTGGTTGTTGGTAAAATTTTAATCGGCTTGTTGTGCACATATTGAAATCTAACCAGCGAGAAAATGTAAGGGCAGAGAATTAGTGAAATGTAATTGAGTAAAAAGTAAAAGTACAGTCCACAGAAACAACTTTGAAAAGTGCAAATCCCTTAAATCTACTCAAGTCCATATAACGCATCATCTTTAGCGTGTTACAACCTTCATAGCATAAAGGCTATATAGGGCTCTATTTTCTGAACAGAGGTTGTGCTTGTAAATTCAGACGATAAATTATATTATTATGTTAAACTGGTTACGTAATTTTCCAGTAAGATTTCCTACATTTCTCACCATACAGCCTGCACATACTGTCACTCTGTACTGGACAAACTGTCACCCCTGTCACCTCTCAGTTTGATATTATTTGTGGGCAGCCTCCTTATTCCATGTGGAGTTGTGATAGTTGGTGCAGTGCCGTTGTTGTGTTTTGCAAGAGCACTTTCTGTTTCCTGTCGCGCAACAGCAGTGCTTTTATCAGTGTGTGGCAGCAGTGTGCCCACTACAACATCTGCTCGCACGTACACAGGAGGTAAGCGCTCTTCTCCTAGCTGATATACATTTTAATGCAATGTATTTTGGTTAAAACATGAATTTTCAAATGTTTTGCAGTTCTGTGACAAAATAATACTAAGTTTCTGATGGAATGACAGAAAGTAAAAGACTTCCATGCAAGTGTGCGTGATATGACTGTTGATATGTTGGAGGGACGTTTTGAGATTACTGATCCCTCCAAATTTCCCCTGATTATTTTTGCTATTGCTGCAAAATATATAATAATTTGACCCAGTTTTATATTTTAACCAAAAGCATCAGAGGCCACTGCACATTTGAAGAAACTCTCAAAAGATGATCTTGATATAAACACCCAAAAATGTGTATTAACTGCTATTAGTTCAGTCAGTTGACCATTTTTGGATATGAAGGTATATTGTACCTTGCATTCTTATTGTAAATAAATATGAATGCGAAATGTTATCTTAAATAAAATAAAAATAATTCACACCCTTGATACAAGAGCAAAGAAGGCTGTATAAAATAACTGATACAGGTAATGAGCTATAACCCTAAACCTATGTTGTGTGCTTAAAAATTGGAAAATTATTTTATACTAACACAATTGCTCAGAGAAAGCACTATAGGGATATATCGTTTTTATCATTGAAAACTGGGCTGTGAATAATTGTGAGCAATTATATTATTATTTGTGTTAGAGAAGTATGTCAATCAGAGGGGTGGAGAGCACCATGGGAATTGTGATTAATTATCTATTTGTTCAATTTATTTCACTAATTGTTGAATTGAATACATTGTTGGATTGAATGATAAATGAAAACCTATTTTGCTGCTGTACAACCTTGGGGTTTAATCATAAAAGTGAATTGACAATGTCACTGTGAATGTAAATGAATGTGATGACTACCCTATGTTATAATTGACTATTTAAATGTTCTAATTTGGTACACTTGTAAAACTCATATAAGTGTGCAGTAAAGCTAAGTGTGATTGGCTATATCTTACACTGTACTGCTGAAACAAACTGAAAGTAATGTTGAAGTTACTACGTTATGAGTTATTTAAATCCGTAATACAGGATATTGATCTACACCAATTGTTACGGGTGGAGGGGTCTTTATCTGTTAGACCTGTGGTGTTTTGTTGTCTGTGTAAATTCTTCTGTTTCAGTGTGTCCCTCCTGCCGGGGAAAATCAGTGGCATGCCTGGCAGCTGGGATCCTCCAATTATTCAATCAATTAATCAATTCACCACACCCTATATAAGTTAGTTTGTTCTGTTCCTCTAGAGAGGGGGCAGCTCTCATTTTTGGTTCTGGTTTGTTAGAGAGATGGCAGCTCTCATTCGTTTGGTATGTAGATTTATGTTTTTTGATTACAGTTTTGGTTTTGATACTATTTTTGTTAACTTTTTGATGTTCTCTTTTGTTCCCTTCTTTTTTTAGCCGGGCACAGAGTTCGAGAGGTAGGGCACTTAGTAAGATACCTGCAGGTATACATCTGTGTCTTACACCCCACGTAGATCACCCTTTGTATTAGTAACATCAGCTAGAGCGGCGACACTAACCCTTGTATTTTGTTAGGTGCTACGGCACCGGCCATGGGGGTTAGTTTAGGGGGTTAGTCCTGGGGTTGTTTGTGAGTTTTATAGGTTCAGATTTAGTTTTCTTTCCTGGGGTTTTTCCTTTAGTGGTCGCTGCATAGATCAGGGGGGTTTGGGTCTATGTTGTGTCTCGTCTCTGTGCTCCGTGCCTTTGTAAATAAATTATTATTGAACAGACACATGGTTGTCACTTGTCTCCCTCATTTACATTCTCACTGTAATATGTTATGCTGGCGGCCTCCTACCATCAGGGGGTAGGGCGTAACATATTGGGGGCTCGTCCGGGAGCCTTGTGGTCCCGCCAGACAGTGAGGGTGTGGATGTTGGAGTCAAGTGACATTAGTTGTAAACTAGGTTTGGGTTTTTTCTATGTTCTGTTTTGTTTGGGCTGTTGCATTTGTGTAGTGGAGTCGTTTTGCTTGGTGACTTTAGTATAGGGGAAATTGTAGTTTTGTAGTTTTTGTAGTTTTTTCACTACGCAGACACCATGGATACAGGTTTTAGTGTGGAGACGTTCTTGGCCACATCCACCATAGAAGGGCTGGGTCTGTGTAAAAAGGCTGAATTGTGTGCCATAGGTCGTCACTTTGGGGTTGAGTTCTCTAAAACTAAATCTTTGGCTCAGTTAAAAGAGATAGTGCTAGCTCTTTTAGAGGAAAAGGGCGTGACTATTGGGGAGGGGAAAGTAGTTCCCCAGTTTCTGCTTTTTCCTCCAGTTCCTGCTTCTGCAGAGGAGGTGGGGTCTCCTCCCGCTAGCCCGACCAGGTCGCACGCCTCCTCTCTCTCTGACGGCTCCCCTAGTCCCTCTGTGAAGGTTCGAGTGGCCCGTTTAAAGATAGAGGCCAATGAGAGAGAGAAAGAGAGAGAAGCAAGATACCGACACACAGAGGCTATGCACAAGCTAGAGCTAGAAATTCCAGGACAGCATGCCCTGGAAATTAGGAAATTAGAAATAGAGCTGGAGATGAGGAAACTTGATATTCAGGCTCCCGGTGGTCACCAGCCGGGCACTCCCAGTTTCCCTAAGCCTTTTGATGCCAGCCGGCAGATATCGTTAGTCCCTCAGTTCCGTGAACTAGAGGTAGACGAGTATTTTGAGTCCTTTGAGCGAATTGCCACTGCTTTTAAATGGCCAGAAGAGGCCTGGGGGCCTTTGCTACAAAGCAAACTGACCGGAAAAGCACGTGAGGTAATGAATAAAATGCCTCTTAAGGAGAGCCTGGATTATATTATGTTAAAAACAGCAGTACTTCGTACCTATAGTCTCGTGCCTGAGGCATACAGGCAGCGTTTTCGCGCTTACAAAAAAATCTCCAGATAGAACATTTGTGGAATTTGCTAGTGAGAAAGAAACTCTGTTCCGTCGGTGGCTTAAAGCAACTGATGTCTCTGATTTCGACTCCGTTTGTGAATTGATCTTAATGGAGGAGTTTAAAAACTCTCTGTCAGAGCGATTAGCTACATACCTAAATGAGAAGAAAACTGTTAAGCTAGCAGAGGCTGCAGTTTTAATTGATGAGTATGTCCTAACTCATAAACAGCACTTTAATGTATCTGGTCTAGAAAGAAAGGACAGGTTTGAGAGGCAGGATAGAAGCAAGGCTATTGTTTTTAATTCAAGGTCTCAAGCCCCGCCTGAGACGGGGGCCGTCTCCTCCTCGTTCAGATATTCGCGAGTGTTTTTACTGTCATCAAACTGGTCATTTAATAGCAAACTGTGCTGTGCTTAAAAAGAGGGAAGCGAAAGCTGGCTCTCCTTCGCCAACGGGATTATGTCCATTAGTTGCCGCGCCAGACAGAGTGGGGAAAACCCTGACTCAGTTTACGACCCGTTCATGTTGAACGGTTCTGTTTCTCTGGGCTCAGATAGAGAGTGTCCCGTGCGCATATTGCGTGATACAGGAGCTGCACAATCGTTCATTTTGAGTGACGTTTTACCTTTCAGTGAGGAGTCCTCTTGTGGCTCTAGTATACTAGTACAAGGGATAGAAATGGGCTATGTTTCTGTGCCGTTGCATCGCGTGAGTCTGGCTTGCGATTTAGTACATGGTACTTTTTCAGTGGGAGTTCGCCCTTCGTTGCCTATGCGAGGTGTCACGTTTCTTTTGGGGAACGATATTGCTGGTGGAAAGGTAATGCCTATCCTGGAGGTTTTAGATCAGCCTGACATGTTGCAGCCGGATATTCTTGGGAAAACCTATCCGGATGTTTTTCCCGTGTGCGCAGTCACTCGTGCGCAGGCTCGCAAGCTGGGAGAGATAGTTGATTTGTCTGACACTGTGTTCGCCGATGGTTTGAGTGACAAGGTGTTTACGCCTACTGTCCCCAAACATGTTACAGATTCTATGTTAAAACCAGAGGCAATGTTTGATACTACACAGTTGTCAATGACTCGTGAAAGCCTTATTGAGGCACAGAAAGCTGACATTAACTTATCCAAGTGTTATGATGCAGTTCAGAAACCACACTCAGTTAAAAACCAGGAACATATGTATTTTATTGAGAATGGTTTGTTGTTGAGGAAGTGGAGGTCTCGCTGTGATGACAGTGATTCCAGTGCTGTCGTTCAGGTAGTAATCCCTACAAAACATCGACATTTAGTTTTGTCCATGGCTCACGATCATGCGTGGTCAGGTCATTTAGGAGTGACGAAAACATATGACCGAGTGCTTCAACATTTTTTTTGGCCAGGTTTGAAGAGGGATGTGTCGCAGTATTGTCGAACATGTCACACATGTCAGGTGGTTGGAAAACCAAATCAGGTTATAAAACCTGCTCCCCTTCGTCCGATCCCCGCAATAGGCGAGGCGTTTGAGCACGTCCTGGTTGACTGTGTTGGTCCGCTACCAAAGACAAAGAGTGGAAATCAGTACTTGTTGACAATGATGTGTATAGCTACTAGATACCCCGAAGCAATTCCTCTTAGAAAGATAACATCGCAGTCTGTAGTGAAGGCTCTGATCAAGTTTTTTTCTACATTCGGGCTGCCCAAAATAGTACAAACTGATCAGGGTACTAACTTTCTATCAGGTATCTTCACGCAGGTTTTAAAATCGTTAGCTATTACTCACCGTGTCTCCAGTGCTTACCACCCGGAGTCACAGGGTGCCTTAGAGAGATGGCATGGCACCATTAAATCTGTGTTGCGCAAATACTGCCTGGAGAACAACACAGATTGGGATGATGGGGTCCCCTTTGCTCTCTTTGCAGTTAGAGAGACAGTGCAGGAGTCCCTAGGTTTCAGTCCCGCCGAGTTAGTGTTTGGCCACACTGTGAGAGGACCTTTGAAAGTGCTGAAGGATGAAATCCTGGGTGGGGGTTTGTCAACGAAGAAAAATGTTCTCAGTTATGTGAGTCGTTTTTCGTGAGCGTTTGCATGGGGCATGTCGCTTAGCTAAAGAGAGTCTGTCTGGAGTTCAGAGTGACATGAAGAGGCGATCGACAAGAACGCTCTTCTCCGTTCTCTCGTCCCAGGTGACCAAGTGTTGGTCCTGTTGCCTATTCAGGGGTCTTCCATGTCTGCACGGTTTTCAGGTCCTTATACTGTTGAGAAGCAGTTAAGTGAAACCGATTATATAATTAGAACTCCTGATCGAAAGAGAAAAACTCGCCTCTGTCATCTTAATATGTTAAAACTTTATCATGACAGAGATAGTTCCCGACCTGAGAGTAGCGTGCCCCTAGTGGCAACGGTTGGAGTTGCTGCTCCACGTTCCCATTTTTCAGACTGTGACGAGGACGGGTTAGACACCCGTAGACTTCAACAACAAATCCCTCGGTTATCTAACTCAGAGATGTTAAACAACCCTCTGAGCCTCATGTCACATTTGAGTGCTGAACAACAATCTGAGCTGGTGTCATTGATTTTAGGTTTCTCATGTCTGTTCGGAGACGTTCCATCTCGTACAAACGTTCTGGAACATGACATAGATGTAGGTGATGCTCGTCCACTAAAACAGCATCCCTACCGTGTAAACGCTGTCAAGAGGGCAGCTATGAGACAGGAGACTCAGTACCTATTGGAGCACGGTCTGGCAAAGCCTAGCTCCAGTCCATGGAGTAGCCCCTGTCTACTAGTTCCAAAACCAGACTCGACTTTTCGATTCTGCACAGATTATCGAAAGGTAAACAACATCACGGTTTCTGATTCATTTCCACTTCCACGTATTGATGATTGTGTGGACACAATTGGTTCCGCTACCTTCGTGACGGAAGTTAGACCTGCTTAAGGGGTATTGGCAGGTGCCCCTTACAGCGCGTGCGTCTGAGATATCTGCTTTTGTCACCCCTGATACTTTCCTACAGTATACGGTAATGGCGTTTGGCCTGAAGAACGCACCAGCCTGTTTCCAAAAGTTGGTAAATACCGTCCTTGGAGACGTTCCGAATTGTACCGCCTATTTGGATGACGTGGTGGTGCATTCTACTGACTGGGGGGAGCACAAACGCTCTCTTAATACCGTTTTTCAGCGTTTAGCAGATGCTTCCTTGACCATAAACTTGGCTAAATGTGAATTTGGAAAGGCAACGGTGACATACTTGGGCAAGCAAGTGGGTGGTGGCAAGGTGCGGCCCCTTGCAGCCAAGTTGGCAGCAATCAGCGAATTTCCAGTTCCCACCACTAGGAGGGAGTTGCGCCGTTTTTTAGGAATGGCTGGTTATTACAGGGGTTTCTGTAAGAACTTTTCCTCTGTTGCTGCTCCTTTGACCGACCTTGTTAGCCCAAAACTTTTGTTTCAGTGGACCGATGACTGCCAGACGGCATTCGAGAGCTGTAAGGCTCTCTTGTGCGGCGCTCAGTTTTAAGTGCACCTGATTTTAGTCTTCCCTTTGCACTGGAAGTAGATGCCAGTTGCATTGGTGCTGGTGCAGTGTTGATCCAGTCTGACGAACATGGCCTAGACCATCCTATTGGTTATTTTTCTAAGAAGTTTAACAAATGCCAGATGCGATATTCCACCGTAGAACAGGAGACCCTGGCTCTACTATTGGCATTGCAGTTCTTTGATGTGTATGTGGGGTCCAGTACTGTGCCGGTTGTGGTCTACACTGATCACAACCCTTTAGTTTTTATCCATCGCATGTACAACCACAACCGACGACTAATGAGATGGTCCTTATTTTTACAAAAATACTGTCTTCTCATCCGCCACAAAAAGGGCACAGAAAATGTGTTTGCGGATGCTCTGTCCCAGTGTGGACAGCCATAAAAGAAAGTCACTATGTTTCTTTTAGTTTTTTTTTTTACGCTCCGCTATTGAATGTTGTGTTTATTGTTGTAACCTGTTTTCCCTTCCAGAATTATTGTTTGTATCAACCGGGGGTTGATATTTGAGGGGGGGAGTGTTACGGGTGGAGGGGTCTTTATCTGTTAGACCTGTGGTGTTTTGTTGTCTGTGTAAATTCTTCTGTTTCAGTGTGTCCCTCCTGCCGGGGAAAATCAGTGGCATGCCTGGCAGCTGGGATCCTCCAATTATTCAATCAATTAATCAATTCACCACACCCTATATAAGTTAGTTTGTTCTGTTCCTCTAGAGAGGGGGCAGCTCTCATTTTGGTTCTGGTTTGTTAGAGAGATGGCAGCTCTCATTCGTTTGGTATGTAGATTTATGTTTTTTGATTACAGTTTTGGTTTTGATACTATTTTTGTTAACTTTTTGATGTTCTCTTTTGTTCCCTTCTTTTTTTAGCCGGGCACAGAGTTCGAGAGGTAGGGCACTTAGTAAGATACCTGCAGGTATACATCTGTGTCTTACACCACACGTAGATCACCCTTTGTATTAGTAACATCAGCTAGAGCGGCGACACCAACCCTTGTATTTTGTTAGGTGCTACGGCACCGGCCATGGGGGTTAGTTTAGGGGGTTAGTCCTGGGGTTGTTTTTGAGTTTTATAGGTTCAGATTTAGTTTTTTTTTCCTGGGGCTTTTCCTTTAGTGGTCGCTGCATAGATCAGGGGGTTTTGGGTCTATGTTGTGTCTCGTCTCTGTGCTCCGTGCCTTTGTAAATAAATTATTATTGAACAGACACATGGTTGTCACTTGTCTCCCTCATTTACATTCTCACTGTAATATGTTATGCTGGCGGCCTCCTACCATCAGGGGGTAGGGCGTAACACCAATCATTTATTAAACACGAATACAGATATCACATCTGTAACAGTATTGCTCAAGATACGCAAAACTAAGCTGGACTATTTCTGTTTTCCAGACTTGGTCCGTATTTTATGACAGGTTTGGGTCAACTATCTGTGTCAAACCTACTCCAATGCTGGCCTGAATTTATTACCAAATAAATCCAAATTCAGCAGCTGTAACAGCATTGGCGTATTGTGCAAAAGGAAGCTTGGCTGATTTAAATGAGTACATGCTAACCCTAGCTCTAACCCATTTGCCAGATTTGCATTATACCTATACCTAGTATAGAACAACAGCTCAAATGGCAATGCCTAAAATAATTCAACACTACAACGTTTATGAACGTGATAATTTCTAACCAACACAACTAATGCTCATTCAAGCATAACCCTAACCAACACAACTAGCCTAATACTCCTTCAAAGGCTGATAACTATGGCAGCCAAAAAGCACACCTAATGACTAATCTTAATAAAGTTATCAAGTATCCATTTGCACCAGCCGAACACTGAAGGCTCAGCTAACCCTCACTCTCCAGAAATATTGTGTTGTCATTTGTCAAATTGAGCTTGTTACTCAATTTGAAAGTTAAAGTTATGAAATTATTGAAAACGTTATGCAATAAAAAGTTATAAAATTGTTATGTCTTATTGTTTCTGTTTGATAGCTATAAGCCAACATTTCAAAATGTTTTCAAAATGCTCTCCAGTATAATTAAAAATAAATTACGCAATAATAATTTGTGATTATTGGTGTGAAAGCATCATTGGAATGCTTCATGAATTGTATTTACCTAATCTCTGCCTCCGTTTAGAGTGTACATATCAATAATGCCTGCTGAAAGGTACATATGCATCGATGCCAAAGGCACAAAACAGTTCTTAATTGTGAATTTTCACCTGGTACTACTGATAAGTGGAAACCATTTATCCTTTTGCAGCCCTTTTCACCCTGTTTTATGGGCACAACTGACCTAAAACCCTTCAGTGAATGTTTATTTTTGACATTGACATACAAACTCAGAGAAAGCTGTTTACAACATGGGCTGTTTAAAATATAGATAGCTTTAAAAACATGTTTCTCTCTCTCAATCACATCTCTCAATGTCCCTGTGACTAGCTCCCAGCCCAGACCTGGTGAAACTGGGCATCTTCTGGTTTTAGGCGCCATCACAGTACAGAAACCTCCCTTCTCAGGGTCTTAAATGACCTTTTGAATGAATGCTGACTCCGGTGACTGTACAGTGCTGGTGCTGCTGGATCTGACTGCAGCATTTGATACGATTGATCATTCTATTTTAATTGATAGACTGAGAAATGTTGTTGGTATCTCGGGGACTGCGCTTGAGTGGTTTTATCCTACCTGTCAAACAGGAAGTTCTCAATGTTCATTGGGGATTATGTTTCCTCCATTGCAGTTACCTCCTGTGGTGTACCACAGGGCTCAATTCTCGGGCCGTTATTGTTTTCTCTGTATATGTTACCCTTAGGCCAGATCATTCACCGGCATGGAATTTCCTTTCATTGCTACGCTGATGATACTCAGCTGTATCTATCAATTACACCTAACGATTTTAATAAGCTGGCTATTCTACATGGCTGTATTGCTGACATTATTATAACTGGACATCCAGTAACTTTCTACAGTTGAACCTGGACAAAACTGAGGTTCTTGTCATTGGCCCCGTGTCCATTGCCAGACAAATTCAGTCAAGCCTGGGCTCATTAAGGCTAATATCAAGTCTGTAGTAAAGAATTTAGGTGTGGTTTTTGACCCAAATGTAAATTTTGAACAGCACACCGAAAAATAGCTCAGTCATGTTTTTACCATAAGATTGGTTCTGTCATTTGAGGATACAGAGAGAATTATACATGCCTTTGTTTCATCACGCTTAGATTATTGCAATGTTTTATTTTCAGGTATTAACCAAAAGTCACTGGCTCGCCTTTAGATCATTCAGAATTCTGCTGCTAGGCTTTTAACAAGAACTAAACGCACGTCTCACATCACTCTAGTGCTGGCCTCCCTACACTGGTTGCCGATTAAATTTCGAATTGATTTTAAAATTGTATTGTACACATATAAGTCATTGCACGAGCTGGCGCCACTATATATTGCTGAATTGTTGGTCCCATATACCGCAACAAGGCCACTTAGGTCCTCAGGTCAAGGATTTTTGGTAGTTCCACAGTCCAAATTAAAATCAAGGGGTGATCGTGCCTTCGCTGTGCTTGCTCCTAGACTCTGGAATAGCCTACCCTCTTATATCAGATCCGCTGAATCAGTCTCAGCTTTTAAATCTAACCTTAAAACCCATTTGTACAGATTGGCTTTCCCCAATGTATGATTGTATTGTATTGATTGTTTATTTTTCTTTCTTTCTTTCTTTATATATTTTTATTTTTTATTTTACATTTTTTTAGTTTAATTTAATTTAAAAAATTGTTAACTTGTTGTACTTTTTATGTTTGCATACTTAGTATTTTGTTATGTGTTTTATTTTGTTGTGTTTAACTTTTTATATTTGCATACTTAGTATCCATGGTCATGTTTTGCTTTTATTGTGTTTTATTGTCTTTTGTCAAGCACCTTGTGCTCGTAGCTGGAAAGGTGCTCTATAAATAAACGTATTATTATTATTATTCTCCAGACGATATTCCATCTTTAACATGAGGGGCCACCAGCTGCATCTGATCCAGCTCCTGTACATACTGCTCCCCCTGCTGGCCAGTGAGGGATGCCCCCTCCACTGCACATGCGGGAAGGGGGTGGTGACCTGCAGCAGCCGCAGGCTGACCAGTGCCACCCTACCCTCCGCCTTCCCCCCCGATACCACCGAGATCCGTCTCCACGACAACCAGCTGACCTCCCTGCCCAACGGGCTGCTTGACGGGCTGACTCACCTGCACTCGGTTTCTCTCCATGGCAACCCCTGGGTCTGTGACTGCGGTGTGCTCTATCTGCGCAGCTGGTTGTTGAAGCAGGCGGGCCGTGCCGTCTACAGCAATGTCTCCTGCAGTTCCCCCCCAGGCCTGCAGGGGAGGCTGGTCATGTATCTTGTGGAGGAGGAGGTGCTGGACTCCTGCCAGTACTGGTACTGTAACCTGGCCCTGGCCTCTCAGGTGACACTCTTCATCTTAATCGCCTTGCAGGCCATCTTGCTGGGATTCCTCATTTACTTCCTCCGCCACTACGAGAAGCTCTCCCGCGAAGCCCGGCACACAGTGGAGGAGAGCTTCGTGGGCGGGGAGGTGGAGAATGAGTATGTGATGCTGAACGACGGGTCTGCCTGAGGGGGCATAAGGACACATGGTGCACAATGAAACAGGACAGGACCGCCAAAGAGGTGGGGTTGAGCAGGAGCGGGGAAAGCAGACCCGAAGGATCGGATATGACTGTAACAGTGTCTCTGTGCCACTGTCTGCACAGACTGATGGATCCCATACTTGAGATGGGCAGTGAGATTCACATTCTGAAAGTCTGAAATAGTAACACACACACACACAGTTAGTGTTTTATCTAAAGCTTGTATCACTTTCTCTGTAGTGTTCATCAACATTTTGAGTGGTGGTACAGTGCCATTTGCTCAATCCTTTTTATCTGAATTACAAAATATAACCATGGCTTTGTGTTCTTTTATTATTTTATATCATTTTATAAGACCAATTAAAGACTTGATTCCATTTTACAAGGGTGGGGTTGTCTGTTAATTCAGGAGTTCATAAATCCTTCTTTGAATCAAATTAATATTCTATCATTTCCAAATAACTTCCCTCTGTATCTTACCATATTAGGGCTCTAGTTTCGTTGCCAAAGTGCAATGTGCAGACAGCAGCATTGACCCAGGACTAGAAGCTAGAGGGACCCTAAAATGTTATCTTAAATTCAATGAATTGGTAGTAAACCAGGCTGAAAAGATATGTTTTTAATCTACACTTTTTAATCTACACAGTCTCAAAAATTTAGACTGTGTCCGAATCCCTAACATGTTTTGGTAAACCGTTCCACAACAGAGGAGCTCTATTAGAGAAGGCTCTACCACCAGCTGTGCTTTTCAAAATTCCAGGGAGTAATGGATAGCTGGCTTCTTGTGAACAAAGCGGTCGTGTCAGCTTATAAGGAACAATAATTTCAGTCAGATATACAGTGGGGAAAATAAGTATTTCACCCCCTGCTGATTTTGTGAGTTTGCCCCTTACAAAGAAAGGAATGGTCTATAATTTTCATGGTAGGTTCATCTTAACAGTGAGAGACAGAATATAAAAAAAAATCCCAGAAAATTACATTATATGAATTTTAAACATTTATTTGTGTTTTATTGAGGAAAATAAGTATTTCACCCCCTAGCAAAACATGACTCAGTACTTGGTGGAGAAACCCTTGTTGGCAAGCACAGCGGTCAGACGTTTCTTGTAGTTGGTCACCAAGTTTGCGCAGATCCCAGGAGAGATTTTGGCCCACTCCTCTTTGCAGATCCTCTCCAAATCCTTAGAAATCAATTTTCAGTGTCCTGGCTGAGGGAAGGAGGTTCTCACCCAAGATTTCCCGGTACATGGCCCCATTCATCCTCCCCCTCGATCCGGTGAAGTCGTCCTGTGCCCTTAGCAGAGAAACAGCCCCAAAGCATAATGTTTCCACCGCCATGCTTGACGGTGGGGATGGTGTTCTTGGGGTCCAAGGCAGCTTTTTTCTTCCTCCAAACACGGCGAGTCGAGTTGATGCCAAAGAGCTTGATTTTAGTCTCATCTGACCACAGCACTTTCTCCCAAGCCTCCTCTGAATCATCCAGGTGCTCATTGGCAAACTTCAGACGGGCCTGTACATGTGCCTTCTTGAGCAGGGGGACCATGTGGGCACTACAGGATTTCAATCCATTACGGCGTAGTGTGTTACCAATGGTCATCTTGGTGACTGTGGTCCCAGCTGCCTTGAGATCATCAACAAGCTCCAGCCGTGTAGTTCTGGGTTGTTCCCTCACCTTTCTCATGATCAGGTTCACTCCACGAGGTGAGATCTTGCGTGGAGCCCCAGACCGAGGAGATTGATGGTCAATTGGTGTTTCTTCCATTTTCTAATTATCGCACCAACAGTTGACTCCTTCTCACCAAGCTGCTTGCCAATGGTCTTGTAGCCCATTCCAGTCTTGTGCAGGTCTACAATTTTGTCCCTGATGTCCTTAGACAATTCTTTGGTCTTGCCCATTGTGGAGAGGTTGGAATATGATTCATTGATTGATTCTGTGGACAGTTGTCTTTTATACAGGTAACGAGTACTTAATTAGGAGTACTAATTAAGTAAGAGGACTAATCTGTGTGCCTCCTGGTCACAGGTCTGTGGGAGCCAGAATTCTTGCTGTTTTGCTAGGGGTGAAATACTTATTTTCCTCAATAAAACACAAATAAATGTTTAAAATTCATATAATGTGATTTTCTGGGATTTTTAAAAAATATTCTGTCTCTCACTGTTAAGATGAACCTACCATGAAATGTATAGACCGACCGTTCCGTTCCTTTCTTTGTAAGGGGGCAAACTCACAAAATCAGCAGGGGGTGAAATACTTATTTTCCCCACTGTATAGGTGCAAGTCCATGCACTGCTTTAAAAGTTAACAGCAGTATTTTATAATTAGCCCGATATTTAACAGGAAACCAATGTAGTGATGCTAACACAAGAGTAATGTGCTCATATATCTTTGATCTAGTCAAAATACGTACTGCCGTATTCTTTTTAAAAAAATTAAGAATTATATATATTTTTTTCTGTTTTGGTAGCCAATTACACCCTCTATTTATTTTGATTTACCCTCCCCACACGAGTCTGCTGCTCGTCTCCACGAGGCAAGCTAATTCTCAGAAGGCAGCAAACTGCTTCCTTCGAGACGGTATTTTTCCACCCACATTCTGGAGACTCCCTTATGTGCTTCACAGCAAACCCGAGCCGGCTCACGCTCCCCCTTCCCCTTCCCTTCCCCCCCCCCCCCTGGGACGGACAGACAAACGCCGCCCCCGATCGGGGCTGACGACCAGGGCCAGTCTGGTAGAGAGGGTTTCGAACCGCGTCCCTGACAGGCAGCACACACCGTATCGGACCAGCCAAAATACAGCGCGTTAGACCGCTGCACTATCCGCCGCCTCAATGCCACTGTATTCTGTACTAGTTGAAGAGAGCTTAAGAGAGCTACTACAGCAGCCAGATAGTAAGGCATTACAATTGTTCCAGGGTCAGTGAGCACATGAAACTAATCCAGGGTCAGTAAGCAAAGGAAACTGATTGAGGGTCAGGTAGTAGAGGAAACTGATCCAGATTCAGTGAACAGAGGTAACTGATCCAGAGTCAGTGAGCATAGGTAACTAATCCAGGGTCAGTGAGCAGAGGAAACCGATCCAGGGTCAGTGAGCAGAGGTAACTGATTCAGGGTCAGTGAGCAGATGAAACTGATCCAGGGTCAGTGAGCACATGAAACTAATCCAGGGTCAGTAAGCAAAGGAAACTAATCCAGGGTCAGTGAGCAAAGCTAACTGATCCAGAGTCAGTGACCAGAGGTGAGCAGAGGTGCCCTATTACACTGACCATTGGGTCATCTGCGCATTACCCAACAGCTGCATCTCTATGACATTCTACAACACAGTTATAACAAGTTATTTGAAGCGGTCATTTATACTGCAAAGAACACTAAAGATAACCTTACAATCTTGATATATGTTGTGTGTAGTGTGTCCTAGAACATGTGTACCAAGCATGGTGCCTTAGAACTGAAATGAATTTAAATGAGAGGTCCAACTGTGCTGAAGAGGTCCAACTGTGATTTAAGGGACACCGTGAGCAATCCCGTAGATATGTTACTCAGCTGAAACAGGTGTCACATACCCCTCCACATACACAATTACTCCATCAAGTCTGTCATTTGGCATCAAGGACACCAATCTTGATGTATGTTGTGGGTAAGAACATCTGAGCAATCCCGTTTTCAGATATGTTACTCAGCTTGCCACCCCGGACGTTAGCAGGTGTCACACATACCCCTCCACATACACAATTACTCCATCAAGTCTCTCAGTCATACCCCATCAATGGCATCAAGTACTACAAAAACTGCTAAAGCTAACCTTACAATCTTGATGTATGTTGTGGGTAGTGTGTCCTAGAACATGTGTACCAAGCATGAGCTCTTAGAACTGAAAGTAATTTAAATGAGAGCTCCAACTGTGCTGAAATAGGCCCGAAACCATAACCCTGCAGATTTAAGGGAGACCATAAATCCGAGAGGTCCCGTTTTCAGGTTACTCAGCTTGCCACCCCGGACACTAGGAGGTGTCACTCTTATATAAGAGCTCCAACTGTCATTTTTTCATCCCATTGACTTGCATGTCACGGTGGTGCAGTGGATAGCGCTGTCGCCTCACAGCAAGAAGGTCTCGGGTTCGAATCCAGGCCGGGGGCCTTTCTGTGCGGAGTTTGCATGTTCTCCCCGTGTCCGCGTGGGTTTCTTCCGGGTACTCCGGTTTCCTCCCACAGTCCAAAGACATGCACGTTAGGCTAATTGGAGAGTCTAAATTGCCCGCAGGTATGAGTGTGTGAGTGAATGGTGTATGTAGTGCCCTGCGATGGATTGGCGACCTGTCCAGGGTGTATTCCTGCCTCTCGCCCGGAACGCATGCTGGGATAGGCTCCAGCCCCCCGCGACCCTGACCAGGAATAAGCGGCTTAGATAATGGATGGATGGATGGATGGATGACTTGCATGTATGTTATATTGTGAAAATCGCTAAAGCTTACTTTACAATCTTGGTGTATGTTGTGTGTAGTGTGTCCAAGAACATGTGTAAAAAGCATGGTGTCTTAGCCATAAAATCTTACCAATACAATCTTGATGTATGTAAATAAGTCAAAATAACTTCTTTTTTTTTCCAAGACATAAAACATACAATACATAATACATACAAATAATCACCCCCCCCGACCACTCAAGTCAAAATTCTCAAAAAACACTTTGTACATACTATATACATTTACATTTTAGGCATTTAACAATTCTTACAAAACCATCTATAAAACAACTATATACAATACAACGTAATTATGTGTTTTGTGTGTGTATGCGTCTGTGCATGTGTGTTTTTGTGTGTTTGTGTACGCGTGGGTGTGTGTTCCTGCCTCACTGTGTTGGTACATCACAATGGTAGCCTAACCAATTTTACCGAACAGTGTTTTAGTACTAGGGGGGAATCAGTACTGGTTGGCAACTCAATGGGGTTTGAAGGGGAGGGCATTTCTCACTTACAAAGTGCTTAATTGCGGTGGGCTTCATGCCCTGTTTCGTGAGGTCAGCTGGCCACCTGCTGAACATAAAGGAAATGAAGAATGACACAAACCTCAGGGGTTAACCTTTTGGGGTAGGACAATGGAAAATCTACTTCATTTCTTATTTGTGCCAGGTTGTACAGGAAGCCAAGATGTTTTGGTGAGGTCGGGCTTTTTCGACCCTTCATAATGAATTAAATGAATCGCCTTGCGTGGCTGGCCCACTGCTGCGCATTTTCACAGATTTTCCTGTCCGTGCGGCCAGCCAGGGAGTGGTTTCTGAAGTTGTCAAGCGCGACGACTGTAAGAAGAAGAAATTGTGATTAAATATGACCAGACATCACCAGGCTTTCTCTATTTCTCATGTGTAAAACAATACCTTACCCTAAAATGCCATTTGTTTCTTTGGGGATGGGCTCCCGTGGCTACTTGTGCTCACCCTTGAGGCATTAGCCTTCTGGAGAAACAGATTTTGTCTTCTCAGCTGCGCCAGCTCCCTTCTCAGCGACTTGATTAGTGCATATTTATCTAAAGATGCAATACGGGGGTTAGCTGCGGCAGGGTCCTGGTCACCAGGGGCTTGAGGGGGGAGGCTGGAGGAGGGCCCTCGTGATCATCAATGTTATACAGTATGTAAGTATGATGACAGCATATTTAGTCTGATGCTATGGCTGTGACACACAAGCTACTCTTTTTGCAAACACTACTTGCACTCACAATCGCTGCTGAAATGACCATATGTGAGCTGTCCGATTGGATACCATTTGAGGGCTAGGTTTGGTCCGGCGAAGCTCTCTGAGATTTAACACGTGGCTACCAACCAGGTGCAAGAAAGAGGGGTACAGGTTTATGGGGTACTGGGACTCCTTTTGGGACAGGGGTGGGACAGGGGTGACCTGTGCAAGTGACCTGCTGCATTGGGCCAATTTATGCTTAGGCTAGCGGAGGAATATTTAAGCTAGGGACTGGGGGGGCAGGGAGGGAAATCAGTAGTAGTATTAAGGATAGGGAGGTACAGACTGCCCAGATGGAAGGTACCAGGGCAGAGTATAATCAATCTGAGGATATAATTAATAAAGATTTTTTAGATCATAATGTGAATAGAGGTGGTTCGCCAGTTTTGTGGAGGGGAAGGACAACGTAAGTGTGAGTAAGGCTCTGAAGTTCATGTGTTTAAATGCTAGAAGCATAAAAAAAACATTTTTGGAACCCGAGGCTGTCATGTTGAATGGGGGTTATGACATCGTTGGGATTACTGAAACATGGCTTGGCGCAGCGGATGGGGATGAATATAATGTGGAGGGGTACAAATTGTTTAGGAAGGATAGAACTAATAAAAGAGGAAGGGGATTGGCCCTTTATGTGAAATACGATCTTAATGTGCAGGAAATTCCAGGTATTAACTCATTCGTTCCTTGTGAGGACATCTGGATTAGATTACTGGGAGATCACGAGAAGGGCCTTAATATAGGAGTATGCTATAGACCTCCAGCTTCAGACAGTAACATAAATAGTATGCTCTTTGGTAACACAAAACAAACCTGTGCTGAAGGAGAGATGATAATAATGGGTGACTTCAATTACCCCTCTATTAATTGGGAGGTAGTGACAGGTCAGGGTAAATGTGAAGAGGAGTTTTTAGATGTGGTCAATGACTGCTATGTCTGTTACTCAGCCTACGAGAGGGAAATCAATACTGGATCTGGTTTTGTGTAACAATCCTGATAGAATTTGCAGCACAGAGGTAGTAGAACTAATAGGGGCAAGTGATCACAGTGCAGTTAAGTTAAGACAGCCTCCTCGAACTCGAAGAATTTTCTTTGGAGAAAAGTATCAGAACTTGGCATCTAACATTTTCACATTTCGATAGTCGATGGTATTGACCTGATTCAATCGATACTTACACAGTATCAAAATTCAATACACAGCTAGGCTGGCCATATGTCTGGCATTATGCCGGACAGTCCGGTTTTCAAGCACTTTGTCCTCCTTTTACATTTTATATTTTAAGCATTTAGCAGATGCTCTTATCCAGAGCGACTTACAAGATGTGCATTAATACATGGTAGGAACAATCATAGGTTAGTAAATTTTTTTATTTTTTATTAAATGAGAAGGCAGGGATACATATACAAGAAGTATTGAGCAAGTCGGCAGTGGTGATGACAATTGGCTAGATGTACAGAATTCAGTGGTAGTGGAGTCTGAAAAGGTGGGTTTTGAGTCTCTTGCGGATGAGTAATTGCAAGTAATTCCGCGGTCCTGACAGAGAAGAGGCGAGACGCGAGGAGCGGCTGCCAGGGCGCACGGAGGGATGGGGCAGTCAGTTTGCCAGAGGAGGCTGAGCGGAGGGGTCTGGCTGGGGTGTAGGGTGTAATGAGTGTCTGGCAGTAAGGAGGAGCAGTTCCTCTAGCTGCCTGAAAGGCAAGCACCAGTGATTTGAATCTGATGCAATGCTGTGATGGGGAGCCAGTGCACAGAGGAGAGTAGAGGGGTGAGCAGCACGTGCAGCATTCTGCAGCATTCTGGACTAGTTGCAATGGCTTGATGGCACAGGCCGGTAGGCCTACCAGCAAGGAGGAGACCTTCAAACTGGATTCTGTGGTCTCCATAGGAACTTTTAAAAATATGCTTAAGGATATAGAGTTAGTGGTATGTGAGTGTTTCTAAATTTATCGTAACTATTGTAATTACTTCTATTGTAACACTAGTTCCTCTTATTATTGTTATTTTGTATGATGCTTTCATCTATTTTTATTGTCCTTGTCTTATTGTTTGTTTATGTGTAATTTATATAATTGTTTTGTAATCAGGGCACCATTGTAAATGAGACTTGGTCTCAATGGGCTCCCCTGGCTAAATAAAGGTAAAATAAAATAAAAATAAATAAAAGGAATTGCAGTAGTCCAGACACGAGATCACCAGGGCCTTGGGTGAGGAACGGTCGGATCCTCCGGATGTTGTGGGAGAATCGGCAGGTCCGGGTGATCGCTGCTATGTGGCCCGAGAAGCACAGCTGGTCATCCAGGGTCACTCCAAGACTCCTAACAGACTGGGACGGAGACACTTTTGAAGTCTAGACTAGAAAAACACGAAATTCTTCATTAAATCACATTTGAAGATTCAAAGGTGCTTCTTATTGGTTTATGTATTTGTCAGATAACGAATCGCCTGTGTCATTGGTCTAATAAAAGTCAACAAATACCACGCTTTTATATGACGTCCTTACTTACACTATGGGCGCGAGCGGCAAGCCAAGCAATTTTTCTTTAAGTGCTATCAGAGAGTGTTCGATGCTACGGTAGCCAGCCCTGCAAAATGCCGAAACGGAAGACTTCATACAACCCAGAGTGGTCAAAAGAGCATGGATTTCTTTAGAACAGAAAGACCATCCAGCTATTGTGAGTACACATTTTCAATCTCAGTTAGTCGATATATAGTTTTAAATTAGTCATTTAATTACACGTTAAATTGCCGCTCCATCCATTCTGGAGTTTTGGAAATGGCTACCCTACTGGCAACATTATATTAAACTAGGCTATATTAAGCTACCTAGCTTTAACCAATTTCAAAAGTTAAATTTCACTGGCCTTTGAACCAGAAACACTGATTACTCCACCAGCTTGTGAGCATAATAGTGATTTTCATATGTAGTTCCATCACAAAATATACTTGTTCGGATGTATTTTGATCATTTCTGTATGGAATGTGCTTAATTGTCTAGTCTGTTGCCTGCAGCTCAGTTAAAGAACTACACTGTGTTGTAATTAATTGAATGCCAATGTATACACAACTACATTAACCATAATGTTTTTTATAAGCCGTGGGGCAAGTAGGGAGAGGGGAAGAAGCAAGATGTCCACAATTTGCTATGGCCACGTTAGCTACATGTTTAGGTCGAACGTTTGCATAGTGAGCTAGCTAGCATGAAAACAGTGAATCACACCATTCATTTCATTATTGCATGTTGTTTTGTTTTTACCAACCTTTGTAAAGTGAAGCTTAGATCGCATTTGTGACATTACTCAAGTGCGGCTAGGTGTTGTCCGTTTACTCACAGGTACGTAGCCTTCTCTAATAGAGATTGGCTGTGAGAAGAGGGTTAGAAAATTCGTTTTTTTACAGTGGTTTAAAAAAAAATGTTTTAGAGAAAAGTATCGGAACTTGGCATCGAACATTTTCAAGTTTCGATGGTAGATGGTATTGACCTGATTCGACCGATACATAAACAGTATCAAAATTCGATACCCAGCCATAATTCAAACAAACACTGGGTCGCTCACACATCTCTTCAAGCGCACCAATGCTACGATTTTATTCATTTTTAGGCTGTCATACATGTATATATATACAGTCAAGCCGGAAAGTCTGCACACCCCTTTCACCCTCTACAAAAATTGCCCATAATGACAAAGTGAAAACAGGTTTTTAGACATTTGTGCTAATTTATTAAAAATCTAAATGTAAAATATCATATGTACACAAGTGTGCACACCCTTTGATATGACACCAAAAAGTGAGCTGAGGTGCATTTTGTTTCCACTGATACTGCTTGAGATGTTTCTACAACTTGATTCTAGTCCACCTGTGGTAAATTCAATTGATTGAACATGATTTGGAAAGGGACACACCTGTCTATATAAGGTCCCACAGTTGACAGTGCATGTCAGAGTAAAAACCAAGCCATGAAGTCCTAGGAACTCTCCATAGACCTCCGAGATAGAATTGTGTTGAGGCATAGATCTGGGGAAGGGTATAAAAACATTGCTAAAGCATTGAAAGCACCCAGGAGAACAATGGGCTCCCTCATTGTGAAATGGAAGAAGTTTGGAACCACCACAACTCTTCTTAGAGCTGGCCGTCCAGCCAAACTCAGTAACCGGGCAAGAAGGGCCATAGCCAGGGAGGTGACCAAGAACCCAATGGCCACTCTAAGAGAGCTTCAGAGTTCCTCTGCAGCGATGGAAGAACCTGGTAGAAGGACAAACATCTCTGTAGCACTCCATCAATCAGACCTTCATGTGTGTGTGCATGTGTGCTCCAACCTTCATCAGGTAGTCTCAGGTCCCAGATGGCCAGATCAAGACACAGGATGGTGTGGGCAGGGCATAGCCCTTGTAGATGGGCTCTGTGATGTTGTTGGTGATGTTGTTGCAGAGGCCATGACGATGCCAATGGTTCAGCCGGACGTGTACAGGAGACAGCATGGGCTGGATATCCATGTACATTGCTTTGGTGTGGAACGTTTCAAACATGATCTACAGAGAGAGAGAGGGAGGAGGGAGAGATGGGAGGAAGAGGGAGGTAGTAGAGAGGGGGGAGGGGGAGAAATACTGTTAATATTAGGTTATATTATATAAAGATCAGGGCTCGGTTCACTCCATCCACTCACAAGTCATCAATTAATGTTAAAAACAAACAAACATTTTATAGAACTGCTAAAACTCTTGCTCAGTAGAGTTGGTCAGATAAGCTATTTTTAAGAACTGACTCTGTCAGGGTGTGAGAGACTGTGAATAGTATGTGCAAGTGTGTGATTGTGAGTGCTGTGCCTTTCTGCTGTTTATCTGAGCTGACTTTTAATACTTAATATCTGACTTTTGACCCATATGTTGTACCCGTGTGTGTGTGTGCGTGCGTGCGTGCATGTGTGTGGAGAGGCCAGGACCTGAGAGGAGAAGATAAAGTTACATACACTCGCATTGCGGCTGTCGCATGTATAGAAAATGTATTCAAATCCTGCAGCATATGTCATGTACGCTGGCGCCATTTGGTGGACGATAAAAGGAACTGCATGCTTGCTTTTGTTCCAAACGACACAATTTATGCTTGTAAAAGGCCACCAAATCTCTCCTTTACCCCCAAAAAACAACCAAAAAATAGTTGCAAGCACAATCAATGAATAGATAACTAAATGGAAAATATAAAACATGTTATGATAGGAAAACGGTGTTTTTAGTGCTATTTTAACATTCAGTTGTTTATCATTTTTATCTATTTTGAAACTGATGGTTAAAACTCCCATCAGAAAGGTCTATTTCCATGCCATTAGTTATATTTCAAAAGCAGCTAAAAATCCCAAGCTTGAAAGGTCAATGTGTTCAGAGCTGGGGAATCAATTAGAGCACTTAGTTTAGGCCATAAATATAAGGAAAGGGTAAAAAAGCAGCACCCCAACCTTAACAAATGGCACGCTTTGGGTTAGTATGTCAGGTTAAAGTGTATGAGAGTGTGAGCTTGTCTGAGACAGACTGAGTGTGTGTGAGCCTGTGCCTGCTGTGCATTTCTGTACCTGCTGTTCATCTGACCTGAGCCTTCTACTTAATAGCTGACCTTTAACCCATATGTTGCACCTATGTGTGTGTCTCTGTGCGTGTGTGTGTCCATGCGTGTGTATGTGTGTGCGTGGAGAGGCCAGGACCAGAGAGGAGAAGAGAAAGTTACATACAATCACATTGTGCTTGCTACATATATAGAAAATGTATTGAAATCCTGCTATTAGCAGCACATGTGATGTACGCTGGCGCCATTTGCTGGGCAAAAGAAGTAACTGCATGCTGGCTTTTGCCCAAAGTTCTAAACCGCGCAATTTACACTTGTAAAAGGCCACCAAATATTTCCTTGACCCCTAAAACACAATCCAAAAATAGTTAGAAGAACAATCAATGAATATCTAACACATTATGATAGGGAAAATTTTAACATTGTTTTTATCATCTTTATATAACATAAAACATTATTCTTAGTCCTCCAAACTAAAGGGGGTGTTTGTCTTGAAAACCCAGCGTCTCTGCTTATACCACCATGTCATTACGAGTCCCTATCCTTCCTAACCACAAATTTGCTTCAGTCAATCAGAGTTGGGCCCAACTTCTCCATATGTCATCCACCTTCTCCTTATAAGTCCCTAACCTCCCTAAACACCAACATGTCACCCTACACCCAAAATGTGTATGGCCCAACTTCTCCGTATGACCATATGTATGACCCCATGTATGACCCCAGCCTCTCCATATGACCCAACTTCTCCATATGTCAGCCAACCTTTCCGTCACCAACATCAAACAACAACAAACCCAACACTAAACATGTCACCCATCACCCAATGTGTCACCCAACATATGTCACCCAACACCCAACGTGTCACCCATCACCCAATATATGTGATTCAATACCAAACATGCCTACTTTTAGGGCTAACCCTTCCATTGCAACTGTTAAGTATATAAGGGCAAATGCCCAACATTAAGTGTAAGCCCCTTATTTAAAAAAATATGAGTGTATATAGGAGAAGTCAACATCTGTGACCCTAGCAGTGGGTGTGAGTGAGTGAAGACCACCAGGCTAAAGTAGGAGCATCTCTACAGTCTAAGTGAAGCGTGTGTAAGATTTGGCGTGGCTCCTATGTCCATGTTTTCAGAAAAAGCCTTGTGAGCTTTGCCTAACAGCCTCTCACCGTTTCTCCCCATTCATTTCTATTAGAATAGTTGTAGCTGCTTGAAGGGGACAAAAGGGGTCTTTGCATGTCAGACCATCACACCTTTGAAATTCCCCTACATGTGGGAACAATTTTTCTCCTAAGCTGCACCAAATTTCTCCTAGGCTGCACCAAACTCCACTTTGCCGGCTGGCGCTGGCTGCTTCTGCATGGGAAAGAAGAAAGGTGGTCTTAGACCCTGTATTGATTACCATGGGCTCAACAGGATTACGGTGAGGAACCGCTACCCTCTTCCATTGATGTCCACCGCTTTTGAGCAGCTGTGGGAAGCCACCATCTTCATGAAACTGGACCTACGCAAGGCTGACAGCCTGGTCCGCATCCGAGAGGGAGACGAGTGGAAGACTGCCTTCAACACCCCTAATGACCACTATGAGTACCTCCTTATGGCTTTCGGTCTGACTAATGCTCCTGCTGTGTTCCAGGCTCTGATCAATGACGCTCTCGGGACCTACTGAACCGTTTTGTCTTTGTCTACCTGGATGACATCCTCATATTTTTGAGCTTTCTACAAGATTATGTCCTGCATGTCAGGCAGGTGCTGCAGCGGCTTCTCCAGAACCATCTCTTCGTGAAGCCTGAGAAGTGTGAGTTCCACGTCTCCAGGGTGTCCTTCTTGGGCTACATTATTGCCCATCAATTATTGCCCATTACCCCAACCCTAACCTTAATCAAAACCCCACACCTGACCCTAATCCAAACTCCAACCCTAACCCTAATCCAAACCCCAACCCTAACCCAAATCAAAACCCCATACCTGATCCTAATCAAAACCCTACCCCTACCCCTAATCCTGATGTTGCCCTGCTGGCGAGATTCTTCACACCCACCAGACACGCCAGGTCAAACTGGAAGATTCAAGAATGGGAATTCAGAGCAACCAAACTAAACATCATCATCAGGGACTGTAACCTTTTCAGAATCCAACACTTTGCACAGGGGGACCTGCAAATTGACAGCTACCCAGGAGCAACATTCTATCATGCTGCAGGCCTACTGGAAAAAACTGACAGGAATACCAAAGTACAAAGAGTCATTCTGTCATTTGGGATCAATAAAAAGGACCTGCAAGCCCAGAAAACTGCCATCAAGCAACTACAGACTATGCTCAGAATGGCAAAAAGCACCTTCCCGGCTGTTGAAATATGGATCCCCATCATCAACCACTCCAAACTAAGAGATGATTCATTCCAAACAGAAGGGGATGACATCCACTGGACAGACCAGAATGCTGGACCACTGGATGAAGCATTTAAACTAGAAATCCCCACTAGCCCAAGTGAAATAAACAGGGAGGGGAATAAAAACATTATAATATTAGCAAATAATTTCAACCCCACGCAGGATCAAATAAGCCTCCTGGACAAAGACCTGTCATTTATTCCAACACTAGGGATCAGCAAAAAACTAAAGGGAACACTGGAGGGAGCAGCAACAGAATATCATAGAAAACTAATACTGGCAGCCTTCTTTGAGGGAGAGGAAACAGCAGAACAATTACCATTCATCCCAAAATCCAGCTGGGAAGCCAGGAAAAATCAGGTTCCTGCGGAAATAATGGAAATCATCCCGGAGGACCACACAATAATCAAACGACTTGCAGGCAACAAACATATAGTGATTAAACCAGCACACAAGGGGAGTGCAATAGTAATAATGGATAGGGAACAATACACCCTGGAGGCAAACAGACAACTAAACAACAAGGAGCACTATACAAAAAATAGAAATCCCTATATATCCAGAAACTACATTGGAAATCCACAAAATCATACAATCACTTTTGGAACAAAACCATATCACAAAAAAACTGAGTTTCTACCTGAGGGGGGAGGACACTCACAGATTTTGAATTTTCTATTTACTCCCCAAAATACACAAACCACCGGAAACCTGGACCGTACCATATAAGGTCCCGGCAGGCAGATTTCAGACTGCAACAGTGAATATTACAGAATTGCTGAATACATAGACTATTTTATTAACCCACTTTCAAACAAACACAGGAGTTACATTAAAGACACATACGATTTTGTACACAAAATAAAAATGCCACATTACTGGAACAGGCTATCCTGTTTACATTTGACATAGACAGCATATGCACTACTATAGAAACAATAGCAGGACTAAAAGCAATAAAAACCTGCATGGAAAAACACCCAGACAGTAATAGACCAGGGCCCGTATTCACAAAGCATTTTATCTTACCACTAGGAGTACTTCTAAATCGCACTAAAACCTTTTAGTTAGGAGTCCCACCTTAAAACCTATTCACAAAGCTGCAAAGACAAACTCATACTAAGGAATTCCTAAAATTTTCAATCTAAGAGTGAGGGCGGGGTTGACGTCGTTGCTAGGGATGACGTTGTTTCTCATGAACAAGCTTACTCAGAATGGCCACAGCGATTGGCTGATATAGGGGATGGGTCATCATAGAGAAATAGTTTTTCTGCCGCTGTTTTACAGTAACAATTCCCTAAATCTCAATGCAGAGTTACAGTGAAGAGATAGACAACCATGTATGTTTTGGTTTGCTTTGTTTTTCATACTAAATGCCTTTCTGGGAGGCAGGTTTTTAGAAATGCGACCGAATTAAAAAAAACATTAGCGATCTTTTAATTTTTTATTACATTAATTCAGGCATAAAACCACCCTAGTTAAATCGCCTAAGGCGTACTGAATCTAAAAATGTATTTTGTGAAATTTTCAAATAAAGATTTAGTGAAATAACTTACATTGAAAAACTGAAATGATCATTCATTCAAACGCGCCTTTGGCCCCGTTATTTTTTTTTGCTGATCCGAAAAATGATCCGATGCACCCCTATTATATTCTAATAAAGATTCTAAAATACAAATGTAGGCTACGTGTCACTGATTTAACATGAAACCAAGAATACTGACTAGTCAATTGGTTACATGTCTGCATCTCGTAAACAATCAGCGGGTATCTATATATAATATATATAATATTATATATATAATACCCTCGCGATTGAGGCGGTACCTTTTATGAGCTCTGTATCATTCAATATCTCCAGTGTTGGCTGCTTTGAACTTCTCCTGGACTTAGGAGCTGTTTTTTAGCTCTCAAAAATCCCTTGGCTGCTTTGAAATACTTAGGAGCTTATCCCCAAAAAAATAGGACTTCTAAATTTATGAGTGACACGCCCATTATTTTTCGGACTTGCTCCTAAATTACGGAGTTAGGACCAACTTTTACCCTTAAAATGCTTTGTGAATACGGGCCCAGATGCAACTCTCCTTAAACTTCTGGAAATTAGTCCTACGAAAAAAGAATTCTTCCTACAAATAAAAGGCACAGCAATGGGGAAGAAATTTGCACCAGCATAGGCTAATATTTACATGGCAGATTGGGAGGAGACTGCGTTTCAGAAATGCACAAAACGACCCACACACTATTTCAGGTATCTAGATGATATATGAGGAACATGGACACATAGCCTAAAGGGAATTCAATAACTCCATACACATACTTGCTTCAAACACACACCACAAATCAATTACAGTAAAATACACCGCACATCACTCACACAAATGTTCTAGACACCACAACCTAAAAAGGTCCCTCATTTAGCCACACAAACACATTGGACACCAATGTTTTGTTTAAAAAAAACAGACACACATGCCTTACTACACAAAAACAGCCTCCACCCCAAATATGCATTCAAAGGCCTAATACAGTCACAACTGCTCAGATTCAACAGAATCTGTACACAGCATACAGACTTGGAAGAGGCCACCCAAATCCTCTTCAAAGCTTTAAAAACAAGGGGGTACTCTCTGTCTTTTCTCAGACAGATTAAGAAGACCTACCTGACTAGAAAACAAAAGGACCCAAGGAAAATGATTCCCCTAATAACAACATACTCTACACTGAGTGTGGCAGCAAACCAAAAATAAAAAACAACTTCTCACAAAAACTGAGACGCACAAACCTACTCCAAAACTACAAAATAATCTCGGCCTACAAAAGGAACAAAACTTGCAGGACTATCTGGTCAAAAGCAAACTCCCAGCAATAAACACGGTACCACAACAGGACCCACAATTCTTCAAACTGAAACTACACAGAAGGATTGAAGCACAAACACCACATACTTAATTATACAAACTAACAGCAAACACCACCAACTGCATATATGTCATAAAGTGCACAAACTGTGAGATGCGGTATGTTGGAGAAACGGGGAACACAATTAAAACCAGACTGGCACAACACATGTACAACATTAAAAACAAGAAAGATATACACGCATATCTAGTAGCACACTTTTTACATCACTGACTTAAATCACTACAAATATCAGGACTACAAACAAACCCAAACTGGACACCGGAAGACAGAAAGAGAAAAGAAAAAGAGTGGATCAACAAACTGAGCACACGATTCCCAAAGGGCTTAAACTCAGAACTGCCCTTCATAGGAGAAACACAACAAAGGAGAAACACTAACAAACCAAGTTTTTCAGACGTTCCTTTCCCAAGGAGCTCACGAAGCGGGAAACTTGGGAAAGGAAGATCTTCCTCTAACCAAACCCCAACCCTAATCCTAATCCTAATCCTAATCCAAACCCCAACCCCAACCCTAATGCAAACCTCAACCCCAACCCTAACCCTAATCCAAATCCCAACCTTAACCCTAATCCGCTGATTGTTTATGAGATGCAGACATGTAACCAATTGACTAGTCAGTATTCTTGGTTTCATGTTAAATCAGTGACACGTAACCTACATTTGTATTTTAGAATCTTTATTAGAATATAATAGGGGTGCATCGGATCATTTTTCGGATCAGCAAAAAAAAAAAACTATTCTCAAGGAATTGAATGAATGATAATTTCAGTTTTTCAATTTATGTTATTTCACTAAATCTTTATTCGAAAATTTCACAAAATAAATTTTTAGATTCAGTACGCCTTAGGCGATTTAACTAGGGTCGTTTTATGCCTGAATTAATTTAATAAAAAATTTAAAGATCGCTGATGTTTACATTTTATTTAATTGGTGAGTACTTCTAAAAACCTGCCTCCCAGAAAGGCATTTAGTATGAAAAACAAAGCAAACCAAAACATACATGGTTGTCTATCTCTTTGCTGTAACTCTGCATTTCAGATTTAGGGAATTGTTACTTTAAACGTGACAGCGGCAGAAAAACTGTATTTCTCTATGATGGTTCAATTTAGCTATTAATCCGCGGATCATATCATAGCATAGCATATCATTTATTTGCTAGGTTGAAATTATTGCAGAGACCCATCCCCTATATCAGCTAATCGCTGTGGGCATTCTGAGTAAGCTCTTATTCATGAGAAACAACGTCATCCATAGCAACGTCAACCCCGCCCTCACTCTTAGCTTGAAAATTCTAGGAATTCCTTAGTATGAGTTTTTCTTTGCAGCTTTGTGAATAGGTTTTAAGGTGGGACTCCTAACTAAAAGGTTTTAGTGCGATTTAGAAGTACTCCTAGTGGTAAGATAAAATTCTTTGTGAATACGGGCCCTGATTTCTTGTATACATGAGATGAGCTTTGAACCTAAAGATTTTATAACGTCTTTACAATTACAAAACCGCTTTCAAATACTCTCAGGTCTTAATGAGAGAAACTCAAGACAATCATCCACAAAACAACTAACATAGAATTAATCCAAAAAAACTAACTGTTTTAAGTTATTACGGGCTGTTCATCATTCAGAGGTGGTGGATGGGTCTTTGGAGGCCAACTTGTTTCCTCCTGGAATGTTAAGACAAGTGTGTAAACTAACAGAGTTTATTAAACCTTCCTCCCCAGCAGAGGACACCACAAGACAGGTTCAATTAAACACACTAGAATGGATGCACAATAACATGTTGATTTTAAGATCACATTACGATACTGTTATTGCTGACATTTTAAGCAAAGTGGTCACTTGTAATCCTCTGGCTCTACAGAGAGCAACAATGTGGGCAAAAACGAAATATGGACACACATTGACCCCTTCAACAGTAACCATGTAACCAGTGGAGACCATGTTGTTAAACTCCCACAAAAAAATTAATTACACCCCCACTCTCACAGTAGAACCTTCCATTAGCAATACACATAGAACAATAAGGATCGAAGCACAGATACAACATCAGAGGACACAGCAGATCCCCTCTCCTATCTCAAAGCCTTCCTTACCACAAAGTAATGTAGCTGTGTATGGGAAAGCTAGCATTTCACCCGATCCTCCCCGTCACAACAGATGTCTTTCCATATCGAGGCCTATTTATGATCCTGAGACACACATTGAGAGGAGTAGGAACGTGTTTTGGAAAAACTGAAATGATCATTCATTCGAAACGCGCCTTTGGCCCCGTTATTTTTTTTTTGCTGATCCGAAAAATGATCCGATGCACCCTATTATATTCTAATAAAGATTCTAAAATACAAATGTAGGCTACGTGTCACTGATTTAACATGAAACCAAGAATACTGACTAGTCAATTGGTTACATGTCTGCATCTCAAAAACAATCAGCGGGTATCTATATATAATATATATAATATTATATATATAATACCCTCGCGATTGAGGCGGTACCTTTTTATGAGCTCTGTATCATTCAATATCTCCAGTGTTGGCTGCTTTGAACTTCTCCTGGACTTAGGAGCTGTTTTTAGCTCTCAAACCCTTTGTGAAATACTCTTATCCCCAAAATTTAGGACTTCTAAATTTATGAGTGACACGCCCATTATTTTTCGGACTTGCTCCTAAATTAGGAGTTAGGACCAACTTTTACCCTTAAAATGCTTTGTGAATACGGGCCCAGATGCAACTCTCCTTAAACTTCTGGAAATTAGTCCTACGAAAAAAGAATTCTTCCTACAAATAAAAGGCACAGCAATGGGGAAGAAATTTGCACCAGCATAGGCTAATATTTACATGGCAGATTGGGAGGAGACTGCGTTTCAGAAATGCACAAAACGACCCACACACTATTTCAGGTATCTAGATGATATATGAGGAACATGGACACATAGCCTAAAGGGAATTCAATAACTTCATACACATACTTGCTTCAAACACACACCACAAATCAATTACAGAAAAAAATACACCGCACATCACTCACACAAACGTTCTAGACACCACAACCTAAAAAGGTCCCTCATTTAGCCACACAAACACATTGGACACCAATGTTTTGTTTAAAAAAAACAGACACACACGCCTTACTACACAAAAACAGCCTCCACCCTAAATATGCATTCAAAGGCCTAATACAGTCACAACTGCTCAGATTCAACAGAATCTGTACACAGCATACAGACTTGGAAGAGGCCACCCAAATCCTCTTCAAAGCTTTAAAAACAAGGGGGTACTCTCTGTCTTTTCTCAGACAGATTAGGAAGACCTACCTGACTAGAAAACAAAAGGACCCAAGGAAAATGATTCCCCTAATAACAACATACTCTACACTGAGTGTGGCAGCAAACCAAAAAATAAAAAACAACTTCTCACAAAAACTGAGACGCACAAACCTACTCCAAAACTACAAAATAATCTCGGCCTACAAAAGGAACAAAAACTTGCAGGACTATCTGGTCAAAAGCAAACTCCCAGCAATAAACACGGTACCACAACAGGACCCACAATTCTTCAAACTGGAAACTACACAGAAGGATTGAAGCACAAACACCACATACTTAATTATACAAACTAACAGCAAACACCACCAACTGCATATATGTCATAAAGTGCACAAACTGTGAGATGCGGTATGTTGGAGAAACGGGGAACACAATTAAAACCAGACTGGCACAACACATGTACAACATTAAAAACAAGAAAGATATACACGCATATCTAGTAGCACACTTTTTACATCACTGACTTAAATCACTACAAATATCAGGACTACAAACAAACCCAAACTGGACACCGGAAGACAGAAAGAGAAAAGAAAAAGAGTGGATCAACAAACTGAGCACACGATTCCCAAAGGGCTTAAACTCACAGAACTGCCCTTCATAGGAGAAACACAACAAAGGAGAAACACTAACAAACCAAGTTTTTCAGACGTTCCTTTCCCAAGGAGCTCACGAAGCGGGAAACTTGGGAAAGGAAGATCTTCCTCTAACCAAACCCCAACCCTAATCCTAATCCTAATCCTAATCCAAACCCCAACCCCAACCCTAATGCAAACCTCAACCCCAACCCTAACCCTAATCCAAATCCCAACCTTAACCTAATCCGCTGATTGTTTATGAGATGCAGACATGTAACCAATTGACTAGTCAGTATTCTTGGTTTCATGTTAAATCAGTGACACGTAACCTACATTTGTATTTTAGAATCTTTATTAGAATATAATAGGGGTGCATCGGATCATTTTTCGGATCAGCAAAAAAAAAAAAAAACTATTCTCAAGGAATTGAATGAATGATAATTTCAGTTTTTCAATTTATGTTATTTCACTAAATCTTTATTCGAAAATTTCACAAAATAAATTTTTTAGATTCAGTACGCCTTAGGCGATTTAACTAGGGTCGTTTTATGCCTGAATTAATTTAATAAAAATTTAAAGATCGCTGATGTTTACATTTTATTTAATTCGGATTATGCGTTTCTAAAACCTGCCTCCCAGAAAGGCATTTAGTATGAAAAACAAAGCAAACCAAAACATACATGGTTGTCTATCTCTTTGCTGTAACTCTGCATCGAGATTTAGGGAATTGTTACTTTAAAAACGTGACAGCGGCAGAAAAACTGTATTTCTCTATGATGGTTCAATTTAGCTATTAATCCGCGGATCATATCATAGCATAGCATATCATTTATTTGCTAGGTTGAAATTGCGGGCAGAGACCCATCCCCTATATCAGCTAATCGCTGTGGGCATTCTGAGTAAGCTCGTTCATGAGAAACAACGTCATCCATAGCAACGACGTCAACCCCGCCCTCACTCTTAGCTTGAAAATTCTAGGAATTCCTTAGTATGAGTTTTTCTTTGCAGCTTTGTGAATAGGTTTTAAGGTGGGACTCTAACTAAAAGGTTTTAGTGCGATTTAGAAGTACTCTAGTGGTAAGATAAAATTCTTTGTGAATACGGGCCCTGATTTCTTGTATACATGAGATGAGCTTTGAACCTAAAGATTTTATAACGTCTTTACAATTACAAAACCGCTTTCAAATACTCTCAGGTCTTAATGAGAGAAACTCAAGACAATCATCCACAAAACAACTAACATAGAATTAATCCAAAAAAACTAACTGTTTTAAGTTATTACGGGCTGTTCATCATTCAGAGGTGGTGGATGGGTCTTTGGAGGCCAACTTGTTTCCTCCTGGAATGTTAAGACAAGTGTGTAAACTAACAGAGTTTATTAAACCTTCCTCCCCAGCAGAGGACACCACAAGACAGGTTCAATTAAACACACTAGAATGGATGCACAATAACATGTTGATTTTAAGATCACATTACGATACTGTTATTGCTGACATTTTAAGCAAAGTGGTCACTTGTAATCCTCTGGCTCTACAGAGAGCAACAATGTGGGCAAAAACGAAATATGGACACACATTGACCCCTTCAACAGTAACCATGTAACCAGTGGAGACCATGTTGTTAAACTCCCACAAAAAATTAATTACACCCCCACTCTCACAGTAGAACCTTCCATTAGCAATACACATAGAACAATAAGGATCGAAGCACAGATACAACATCAGAGGACACAGCAGATCCCCTCTCCTATCTCAAAGCCTTCCTTACCACAAAGTAATGTAGCTGTGTATGGGAAAGCTAGCATTTCACCCGATCCTTCCCCGTCACAACAGATGTCTTTCCATATCGAGGCCTATTTATGATCCTGAGACACACATTGAGAGGAGTAGGAACGTGTTTTGGAAGGAGTTGCTGTGTGTGTGTGTGTGCGTGTGTGCGTGCGTGCGTGCGTGCGTGCGTGCGTGCGTGCGTGCATGCGTGTGTGTGTGTGCTCCATCTACAGGATGAACTAGAAAAGGTGAGTGTGGAACTTGAGTGTATTAAATGTGTTCCTGTCACGAAAGACTCTAGCACGCAGGTGGAGATCTCGCAACCAGTGGAGCTGACCCAGATGGTCCTCAGTCCCCCTCAGCCTGCCGGATCTTGGAGGGGAACTGGAGGAGCAGGATGCTGAGGTCTTGTTGAACACCCAACCCTCTTCTGATGTGGTGAGTCCAACTCCGTCAAAGTTGAAAAGACTGAAAAGAAAAGTGAAGATTAAAGGTTCTCCACTGAAGAGAAAAGGAAAACGGAACAGGCAGATGTTTAGATGGAATGGCCATGAGAAGCGTGTGTGGAGCAGAGATGCAAGAAGGACAAGGAAAGACAAAGGGAAAATTAACAGTGTTGTGAAGAACATGTTTTCACTGGATTCTGAACTTGACCCCCTGGAAGCAAAAGGGACGTGGAAGAAAAGGCTGAAGCATGGACACTGGATTCCGAAATGGCACAAAGTGTACCGGAGGAGCCATGGAGGGCTGGTGATGACCAGAGCAGGAGCGGGGACCGCGGGGACATGGTACATGTCTTATAAATTTTCCCTACATTATTTTAAGGGAGAGCTAACATGGTTTTCTCAAGGGGAGGTCATGCCTAACAAACCTCCTGGACTTTTTTGAAGAGGCTACAAAGTGTGTTGACCTGAACCAGGCTTATTTTAAATACTTTCAAAAAGCATTTGACATGATACGACATGAGAGGCTCATTGTTCAAATGAATTCAGTAGGAATTTCAAGGGTGAATACAAAGAGTAACAGTAGGTGGGGTTGTATCTGACCTAGGTGCTGTGGGCAGTGGAGTCCCACAGTGATCGATGCTAGGACATCTGCTCTTCCTTATTTACATAAATGATCTTGATAGGGACGTTAGTAGCTGTTACAGCCCAAAGTGTACGGTAATGGACGTAACACTAAGCCATGATAAGTGGTTCTTCTCCTGACAGTCCGTTACAGTTGTTTCCAAAACATGGAACAGGCCGTCCACTAACTACTTGCTGTTACCTGCGTTTATTCCCAAATTCATCTATAGCTCAAACAATGTAATTTCCATGCATTGAGCTAGCCAGCACGTGGTAGAAATCATAGCTATCTTTAACATCGGGAAGGTCCAACTGCCAGGTGCAGATGGAGACCAGCTCCGCGGTGGTCCTCGGCATCCATAGACGGGTATCTCCCCTCCGATTGCTAGCAGGTTGTTAACGGCATCATTGGCGCCCATGCATCTCCTGAAAGGGGATTGCCAGGCAATGGCATGCGTATCTTCTCCAGCACAGCTCCCATGATCTCCGCAATACAACCATGATATCATCTCCACCTGTAGGGGAGACCCATACAAACACGGCAGCCCAAAAACGAATGAAACACAAGGCAGTACAACAGACAAAAAAGAGGGACGTAACAGTAGCAAAATAGTTACATTTGCAGCTGTAACTAAACTTGGGGTTTGGCAAACAGTTTGGAATCTACTAAAATAATCCAAGATGATTTAAACAAAAAAAAGAATGGGCAGAAACGTGGCAGATGACATTCAATATTGCTAAATGTAAAGTTGTGCATGTGGGAAATAAAAGCTTAAGACAGGAGTATTTTATGGGAGGAGAAAAAATAGTAGGCTTTCAATTTGAAAAAGACTTGGGAATTTTAGTTGATCAAAGTCGATCTGCATCAAATCAGTGTGCTACAGCAGTGAAAAAGGCCAACAGGATGCTGGGATACAGCAAAAGTTTTTTGTTTGATTTTGTATAAATCAAAGGAGGTTATATTAATGTTATATAATGCCTTTGTCAGACATCACTTGGAGTACTGTGTGTAGTTCTGGAACCACACTACAAGAAAGATATAGAAACTCTTGAAACAGTTCAAAGAAGGGCAACTAAATTGGTACCTGGTATGAAAGGTAAAAGGTATGAGGATAGACTTAAGGCACTCAATCTATTTAAGCTTAGCAAATGGAGACTTAGGGGGGATTTGATTGACGTTTTTAAATTCCTGAAAGGGATTAACAAAGTGAACTACCAAAGATGTTTTAAGATAAGTTAGGTCAGCAGAACAAGGCAGAAGGTGTAAATTAGTTAAAGGCAAATTCCGCCTGGATATTAGGAAGTTTTTCTCTGCAGAGTTGTCAATGCCTGGAACAGCTTGCCAGGCGGGTAGTAGAGGCTAGATGCAGTACTAGATACTCTTTAGATTAGCACATGACGAGCCTAGATGGGCTGAACGGCCTGTACTCGTCATTATGTATTCTTATGTTCTTTATGAATTAGTGATTTGAAAAGAAAAGAAGTAGAAAAGAAGAGAGCAATAGAAGATTCTCTCCGGTAGCACTGAGCTATGGCAGCATAAGTAAGAAGTGAGAAGCAGATGGAGAGACACAGTCATGAGGGCACCCCACAACTGACAGCACCAAATCGTTGCATGGCTTAAGTTAACGAGAGTAAATCGTATGCAAATCGTATGCAGCGTGACAGCACTCACAGCTCAGTCCACCATACAGCTCTATGGTCTGACTCCACTAACCAGCTCTTACCCTTGACTATACAAGATGTGGGTGGTGAACACGGTTGCTTAAACCACCATCCAGCTTTCACTCTTCACGATAGGCTTTAGTAAAGAAATGTGTTTTTAATCTAGGCTTGTATATTGAGACTGTGTTTGAATTCCAAACATTGGCAGGCAGGTGGTTCCATAATAGGGGCACTCCATAAGAAAAACCTCTACCACCCAATATATTTTTTCTTATTCTTGGAACTGTGAGAACCAGATTCGTGTGAGCAAAATAAATGGGGAGGGCTATAAGGTGCAAGAAGATTGTTCAGATATATAGGGGCAGTAGTCAATTCTGTATTCAACAGGTAGCCAATGTAGAGAGGATAACAAAGGAGTTTTGTGTTAAAATTTGTTCTAGTAAGGATTGTAGCTGCTGTATTCTGGAAGCTTTTAAATTGTTTTTATTTATTTAAAATTTTCCCCCCGTTTTTCTCCCAATTTGGTTGCCAATTATACCCTCTATTTATCTCAATTCCCGCTCCCCCACGAGTCCGCCGCCTGTCCTCCGGGGCGAGACATTATTTCCGGGCCGAATTTATCCGCCTCTTCCGTGACGGAATTCTACCATGGATGCCTTTTTCCTGCTCCTCGATGGACTCGTGCCGGCTCACCCTCCCCCTTCCCCCGGAGGTGGACAGCCAAACGCCGCCTCCGATCAGGCTGACGACCAGGGCCGGTCTGGTAGAGATGCGGGTTCCGAGCCGCGTCCCTGACAGGCAGCGCACACCACACCGGACCAGCCAAAGTGTGGTGCGTTATACCGCTACGCTATCCGCAAGCCCCGTGGAAGCTTTTTAAAGATGCATTAGAAAAGCCACATAGCTGCGCATTACAGTAGTCCAATCTTGAGGTTATTAAAGCATGGATTAACTTTTCAGCACCATGTTATGACAGAATTTCCCTTAGTTTAGTAATGTGAAGGTGAAAAATGCCACTCTAGAAATGTTTTTAATATGTATGTGGAAGGCGTCGGTCTAGGCGGGGGAATTGGGATGATTAATGGCCATGCCTACTGGCAGGGCAGCTAGAGAAAACAGCTGTGCAGTATTATCTAATTGTACCTATGTACTTAAAACTGCTCTGCTCTCTTAGTAGGTGGTTGGAACACAGAAGCTGAAAGCTGGTTAGAGAGAACCCTGAGACCACGCGTGGAAAGTGAAACTGAAAAGTCACAATTGTCTGTGTGTAGTGTGTTTGTTATTGTGTTTGACTGAAAGGTACTTATTATTCAGTTTGTTATTTAGATTTTTTGTTTTTAGCCGGAACCCATGTTAATTTGTATTGTACGTGTTCTCACTCGCTCTCCCTCTCCCTGTGTGAGAAAGAAAGAAAGAATAACAATCCGGTCCACAGACCGATAACGCCATTCCCTGCGTCCTGCTGTTCTGTTTCAATCCTGGTTGTGTCGCATGGCGTGTGACATTTTGGTGCCGAACCTGGGACAGAACAGTACCCCATTGACTGCCAAAGAGGGCGCCCCCGCTCTCCCAACTGGCTAGCCAGCTCGCTGTCATGCACTTTGTTGTACGTCGCTCTGGATAAGAGCGTCTGCCAAATGCCTGTAATGTAATGTAATGTAATGAGTCCCAACATCAGGCTCTGCTCCACTCACAAGAACAACACCAGCAGGCGCTGCAAGTCATTGCAGCATCGCAAGCAGCGGACAGAGCCGTCCTCATGCAGCTGCTGAAGGTGAAGGAGGCTTCCCCCACTCCAATCCCGGTCCAGAACCCCTAGGTCAAGTCTATTCGAACCAGCATCTACCATCCCACAAACCGATGGGCTGGTAGAGCAGTTCAACTAGATGTTGAAATCCATGGTTCTTAAGTTTATTTATTTTATTTTTATTTATTTATTTTATTTATTTATATAGCACCTTTCCAGCAATACAGCACAAATTGCTTCACAAAAAAGGGATTAAAATAAAAGAAAAAAAATAGGACGACCATAAAACAAACGAGAATATAAAAATAATAAAAATGTATTAAAATACGAAACAAAGGTTAAAAGGTTGTCAAAGCAAGTCTGTAAAAGTATGTTTTTAAAAGGGTTTTAAAAGAAGACACTGAAATAGCTGTTCTAATATCTACTGGAAGGCTGTTCCAGAGTCTAGGAGCTTTGATAGAGAAAGCTCGGTCACCTTTAGTTTTCAACCTAGACTCCAGCAGTGCCTTATCAGATGATCTGAGTGATTGTCTGGTATGGTAAGGTGACAATAGCTCAGTGATATATTCTGGAGCCAAACCATGCCTTGCTTTGTATGTAATTAATACAATTTTTAAATCAATTTTAAACTAAACTGGGAGCCAGTGTAAAGAAGCCAAGATTGGGCTAATGTGAGATCTCCTATTTGTCCTGGTTAGCAGCCCAATTGGAGCCGGGCCAGAGCTTGATGGCTCAAACATGTATATAGGGAATTGCAATAATCTAACCTAGAGGAAGTAAAGGCATGTATAATTTCAGTGTCTAGATGACAAGAATTACCAGATTTTTAAAAATAGTTGGTGACTGAACTATTTTGTATGTTGGTTAAAATTGAGATGAGGATCAAAAATCACACCAAGGTTTCTCGGAATAGGCTTTACATTACAATCAAGAGAGCCGAGATTCAACTGGATTTGATCGGAGACATGCTTTGGACCAAGAATCAATGCTTCAGTTTTATCAGCTGGAGGAAATGATGGGACATCCAGCCTTGAACGTCAGTTAGACAGTCATGGAAAGCAGCTTACTTGCTGAAATCATTTGGTTTGACCAACAGGTACAACTGAGTGTCATCGGCATAAGTGAAAAGCAATATTGTGATTATGAATGATTTGGCCCAGAGTTAATTCACATCTAAGAAATTGAGATACATTAATGTATCACTGTTGTTTTCCATCAGGGAAAGTCTAAAAGAGTACCCCAAGCCTCCACAGGGCTTTCCCCATTTGAATTATTGTATGGGTGTCAACCCAGGGGTATTTTTGACTTGTTAAGGGGAACCTGGGAGGAAAGTCCTAGCCCCAGTAAAAATGAAATGCAGTACGTCTTGGACCTGCAAGCAAAGCTGGTACTCACTCGGTCAAATTGCACGAGAACATTTGCTCCAGGCCCAGGAATGACAGAGATGGCAATATGACAGGAAGGCACAATTATGAATATTTAAACTGGGAAATAAGGTCCTTGTATTGCTCCCTACGTCTGTGTCTAAATTGCTCGCAAAGTGGCAAGGGTCCTTTGAGGTCACACAGCGAGTGGGGGATGTTGACTACAAAGTCATTTGTTCTGACAGAGGAGCACCTCAAATATACCACCTTAACTTGCTAAAAGTGTGTAGGGTGGTAAACCCTGTCTCATTCATTATGCCGGAAATTGTGCAAGATGAGCTGGGCCTGGAAGCATCAAATGACATCACCAGTCTTCCGGTCCCTGTTGACAGCCATCTTACTTCAGTGCAGCAGGCAGAGGTGGCACAGTTGCAGCAGTATTTTTTGGTCACCTACAAACAAGCAAGATTTCTGGCTTTTCTCCCTTGCCAGGATGGACTAACTTAAAAGACACCTGTCCACAACCTCAAACAACACTCATATACAAACCCCACCAGGCACTGTAGTTTGGAGCCAGCCATATCAGTTACCTGAATACAAGGAAAAGTTGGTTCAGGAAGAATTGGGGAAAATGCTGGACAAGGGAGTGATTGAGAAACCAAAATAGAACTTTTTGGTCTCAACTTCGCTGAGTTGCATCAAAGCACCATACCTACTGTGATGGGGGTGCAGTCCCATTATTCTTGTCCCTCCTAAATGGCTGCCTGGCCAATGATCCCAAACACACCGCCCGGGCAACGAAGGAGTTTAATTATTGGGAGCCACTGGATGAAACCAAAGCCCCAAAACATCACTGACTACAATTCCCTTACAGAAAACGTTTGACAGTCCCACCTAATGACCAGCTGAAGCCCATAAAGCCTGAGGACTACTGACAGCTGAAGGCAATTTGGAGACCTATTTAAAGGACTGATTGGTGTCACACCGGGAGAGGAGTAGGTTGGTGGATTAGAGTGAGAGACAATTGTGTTGGATTCCTGTTTGGATTGGAATTGGATTGTTTTGAGGACCCCGTTTTGTGTATTGACTTGTATTGGTTTCCAATTACCCCACCTTTTTTGTGTTTTTGTCAAGATTAATTCAATAAAGTCATCGTGTTGTTTTGAATACTGCCTACTCTTTAACTGCCTACACCCTCTGCAAAGGTCCTAGGGTGTTGCTCCACCCCAAGGGACACCACAATATGGTGGAGAATTTGGGCAGAGGGCATCACCTATAGGCACAAGGAGGTAGTACAACTTAAAAATTGAAAATGGAGCTTTTGAACCTGGGGTGGATGTCAGATCCAAAAGTCTTCTTCTGGCTAGAGAAAGAGGGGAAGGAGCACTTGTCTCTGGAGCAGAGTGAGGTGATAACCACTTTCCTGAGGTTGCCAGAGCACATGCAACGACAGACAATGGAAGCATGCCCACTGTCCCTGAGGAAGAGCCTGTCCGCCATGTCTAATGTGATGAATGAGATGTGTCAGGCAGTGTGGAACAAGGAGCAGGCCCAACTGGCATGAAGTAGTGCCCCATGGTGTATAGGCTGCATGGAGTATGGTCACCAACGCAGCGAGTGTTCCGAGTGTGTGCTGAGAATGTGGCTGGACCCCTTCATCAGGGATGAAGGACCCAAAGGAAGGACAAGAGGGAAAGTCCAAAAGAAAAATGGCCACTCCTACCCTGTTGTGCTCCCTAGAGAAAAGGTGTCTAAGATCCTGTGTGTACCAATGTCTGTGACTGTTCTGAATGTTTTCCTTTCTACCTCTGTCCTTTCTGCCCTTTGAGGAACATATTGTTGCCCTTTTGTGTGCCTTTTAGATTCGGTTGAAAATTAAAGGTTTTTAAAAGACGAAATTCAAAAATCAATAAAAGACAATAAAGCTGATAGCAAGAGGTTTAAATCTGAGCCAAGGTCTCAGTCTGGTTATTCTTACGCCAATGCTACAACATTTAATGTTCTTGGAAAATTATCTTAGAAACTCCATGTGTCTGATTTGTGAGATCTCTACCTTAGAGATCAATACCGTAAAATGAGACTGCGAAAGGTGTTTTTCTACCCAAAAGTTTGCATATTGTTTTGACGTCAGGCTGATTCGTCCTATAAATATGAAGCCCAATGACAGTCCATACTCAACTGGAAAGCAGCAGCATTTCTAGTCACTTCACTGCACTTTTTCAAGGTCTATAATGCCTCCCCACAAAACCTATACTGTTTTGCTTTGTTAATAAATAACTGATTTTGTACTTGCATATCAAAATGTAAACGGTGTGCATAACTGGATAAAAGCGACTGGTTTCTCTCCATTCATGCCATTGTATGCATTTTCCAGATAAGGAGGCAAGGGAAGGGGAGTATTCACAATTTAACCAGTTGAACTCTCTAAGACCCATTTGAACACCGTAATAAAACATCAGTGGTTCCATTGTAAATTCAGACTACTTACAAACAACTAACGGCTGACTGTCTGCGAGCTGTATCAGTTTCTTGCCCTGCAAGCTATTATTTACACCGTTTGTAATAAAACAAAATTGTTATGACAGATGGCAAAATCTATATCTTTGTTTTGTTTAAGTTTAAAACTTTATATCTTGTTAGAAATACACAATCTGCTTTACAATTGAATAAGACAGGGAAATACGCTGGAAAGCAGAAACAAGTTATGTAACTTCTGGGATGAAGCCATTCATTTTCAATGGGATGCAAACTTTCCTCATATTGAAGAAAGTAACAATTAAAATGTTGAATGCTTGGGGGTTGTTCTTTGAATTATTTGCTGTAAATCAATTTTCATTAAGGAATTGAGTGATCACCATATAAGTAAAATGCCTAAATTAATACAACTCCCATGAGAGCATAATGTCTCATAGTGACCTGTAGTTGTAGTTTAATTTTGTACTTTTTACGCCCGATTTGTGAATAAATGGGTTTTCTTATCAGCAAATAATTCAAGCACCATCCCCCACACATTTTTAAAATGTTTTAATCATTATTTTCTTCAATATGATGAAGGAAATGAATAGCTTCTGGAACGCTGTTTCTTCCTGGAAATTCCCGTTACTAGGACTGTTTATCAGAACGTGCCAGTTTGACTTTCCCAGCATATACATACAGACAGCGAGACGTGGCACAATGGCTATGGCCCCTAAGGGGGGGAGAATATAGGAGACTCACAATCTCCTCCTACACAAAGTAGCTTACCTTTGGCCACCTCTGACATTTTCTGTTTGTGCTGTTTGTTTGATTTAATAAACTATATATTTTGGGTGTCTATATTGACATACTTAGCTGTTAAAGCCATCAGCCAACTGCATGGCACATTACTGTGCTGGAACCTGTAAACGTCAGCTGGCTAGCTAATAAGCAAACAAGCTGTCACATATTTTTATGTCAGTGGGAATTCCAGATTGTGAGTGTCAACCTTCAAACAGTGGGAAATCCCAGTGACTGGCTTGACTTGTTGGATCACAACCAAAACAAAGATATACCATAGCTGGCTAGCTAGCTAATATTAGATAATGTTGTGTGATTATCATCAGTCTTTACCCACTGTGGAGCAAGTAAGATATATTGACAAGCGACACTTGCTGGGCTTGCCGATATGCCTGTTTTCCATGCCTGATTCCTACTGGATTAATGATCCAACAAAATGGGCTGAAATGTTTTTATGCAGTATCATGCAGTTGGGTTGTTTATAATGGCACCCCAAACATGTCAAAAAGTGTATTCACTCGATGCTGGCCACTGCAACCGGGCTCTGGTCGGGAGTGCCACTAGGGGGTGGCAATTGGCTGTATGCCCCAGGGAAGGGGGAGGGAGGCCGACATGAGTTCGCTGCTTACAGGAGTGGCTCTGGAGTACCGGAGTTACGGTCGATGGCTTGGGGAGTGCCGTCTCAGAGGAGACGATACTTTGCCTTTGTCACTGCTGGTCTCGGCTATGGCAGTGAACTCACAATACGAGGGGGTGATTGACATGAAAAAGTGAGGGTGTGATTGGCTACTACATTTTGTTGTATATTCGGACACAAAAATATTATCAGCAGTAAATGTGATAACTTATTTTGTGTGCGGAACTGAATTCAAAACTCAGAGTTCCCCCCGGAAGATATAACTATGGTGCGTTCCAAACTCAAGTATGCAACTTGGCAAGTACACAAATAATTTACCGGAAGTTTCTTTGGTGTACTTGGGAGGACATAAAATTGTACTATGCATGGATGTAGACTTTCATAAATTTTTTACATTTACATTTTAAGCATTTAACAGACGCTCTTATCCAGAGCGACTTACAAAATGTGCATTAATACAGTCGTATGAAAAAGTTTGGGCACCCCTGACAATTTCCATTATTTTCATTTATAAATCATTGGGTGTTTGGATCCGCAACTTCATTTTGATCTATCAAATAACTGATGGACACAGTAATATTTCAGTAGTGAAATGAGGTTTATTGTATTAACAGAAAATGTGCAATATGCATCAAAACAAAACAGACAGGTGCATAAATTTGGGCACTCCAACAGAAAAATCACATCAATATTTAGTAGAGCCTCCTTTAGCAAAAATAACAGCCTCTAGACGCTTCCTATAGCCTCTAATGAGTGTCTGGATCCTGGATGAAGGTATTTTGGACCATTCCTCCATACAAAACATATCCAGTTCAGTTAGGTTTGATGGTTGCCGAGCATGGACAGCCCGCTTCAAATCATCCCACAGATTTTCAATGATATTCAAGTCTGGGGACTGGGATGGCCATTCCAGAACATTGTACTTGTTCCTCTGCATGAATGCCTGAGTAGATTTTGAGCAGTGTTTTGGGTCGTTGTCTTGTTGAAATATCCAGCCCCGGCGTAACTTCAACTCTGTGACAGATTCTTGAATATTATTCTCAAGAATCCGCTGATATTGAGTGGAATCCATGCGACCCTCAACTTTAACAAGATTCCCAGTACCGGCACTGGCCACACAGCCCCACAGCATGATGGAACCTCCACAAAATTTTACTGTGGGTAGCAAGTGTTTTTCTTGGAATACTGTTCTTTCGCCGCCATGCATAACGCCCCTTGTTATGACCAAATAACTCAATCTTTGTTTCATCAGTCCACAGCACCTTATTCCAAAATGAAGCTGGCTTGTCCAAATGTGCTTTTGCATACCTCAAGCGACTCTGTTTGTGGCGTGTGCGCAGAAAATGCTTCTTCCGCATCACTCTCCCGTACAGCTTTTCCTTGTGCAAAGTGCGCTGTATTGTTGAACGATGCACAGTGACACCATCTGCAGCAAGATGACCTTGTAGGTCTTTGGAGGTGGTCTGTGGGTTGTATTTGACCATTCTCACCACCCTTCGCCTTTGCCTCTCCGATATTCTTCTTGGCCTGCCACTTCTGGCCTTAACAAGAACTGTGCCTGTGGCCTTCCATTTCCTCACTATATTCCTCACGGTGGAAACTGACAGCTGAAATCTCTGAGATAGCTTTTTGTAGCCTTCCCCTAAACCATAATGCTGAACAATCTTTGTTTTCAGGTCATTTGAGAGTTGTTTTGAGGCCCCCATGTTGCCACTCTTCAGAGGAGAGTCAAAGAGAAGAACAACTTGCAATTGGCCACCTTAAATACCTTTTCTCATGATTGGATGCACCTGTCTATGAAGTTCAAGGCTTAATGAGCTCATCAAACCAATTTTGTGTTCCAATTAATCAGTGTTAAGTAGTTACAGGTATTCAAATAAACAAAATGACAAGGGTGCCCAAATTTTTGCACAGCCTATTTTTCATGTTTGATTTAATTTCATACAACTTAATATTGCTACACTAAAAATCTGTGTCTGGAAAACACCCCAGTACTCAGCTTTTATTAGAAAATGAATGGCATGCCACTGTGATCATTTTCTGTGAAGACAGAGTAAATTATTATGCAGCCTCAGAGGGGTGCCTAAACTTTTTCATACGACTGTACATGGTAGGGACAATCATAGTTTGTGCACGAGATCAGTGCAGTAATACAGCGATAGACATTGTTGTAGGCAGCTGCATACCATACCTGTAACACTGGGAAGGAAAAGTTGAGTCTTTAAAAAAAAAAAAAAAAATTATTAAAAGAGAAGGCAGGGATACATATACAAGAAGTGTTGAGCAATTCGGCAGTGGTGATGACAATAGGCTAGATGTACAGAATTCAGTGGTAGTGGAGTCTGAAAAGGTGGGTTTTGAGTCTCTTGCCTAAGATCACAAGTTATTCCGCGGTCCTGACTGATTGCGGAAGGTCGTTCCACCACCGAGGGATCAGGACAGAGAAGAGGCGAGACTGCGAGGAGTGGCTGCCAGGCGCCCGGAGGGATGGGGCAGTCAGTTTGCCAGAGGAGGCTGAGTGGAGGGGTCTGGCTGGGGTGTAGAGTGTGATGAGTGTTTGGAGGTAAGGGGGAGCAGTTCCTCTACCCGCCTGAAAGGCAAGCACCAGTGATTTGAATCTGATGTGTGCTGCGATGGGGAGCCAGTGCAGAGAGGAGAGTAGAGGGGTGACGTGGGTGAACTTGGGTTGATTGAACACCAGACGTGCGGCAGCATTCTGGACTAGTTGCAATGGCTTGATGGCGCAGGCCAGTAGGCCTGCCAGCAAGGAATTGCAGTAGTCCAGACACGAGATCACCAGGGCCTGGACCAGGAGTTGTGTGGCCTCTTGGGTAAGGAACGGTTGGATCCTCCGGATGTTGTGGAGGGAGAATCGGCAGGTCCAGGTGATCGCTGCTATATGGCCCGAGAAGCACAGCTGGTCGTCCAGGGTCACTCCAAGACTCCTAGCAGACTGGGACGCAGACACTATGGAGCCTCCATGGTTATTGAAGCATCAATCATCGGGGAGCCCTTCGCTGGGAGGAAGAGCAGCTCAGTCTTCCCCAGGTTCAGCTTCAGGTGGTGTACTTACCGTTCCCAGGAGTCATTACGGTTTCTGCACTGAAGGTGAAGAAGAAGGGGATTTTGTCTGGGAAAGCTGTCTAGTTAACTTTACTGATGGAGATGTATGTTTCATTTGGTTGATTTATGGACCGATCAGGACATGTTCTTCGATGCTCTGGCAATGACAACTGACTGAAGCCAACAACAGTGTCATGAGCAAGAAGCTGTCTTAGCATGGATAAATAAAACCCAGTACATCTTGTTGTAAATATCATTGACTTTATTGTTGACATCGGGTAACAGAGTCATTAACAACTAAAGGTAACTTTGGAGTGAATGAGTATTATTGCTAGTAGAATGCTATTATTGCTACGAACAAATCTAATTTGCTACTTGTATAGTATTTTAGCCCAACAAAGCTAAACTGTGACATCAACAAAGCACTTGAAAACGTAATGGTGTCTATAAATAAAACGCAGCAATGGCATACAACTATGAACATGTTACTAACTGGAGATGGCTTATTGTTAGCCACAAAAACCACGTATAATTGCATCTTAACCTGAAAATACACTACCGGTCAAAAGTTTTAGAACACCCCCATTTTTTCAGCTTTTACTGAAATTTAAGCAGTTCAAGTCCAGTGAATAACCTGAAATGGTACAAAGGTACGCGGTAAACTGCTTGAGGTTAAAAAAAAAAGTTTAGGTTACCAAAAACTGAAAAATAATGTAAATTATATAGTTATAAAAAGGCCCTTTTCAGGGAACAAGTAATGGGTTAACAACTTACAGCTGTTATGCAGCAATGGAAGTAAATTAAGCCTTGAAAGTTGATGCAAACAATTCCTACAGGTGTCCCAACTTTTGTTGATTACTTACAAACCCTGTGTGTGAAAGCAGTGTTTGAACGGATTGTGTTACTATACCCTCTGAAGCATTATTTGGACAATATTGCACTGCAGGAAGTAGTATATTGCTATCATAATGGCAATAAAAAGGCAATTAACAAAGGACCATTATAACCCTTAAAAGTGTAGGTCTTTCCTTTAGAGAAATTGCAAAGAAGGCTATGGTGTCAGTGAGTACAGTTTCCTACACCATCAAAAGGCACTTGGAAACTGGAGGAAGCTGACAGGAAGAGGTCTGGCAGACCCAGAGTCAACAGCTTGCGTGATAGGTGGCTCATAGGACAACAGCTTCAAGCACAGCTTAACACTGGTCGAAGTAAGGAAGTCTCAGTTTCAACTGTGAAGAGAAGACTTCAAGCTGCAGGTTTGACAGGTTGGATGGTGGTAAGAAAGCCATTGCTAAGATGGCAAAATAAGAAAAAGAGGCTTTCCTGGGCCATGAAGAAGGTCTTATGGACCGATGAATCAAAATGTGAAATCTTCGGTTCATCACCCCATTGAGCTGGTTTGGGATGAACTGGACCGAAGGGTGAAAGCAAAGCAACCTACAAGTGCAACACATTTGTGGGAACTTCCACAACAGTGTTGGGAAGAACTTTCCGAACAATATATTTGATTTACATTGTGGAAAGAATGCCACGAGTGTGTTTGGCTGTTATATCTGCAAAAGGTGGCTCTTGAGTCAAACATTTAGATTACATTTTGTTAAACAAAACAATTCCATGATTTCTTTTTTATCTCCAATTGTTTATTTGTTCTATGCTTTAATTTCAGAGTACATTGAAACATTAAAGTGCGTTAATTTAAATAAAAAATGGAAAAATAGAGGTGTTATAAAACTTTTGACCGGTAGTGTATTTTTTTTTCCTATTTACTTTTGATGTTAATCAAAACCAACAACCCTTCGCTACGCAACGCTGTTGTTTCAATGGAACCTGAGCCGGATGTATTCCTTGCTAAGGTTAGAAGATTGATGACGTCTAAGTACAAGTACATTTCAAATGTAACGGATTTTAAGCGTTGTGTGTTCTTGCACTCTCGGTAGTGCATTCTTTTGAGTGTACTTGGAAGTGCGTTCTTACAAGTACACGAGAATGCAGGACGCAAGTATGCAATTTGGGACACAGCCAGGGTCGTGGCTAGATAGTAACCCTATTTACCCCCAGCACCCTCCCATAACATTCAAGTCTCCTCCATTACGTTTTCCCAGTGAACTACAGTTAGCAATGGACAGGTGGATCAGACGAAAGCATGCTGCTTTGTGAAGCTGAAACCTGTTGATGTGAATACAACTACAGTACAGTTCAAGTACAGTTAATTTTCAAAATGCTGCACTTTAATGGATATTTATTTTATTTATTTTATTTATTTATTTGAGAACCTTCAGATTCACTTTTAAGTGTTGTTAGTAGGTTGCAGCAGTATTGACGGGCATTTTTATTTCAGAAAGAAACATATGTGCCTTACTTTGTTCAGTAAATTATGACCAATTGAGTTCATAATAAATGAAAATACATTTCATGTTTTGAATTTATTTTTCCCCCCGCTTTACTGAAAACGTACCGAACCATGACTTCAAAACCGAGGCACACCAAGATTTTTGTGTACTGTTACACCCCTGACACTGAATCACACCTAAATATTAATAACATGTGAGACTGATATGATGTTATTGACATGGCCCAAATAATGCCATGGCACTGTCATTCGCTTTTTATGTTCATACCAGCAAAATTGCAGGATGCCAACAGAAGCGTCACCTTGAGCTTTACAATTATAAATATACGACAAGTGAAAATTATATAACTTTATTTGAAGTCCACAAGTCCATTTGCTGTCCACTGTTTCACAGCAAATCTACACAATCTTAATCTGTACATAAAATAATATAAACTCATGCCAAGGTGTTTTTGGGGTATCACTATGTCATAACTAATAATTGACACAGTCATTTTCATATGTCATGGCATGGTGAATGCAGGGTTATGACTCCACAAACTGCAGATTGGACATGTCATAGATTTGAATGGACATGACACCCTATGACAGGTATTTTGTCATGGTAATGCCTTTTTCATGTCAAACAATCATGTGAAATAAAGTGTTATCACGTGTCTATTGAGTTCAAAAATCACTAGAAAGAACAATTACACTATGCAATGATGATTTGTTTTGTTGTTGCAAGATTATTTTTTAAAGGCAAAAATTTTCATCCATTCAAAATCAAAAAGAACATTTATAATAAATATAAATACTAAATGGCAAGAAATGCAGGAGACCTTGGGAGTTTAGTATATCCTTTATTGCTATGTGCTCCCCATTACAACAAACAGCATCAGTAGTGAACACTTAAATTAAGTCTAACAAGTAGAAAATGCAAGCATCTAGAAATGAGAAATACTGACTTGTGTCAGAACATTAATACTTAAAAATGCATGAGTAGTACTGGGGATACAAAAATCATATATCCTATACAGTATATCTGTCTGAGGCTCAGGGATTGTCAATATAAAATCTAAAAACAAAACAAAACAAAAGCACTATCTTCTCCTTGAACTTTGAAAGCCTTGCATAACATTAGCAGCAATTCTTTATAGGCAGCAAATCAACAACATCATAAAATGAGAACAATAACAAAATGTAACAAGCACTAAGTGCTTAAAATTGTTAGATGAGAAGGACAACTACACACACACACATCTACCTATCTTTGTGTTAAGTAGCCCTTGTTTTAGGGGGACAACATAAAAAGTAATACTTTTGTTTCGTTGTTTGACGAAAAATAAAAGCACTCCCAACTATTTTAAACTACCACTATACTTAGCTGTAAGGATACAACTTTGTTGTGGTTCAATTCATATTCAACACTACAACTGCTGTGTGGAACAGCTTTCTCTGGAATCAAATCATCTCAAAATTATGAGCATTGTTTTCATAACACTCAATAGTTTTCATAAGTCACTTACTTTGCTTGTTGAAAACATTGTCATGTCTAAATTTCTGATTTTCTTTCTGATCTACAGCTGCTTTTTCTAAACTAAAATTACAAATGGAATTTTATGAAAGAACTGAATTGTGCTGGTAAAAAGATCACCTTCTTGACAAATTGGCATATTGATATTTGGTTATTATTACTACTGGTAAATACCAAATGACGTAGCAAAAACATAAAAGGTCAGCTTTTAATAAATATTTTAAGTCCTCAATCCTATATACAAGTGCTATACATCGACACACAGGAGAGAGTATGAATGGTTGCACTGTGAACATAGCTGAAACAAAAACCTTTTTTTTTTTGCTATTGCAGTCAGATGCATTGTGGTTGTGATATAATCCTTTTTATAATAAATAGCTTTCTCAACCTTTTTCTCAGACAAAGCACAAGACAATTTGTAAAATATGTTCTACATAAAGGCCTCTGTAAGTCCAGCTTCACGTATTCACACACAAACAAAAAAAAACCTTTCCATGTTAATATACCGCTTTGAATGATCGATTCACTAAAAAAGTTTGCATTCAGTAAAATTTGTAGCAAATGAAATGTATCTTGGCACAATACATTTTCCCTTATTGACAGTTTAGCACCTGGTCATGTGATAATACAGTACCTATCCTTAAATTAAACTGTGCTAATAAAAGGAATTAGTAGACAGCTCAATTAAAATACAAAAGGGGCGATAAGCTCAATATTTGTGGCAGATGAACCCAGATATCTTACAGTACTGCAGTTCTGAGTTTTACAAATTTTAAGCCTATCACACACTCACCACATTCTATTGACTTTAAATGTTTAGTAAGGACAATTAAAATCATTCATTAATTGTAAGTGGTATTGTAGTACAAGTTTCTTAAGAACACTTATTTAAGCTTGATATATTTTAGTCTGTTACTTAAATTAAATTGATACTTATCATTGTACTTTATGTATGCCATGTTCAGGAATGTATGTGTGCAAGGTTTTTAGCATATAATAGGCACCAATGCGTCCTTGTAACATATATAAAATCATCAGCTTTCCTTCTTTAAAATTATACTGACATTTTACATATACATTATTTACAGGACAGCTTATAAATATCTATTTGTCAAACAAACAGTTGAGAAACAGTAACCAACAAACTTGATTTGGTAATTCTATACAACTAGAACCATTTATTTTTCTAATGAGTACCACTATGACATCTCTAAGCTTCGGCTGATGTGCAAACCTTGGTAACCGAGCTGTTTAAAGGATCAGTCCGACCATTCTTATTGAGAATCTTTGGCGCTTCTCTTCACACAGAAGTGAGAATGACAAGTGTTGTTTCGGACAACTGCAGAAGGAATCTATAACACGAAAGTGAACCAGCACTTTTCTCTCTCTCTCTCTCTCTTTCTTTTTCTATCTCTCTCCCTTTCTCTCTCTCTTTCACAATGATGTTTGAAGTAAAAGATGCAGGATGCAGCTGGGTATCTACATACACACACACACACACACACACACACACACACACACACACACACACACACTCAGAGTTCAGGTGAGGAAGGGTTCAACTTCATCTCTCCACACCGGAGGGTCGCCGGCTCTGCTGGGACGTGTCCGCCCTCGGCGGGATGGGATCCGGGGGTGGGCGGACTGTCGTGCTGCCTCGCCTCTGAGGCGTCCCGTCTTTGGCCACTGCTGCTGCAGACGAATTCCTGGCACCACGGTTGGCCTGATGCATGATCCGCCTCGTTGTCTTATTATTGTTGGCTAGGGGGATCATCTTCGAGATGGAATCGGTAGCGGGGGTGTCTTTTCCTGGGCTTCCTGACATCACGGCCAATTTGAGGTTTTGGTGGAGCGGCCCTCTGGAAAGGCCGCTGGTGCCATTGGACACCACAGAGGATGACGATGAATCTAGAAGCCAGGACGGCAGAGCTGAACCGAATCTAACCTCCTCGGCCGCCTCAGACAGGAACGGGGCTAGGGTGCTGCTCCGCTTACTGCAAGACTCACAGCACAGCTTGTTGTAGCCTGGGATGGAGCAGTACCGAGCCAGAACCTCCATCTGACAGAATATGGACTTATCGGCGGTACAGGGTTCATCTGCAAAAGAAAAAAACTATTTGAAAAATACATTTTATGCATACATCACAACAGACATGCATTTTGTCATTATTCTTTGCTGACCTTCTGCTGAGTAAACAAGGGATTATAAAATAATATGCCTTATGAAACTCCTGCTGCAGTTCACATGTTTGGTTAGTACCTTTTCATTGGTGTGAAGGAAAGGCAAGTTCTTATTTTCGCACGTACTTACACACCCACAGATTAAAGTTCTGGTCTTTATTTCAGACATGGGTCTAGACTGAAACACCCCCTCCCCCACAGCCTACAACATACTTTCCGCTCACATGTGCAACAGACCTTTTCCTCATTATGATTAATAAACATTTGTTTCCCTTGTCACACCTGTGGGCTTGATTTTCAGTAATGCTATGCTACAAGTCATTGACCGAGACCCCCCAGGTCAATTACTTTTGATAAGTGGGCCAAAAAAGAATTACCAGCAACCCCTGAAAAAATTACCAGTAAATAAACTTCCACAAAACCCCCTGCCTTTTATCTTCATCCCAAACGAACAAACTGGAGCCCCACCACAGTACGGTTCATGGCCGAGCCGATGGGCATAAACTATCTCACAACAATGTTGTCCCATGTATAAATGCACATCTTGTAAGTTGATAAGATAAGAGCGTCTGCTAAATGCCAAAAATGTTGTCCAGAATTTGCAAGTCAGTGGGTAAGTAGAGGGACTCAAATGAACTAAACTTGAAAGTTTGTGAACCCTACAGGGGGTGGTCATTATTTTCATTATAGAAAAATAACCCAAAAAAATCTTCAACCTCAATTCTTAACGAAGATATCCCAAATAATGGACACACACAAAGAAATATGATACATTTTCATTCTTTATTTAACAAAATTGGTTTATTTAACAAAAATATCCTTACAAAACAGATATCCTTGTGTGCAAAAATATGTGAACCCTGTCCAGAGAACAGACTTCCAGTTCTCTCCCACTCCTCCTTAAAGAACCCAGCCAACTCAGTGAGGTTTGAGGGCTGTCTGGCATGAACACTACAGGTCCTGCCACAGCATCCTGATTGGATTTAGGTCAGGACTTTGAGTTGGCAAATCCAAAACACAAAACTTATTTCTCCTGAGCCATTCTTTGGTAGATTTTCTTGAATGCTTTGGATCATCGTCATGTTAGAACACCCACTTTCGGCCAAGTTTTAGTTCTTGGACTGATGGCCTGACGTTCTGTTCAAGAATTCTCTGATATCCCTCAGAATTCATGGTTCCCTTAATGACGTTGAATCGTCCAGGCCCAGAGGAAGAAAAGCATCCCCAGATCATGACACTCCCACCACCATGCTTGACCGTAGGTATAAGGTTATTTTGGTGGTGGGCGGTGTTGGGTTTTCGATTTTTGATTGTGACCAAAAAGGTCAACTTTGGACTCATCTGTCCAGAGAACTTCCAGAAACCTTCAAGTTTGTCCATGTGGTCTCTGGCATCCTTAAGACGGGAAGCTTGTTTCTTTTTAGACAGCAGAGGCTTCTCCCTGGCAGTTCTATTCAGCGCTGTTCTTATTGTTGATGAAAGCGTAATAACATCAGGTGTAGCGAAGGAGGCTTGTAGATCCCTGGATGTTATTCTTGGGTTGCTTTTTACTTGATTTATGATTTTTCTTGTGGCTCCTTGTGATATTTTAGAAGGACGCCCACTTCTAGACAGAGTCGCTGTCATCTTAAATGCTCTCCATTTGTATATTATTTGTCTCACAGTGGACTGATGGAGCCCAAGTGTTTTTGATATGATTTTATATCCTTCTCCAGACTGATGCGCACTCACTACTGTCTTCTTGAGGTCCTCTGAGGTCTCGTTAGATCCTGGCATGGTGTGTTTTGCATTCACCTGTATAGGTAACCGCCAAACTGACCAGGTTTCTTACCTGTGCTGCCAAAACACTTTCCTAAAGATCTGACCTTTGATTGGTTAACTTGGTACCCAATTACATACCCACCTGATTCTACTTACCTACTTGATTTAACTAAGGCAACAGGAGATTCACTTATTTTTGCCCCTTCACTAATTATTTTTTTCATATTTTTACTCTACTATATGCACAATTTAATATTAAATTGGTAAATATAGACCCTTTATTTCAGTTAAGAAAAGACTGGTTCTGATTAAATAAGGATTTTGTGGTAAAAACTCACAAATTCACAAACTTTGAAGCATCACTGTATGTCACACACACATAAGTTACAGTTCCAATCAATTTCCCATTCTCATGAATATATGGAAATTCAAACCCTCTTTAACATTAGGTAAGTTTAGAGTCTACACAAACCACAGCATCCGGAGCACCACAATCCAGAAGCTGTCCGAAACTGGGCTGCAAGCAAGGTAGATGATATTGGTCTGTAGCCACAGACCAGAGAGCTCTCTCCAGAGCTATTCTCAGCCATCACTGGAGAGTGGGATTGATGGAGCAACATTCTCGCATAAAACGAGCACAAAACTTCATCAGCTAAATGGATGAAGACAACCTCCACCTGCGCTGACAGCTACTTCAGCAACTACACCTTGACTAGCAGTGTCCAAATGAATATGTACAATAAGGAAAAATGACATTTTGATTTTGTTTTATGTAGCTAGCTAGCTAATGTACATTTGTTTTTGTGGTTTGATAAAATATTTATGTATTTTAGCTTCGCTAGCTAGCTTTAATTAGCCTGTTAAAAAAATAGGTCTAAACAAATGAATTAACGTGATATCGTTGCTTAGTAAGCAAATAAATGTAGTGGAAGGACAAACCATATAATCCATTAAACAACATTAATTTTAAAGTTGTATTGTCATTCATTGGTAAATTCTTACAAGATAAATGTAGATACCATTTAATAAAATTATTATTCCACAAGATTTTGGAGTGTGTCTGTGGGAATTTGTGCCCATTCAGCCAAAAGTGCATCTGTGAGGTCAGGCACTGATGTTGAACAAGAAGGCCTGGCTCGCAATCGGCATTCTAATTCCTCCCAAAGGTGTTCAATGGGGTTGTGGTCAGGGCTCTGTGCAGACCAATCGAGTTCCTCCACACCAAACTCGTCTAACCATGTCTTTATGGACCTCGCTTTGTGCACAGGGGCACAGTCATGCTGGGACAGTTAAGGGCCTTCCCCAAATTGTTGCCACAAAGTTGGAAGTGCCCAATTGGCTAAGATGTCTTTGTATCCTGTAGCATTAAGAATACCCTTCACTGGAACTAAGGGGCCTATCCCAAAACCTGAGAAACAGCCCCAGACCATTATCCCTCCTTCACCAAACTTTACAGTAGGCACTATGCATTCTGGAAGGTAGCGTTCTCCTGGCATCCGCCAAACCCAGATTCGTCACTCAGACTGCCAGATAGCAAAGCGTGATTCCAAAGATTCCAAAGAACATGTTTCCACTGCTCCAGAGTCCAGTTGCGGCATGCTTTACACCACTCCAGCCGATGCTTGGCATTGCGCATGGTGATGTGAGGCTTATGTGCAGCTGCTCGGCCATGGAAACCCATTCCATGAAGCTCCCAATGTACAGTTCTTGTGCTGATGGTGCTTCCAGAGGCAGTTTGGTACTCTGTAGTGAGTGATGCAGCAGATGATGGGCGATTTTTACGCGCTAAGCGCTTCAGCACTCATCGGCCCCGCTCTGTGAGTTTGCGTGGTCTGCCACTTCGTGGCCAAGCTGTTGTTGCTGCTAGGCGCTTCCACTTCACAATAATAGCACTTACAGTTGACCGGGGCACATCTAGTAGGGCAGAAATTTCATGAACTGACTTGTGGCAAAGGTGGCATCCTATGACAGTGCCGCGTTTAAAGTCACTGAGCTCTTTAAGAACCTTCTGAATTCTAAATGTTTGTCTGTGGAGATTGCATGGCTATGTGCTGGATTTTATGCACCTGTTGGCAATGGGTGTGGCTGAAACACCTGAACTCAATAATTAGTAGGGGTGTCCACTGACTTTTGGCCATATAGTGTATGTGTGGCAACCTGGCAGGTAAGAGAGTGAAGAGGAGAAAAGTTTTTGGAAGTGTTTGCAATGTGAAAAAGAAGCCTGTGAAGTTGGCTGACCAGCCAGGATTTGGAGAAGCTTTGGGTAAGGGATTAGCTCCCCAGAGTGGAAGAAACTTTTTGTTCATCCATCCATCCATCCATTGTCTAAGCCGCTTATTCCTGGTCAGGGTCGCGGGGGGGGGGCTGGAGCCTATCCCAGCATGCGTTCCGGGCGAGAGGCAGGAATACACCCTGGACAGGTCGCCAATCCATCGCAGGGCACACACACCATTCACTCACACACTCATACCTACGGGCAATTTAGACTCTCCAATTAGCCTAACGTGCATGTCTTTGGACTGTGGGAAGAAACCGGAGTACCCGGAGGAAACCCACGCGGACACGGGAGAACATGCAAACTCCGCACAGAAAGGCCCCCGGCCTGGATTCGAACCCGAGACCTTCTTGCTGTGAGGCGACAGTGCTATCCACTGCACCACCGTGCCGCCTACTTTTTGTTCAGTTTAAAGATTTTGAGTTGTAACTGTATTTAAACGTTCAAGCTGTTTGCGTTTGCCTTCCCCATTTTTGTGTTTCCCCATTAATTAAATCTATTTTTGTTACATTTCACGATTGATCTGTTGGTTTGCGCTACTCCACGTAACACCCACATTCATACCCAGTAGGGTGTTACACCTGGTACACATTATTTGTCCATGGAGGCTTGATTGAGTTGCCATAAATGTATAAAAGCAAATAAGTATAGCAGTTTCCTATTGAGAGAAGCGCTGCTGATGGAGCCTATCATAACTTTAGCAACAGACTCATTACCATAACAGATTTGGCAATGCCTGGGAAATATGCTATAAATAGTTAGCAATAACATTGAAACTTTGTACTGCTTACAAGTTTGTACTGTATAGCAGTGGCAATTTTAGACCCTATTTAGGGGGGCTTTAGCCCCGCTGTCTTTCATCTCAGCCCCCCTGAAAATGTTTAGTCATTCTTTTCTAAAAAACATTTTTATCTATTTTAAAAAATACCACAGACAGAGAGTGGTAGCCTATTTCAATTTTGAGAGCGATGACCATTGTGGTGTTTCTGTTTTGGGGAATATAACAGTAAATTAATTAAAAACATTAGGCTTGTGCTTTGCATGTGTACACCTCACATTCTCATTGGGGGCCGAGCCCCCTAAAGGTCAAATCCTAGAATCACCACTGCTGTATAGTATACATGCAAACTATATGTAATATTTTGGTTGTACGTATTGTATATTTTGTTGTAAGAAAGTAGCAACACGGTAATTTCACATCAGTGAAACCACTTGGTAACATTATAAAACGTTTTTGTGCATACATCTTGCCAGAGCCAGGTAAACCCCAATGTTTGTGTATGTTACAAATGTTATCTACCATGGTTTAAAGAAACGGACAAGAAGGTTAAGGAATAAATATGAACAGGTGGGAAATGCCCACTTTAACTGGACAATGGTGAGCTGTCAAAGTTTTGCTATACATCAAAGCAGGTTTTTTATAACTTAATTGACTCATATAATTATGACTCATACTGTATTTCTCTAGACTTTCAGATTTGATATGACTATGTGTAAAAATACTGTGATGAGCCACCCCCTTTGGGAACATATTAATGAAGAAATACATGTGCCATGGCAGTCATTTATTGGTAGAGGCTAGCTGCTACCCATGCAGAGGACAACATGCAATTCAAGATGTGATTGACCAGTTTTTTTATTTTTTATGTACAGTGGGTTGGACTTAACCCTAACCCCTAAACCTAACTATGTCCATAGGTCAAATCACATATTGTATGTGCATTGAAATTGTGGTTTTAATGGCATAACTAAAAACTAGAAGTGATCATTTTTGAGGAAAGGTTCATTCTGTTGTACATGTATTGTGATTCAACATAATAATCAACAAACTAACCAACACCAATGAAAGGTTGAATTGGTCCAGATACCTCCAGCGACATCAGCAAAAAAGACATGCCAAACAATCATCGGTTGTAGTGCTGATTCACTGGGAGGCGTCATGTTAGTGTCCAACCAGGTTTACCTTCAGCTAATGTGGGAAATCTGGCAACTGAGCCAGGGTCTGTTCTAATTGAGTTCTTTGGTTTTTGGCCACACACCATAGCAGGAATTGTGTTCCAATCATTCCACCGAGCAGCGGGAAATTTAGAATTTATGAGGTTTCATACATTTCAGGAACAAGTGGAGTTTCTATTAAAGCTTATCCACTTGCGGTATCACGAAAGGATCAAATGTGAGGCAGTCAGAACGAGATTGGGTTGGTGAGAGGTCTCTCCCCTGCTGGGGACATACCATGACAGGGTCCGGGTCTGCATGATCTGGAGGCCTCTGGTTTCTCCCCATTGCACTGATCTCCAATCCGGCACGTCACCAGACGCTGCTCGACCCCATCTCCACAGGTCACTGAGCACTGCAAAAAGGTGTGAGATTCAGCCTTAGGCCTAGATTCAATCAATATTTTCCCTTACCTTTGACTTAAAAAACAATGCAAGAGTTTTATTTATTTAGAAAGAGAATCAACTGAGAGCAGAGTCCTCGTTCACAGTGATGCCTTGGGCACAATACACAAGAACAATTTAAAAATAGATAATATAAATACACAAGAAACTCTATGGTAAATCAAAACATCAATGAGGCAGGTACATTTCTGTAAGAATAAATAATTTATCTGTATTTTAAAACAATCCAGTGATACAAGTTTGTTTAAACCCAATGAACTTTGCATATCATTCCATCTGTGTGGAGCATAATAACTGAATCCTGCCTTCCCTAGTTCTGAGGTGACACAGGGAAACAATCAGCATCAGGTAATCCTGTGAGCGTGTACTATGATTCATAGTTTTAGCATTTAACAGAGATGTCAAATAAACAGGCAGTTTATCCTTTGTAAATAAACAGTAAGCTATGTTGATCCCTTCATACTGCAAGTGAAGGCCATCCAACCTTCTGATAGTGTACAGTAATGTGTTCTGTAATTATCACAAGTGATGAATCAAAGGGCACTGTGATATACTGCATCAAGAGAATTAATTGTAGAGGCAGCTGTATGCATATAGATAATGTCACCATAGTTCAGAGCAGATAAAAGTGTTGTCTGTACAATTTGCTTTCTATGGTTTGCAGATAGGCAAGCTTTATTCCTATAGAAAAAATAACTGAATGTTTCTCAATTTATTTATAAGATGAATCTTTTCGTTAATGTTTCTATGGTTTTAGATCTGGTTTTGAAACTAGCTTTAGTTCCAAGAGTGCTTTTTATAATAGTAAAATCAGATCTAATGCCAGAAGGGCAGAGGGGGTCATCAGCATTAAATGTAAAGGGGTTGTTTAGGGTAAATAGCTGGGGGCCTAAAACAGAACCTCCGACAGCAAAACATTTTGACTGGTTAGTTTAGCGAGTTAATTTTGGTGATAGATTATCTCTTTTTGTGAAGAAAACAAACACAACAAACACATGCAGGTAACTGCCATGAGTCATATGGCACTCCCAGACGAACACTCGTGGTACTACACCCATTAAAAGGAAGAAGTGTTGCCTTTATTTTGGAAGTTACCTGTACACTTAATTGTGATTCAAATTTAAGGACAAATGTTGGCTGAATTCAGGATACATGTGTCCCCGCTGATATAAAATCTAAAGAAATGGCTCAGTTTCATTGCATACAATGCAATGTTTTTAAGATAGATAGGCAGACAGGAGTACAAACAGTGTCGTCACAGCAGAGCTGTACATTTCATTCATTCATGGTCCTCAACCTCAAATGATGGTCCTCAACCTAAGCAAATGAAGCAGCGAACTAACTAACTAACATGGATTTTGTGTGTAAAATATTATTAAAAAATTATTTAAAAAGTTAAGTCAAATCTTTGTAAAAGGGATTTGAAACACATAATCCTTGTCGTCATCATCATCATCCCCTGCAATATTGCCTCTGTGTCTGCTAGTTTGTAAGTCTTTTGTGAAATCAGTCATGACTCATCAATAAGAAATTATATCATTTAGTTTGAGGACCATGAATGAGCATGGTTAAATGTACAGATTGAGCCCCAGCTCAGGTTATTGAACTTGAGTGGGCTAGCCTTTGGGACTATTTCCCTCAGTTTTAGCAGCCATACCTCAGACCAGGCTCCGGTCCTCCACTGGGCAGGGCAGGGCAGCCTGTTACAGGGTCTCCTACTCTCAGGCTTCTCCCCGCTGCAGTACTTGCTGTGAACGGATCGGTTGGTCCCCTCATGCAGGAACTGCACACAGCGGACAGTGCGAATTTGGTAACCCAGGCTGCCACAGGTTTTGGTGCAGTGTTCCCACTCTTCAGTTATCCACCTGAATACACACGTATGGACAAACAAACAAGTAAACCAAGGTGAGTAGGTCTCAAACCAAAAGGTTGAGATGAGTTTGATGAAACAGAAGTGAAGGTAAAGGGGAATCTTGGCCCACAGCCCGGGAACCCCTGAGACTGTTCTATTTAGCTTTCCTTCCTTCTTGGCAAAAGACCTCCCTAGCTCTCAAAGGCATTGCACATAACCTGAGGTCTTATGATTGCTTAACCCTTGTCATTCTCAAGGCCCACACTGTTTTTGGCTGTAACTCCTTTCAGTTCTCTGCAGTTGATATACACCACCACCTTGATTTGGCTGTTGGGGTCCATCAAAAATGCATGAGTTGGCGAAGATCACAACTTACTGGGAATTTGTTATTTTTATAATATAATATAATAATAATAATAATAATAATAATATATGCCATTTAGCAGATGCTTTTATCCAAAGCGACTTACAGTAGTGAATGCATAAATTTTTCAGTATATGTGGCCCCAGTGGGGATTTTTACATTTTTAAAAACAAATAAAGGCTGAGCAATAAACACCATTCCTATGCATTGAAAGTCTATTTAATGATGTATGAACCATAATAGTGAACACAACAGTGAATAGGTTTAATAGCCTATACTAATACAACTAAGAAAATGTGTTTTAGGAAATACTGTATGTAACCTGCAACATTAGGACATTACATTTAGCAAACAGGAACACACAGCGAACAGTGCGAATTTGGTAACCCAGGCTGCCGCAGATTTTGGTGCATTTATTCTCGCTTTACATTCATACATGTATTTGCTGAGAACGAGAGAAGAGAAACATGGTTGTACTGCCTTCTATATACGCCACTGAGTATATTTCGACAGACAGCTAAACACCTTCCAAACGTCAAGACTCTAAAGCAGGGGTGTCCAAACTTTTTCCACTGAGGGCCAAATACAGAAAAATATACGAAAGGCTGGGCCACTATTAGAGCGCTCCATTTTCTGTCGAAAATAATTCTTACGCCCCTCGGATTTCGCTACGCGAAAAAAGCTGAGACCAGTTCGTTTATTTCGCGGAGTGTTCAATGAATACGGGTGGCTCCACTAGTGGTGAAACTAAGAATTACAACTCAGTCAAGTGCAAGTTTCATGCGCGGGCCATATTCCATTATATTGGAATGCGGCCGGGCCAATTAAAAATGGACTTGCTCTAAAGACAGTTGCCAATTTGCCCACAGGTTTTGATGAAGAAAGGTATGAAACTGAGAACAGACAAAAGCAATAACTTAACTAGATTGTCTCATATTCCTGAGATGACATAAGAAACGATAGAATCTCCATTGTGAAATTGAGATTCAAATATAACAATATTGATGACAGAGAAATTACAATCTCTTGAATGAAGGCAGCATTCAATTGTTAGCATGAAGCAATAATATACATGGCTACCCAACAAAGCTACAAGTAGCAATAATAGCTAATATAACAATTATACTGACATTTAGCAGCTTGGCTAACACACAGTTGCTAACTTATATCAGGTTCCCAAAATATAACAAGATGTATCAAATTCCTAAAAATTATGGATGGCAGTTTCGACACCGAAGCTCTAAACTGTATCGATTGTCATTTAAGTTAAGACTGCATAATACACAATTTAATGATAGATGGGCAATTTGGATGATGGACAAAATGTGGAAGAATTGGGAGTAAATGTTTTGTCATAAGCCTAGCTCAATGAATAGTCAATTTAAGAGCTATAGCACAGTAGACTCTAGGTTATCTTGAATATGACCCCTTGGTGTAACCCTTGTTCTGCTTTGTGGATGTGTTTTTTTTTGGGTGGGTGATGGGGTGGAGGGCAAAGTAATGATGCAGATTTTTCTCTTATTTTCAGCACTGACTATTTTTTTGGATTGTGTGTTTTATTTTGTTTCAATTGGGAGAAGGGTGGGGGAGTGGGAATGTGGTTCTTATGGAAAGAAAAACTGATGGAACTGATGGAACATGTGCCCATTCGTATGAGTTGAAAAAAGGGGGGCAATGAGTTATAAATATAGTAAAACATTATTGAATTTAATGCTACAATTGTAAAAAACAGCCAGGAAGAAGGAACTGGATGATGCATTGGTGGACATGGTGGTGAAGGACTGTCAGCCATTTTCGGTGGTGCAGGATGAGGACTTCAAAGCCTTTGTTGGGAAGCTGGACCCAACCTACATCTTACCTAGTAAAAATGCGTTAAAGCTAATGGTAGAAGAAAAATATAAATCAACAAAGGAAAAGGTGATGGCTGATATTAAGGAAGCAGGTATTTGTGTGAGCCTGACCTCGGATATGTGGACCTCAATCAACATGGATGCATACATGGGCGTTACATGCCATTTTATAAAAGATGGCAAACTCCAGTGCCGACTGCTGGGTGTGACAAAGTTTCCCCAGTCACACACCTCAGAGAACATTAAGGAAGCAAACAACTGCTCATAGCAGACTGGGGCCTCTAGGGCAAAATTAGGTGTATAGTTACAGACAATGCAGCCAACATGATTGGTTGTGCTGCACTCATTAAAATAAGCCATGTATCATGTTTTGCACACACATTAAACCTGGTTACCATGAAGGCGATTGAAGACACTCCTGACCTGGCCTTGATCCGCTCTAAGGCAAGAAGAATAGTGGGGCTATTTAAATTGAGCACCACGGCAAGGGAGAGGTTGGCTTATGTCCAAGAGCAGCTAGGAAGGCCACAGCTCAAGCTGCTGCAGGAAGTGGAGACGCAATGGAATCGCACATTTTTAATGCTGCAGCGTCTCCACGACCAGAAAGAGATGGTAGGAGCAGCTCTGGCTGATCTGAGGACAGAGATAATCCCTCTGTCCAGTGATGAGCTCGAGGCAATCAAGCAGGCTCTCCTTGTCCTTTCCCCTTCAACCATGCCACAGACAAACTGTCAGCCTCTCCCTTGCCATGGTGATTTGAACAAAAATAAATTTAGTAATCTTTTACACCATTGTTTTAGTGTCTTAGAACAGGGTTTTTGAAGACACGTGCTGGCTTGTTTTGGAGGGTGATTTGTCTGAGTGGTGACGCATATGACAACGCTACCCATGTTGTTGTTGTTACCATGACAATCTGTTTGGATCAATCTGGAAAGCATTCTGGCTAATGGGGCTCTGGTTAAATAGATTTGTACAACAGAACTGATTTATAGTACATTTTGGATATGTTTCTGGATGCTTGGATAGACAATTATTTGATGCAGTGTCATTTTAGTAAAAACCCATACAGTATGGCACGTGACTGGCTAGAAACATGTAACTACTTTGGATAGATTTTGGGACACCAAAGGACAACACTATAGGTAATTCATTGCTTTTAGATATTTGCATCCAGTTTTTGGAGGAATTGTACCCCTTGGGGTAGCACATACAAAAATTATTTATCTGGAATCTGCTATGGCTTTAGAGGGAAACATCATCATATTAGTAGGGTGTAAATAATTTTGTCTTACTATTTTGTCTTGTTTTACTATTTATGTATTTATAAAGTCCATCATGAGTCTCATAGGTGACACGTTTGTAGATGCTGACTAATTCACATCACATCCTTAACTATGTCTTGCAAGGTGTACTTTTGGAGATATTAGGATTGGTGTAGTAGTAGTGAAAAAAGGGCTTGACACAAAGGAGTTAAGATCAAAACTGCAATCGGGAACTACCAGCCTTCAGACTAGAGAGCTGTAGGTTCTAGTCAAGAAAATTTCTAGTAGAAAATACTAGTTCTTAATACAGTATTTGCTTTGTTGCTTCTTGATTTGAAAAAAATTGTCCAGATCAGCTTGAAATCTATCAAGACCAGTTTTATTGTCTGTAATAAAAAAAACCGGAAATAAAATAAAAAAGTCATAAAAGTCCAGATCAATACACCCCTTTGTAAAATACTTTTTCTTTTGAAATGTGGTACACTGAACCGAGTCAGTGTCAGTGATAGCTACAGTGGGAATAAAAACTACTCATTGACATTTTTCTAATTTTATTTTCTTATTTCATAATATCAAAATGGATTTAATTGGGATGTCTTGCCACTAATCAACACAAACTACTCTATAATGTCAAATAAAAAAACACAAAAACTAAATTAATTAATTACAAATAAGTGTCAGTGAATACATACATTTTATACCAACTGTATGTGGATTAAGCTATTATGCTAATTAAGCCATTATCAGCTGCCTTCTACAGCCCAAGCGTTTTAATGTCAAGCTCAAAGGCAGTAACCAAGGTAAAAAACACCCATTATTAACGCTCAGGAACATTCATTGATCAACTGCTTTGCACTAAACAAACAAATGTCCTTGTTTATATTAACGTACCATGCGTTTAACAGCTTTGCTGACAAAAACGTGGTGATTGAAGCACCTACCAAATCCATTAAATGAGAAGGCGCGGGATGAGCCTTGGTTTTATTCGAGTTTCATTTCATTTATTAATTTATTTGACAGGGACAGTGCACATTGATAACATTTCTGTACATGTGCCAGAGTTAGCCAAGGAGGCACATTTTCATCTGTAGTCCCTGGGCAGGCAGCACAGTGGTTTTGGCCTTGAGATCCATTAAGATTCTTTTATATCTTTTTTCATCTGTGAATTTTATGAGTGAAGTACACTACAACTGCACCCATGAAAAACCAGACCTGACACTGTCATTTTGGTGCCATTCTTCATCTTATCCTTAATTCTTGGTTTTTGCAGGCTGCCTGTCAAGAATTTTACATAAGATGCTCTGGGAGCGACAGCAGGGCACGTGGCAGCCTCACCTCTTCCTATTGACAGAGGGTTACCAACAAGGTTATATATAACTACAGTAATGTAATATACTCCCACTCACAGACTTTACTCTCAGTCACATAATGAAGCCCACAGCATGCTTCCACCCAGACTATTACAATATTAATAAGCATGAGTGCCTATGTGTGTGCATCTATGTATGTGAGTGTGTTCTTGCATGGATGAAGCTATCCAGTGCAACTTTTACTTTACTGCACAATTTTTGTCTCTGTTTATGCCCTAAGCTACCCTGATTATGTCCACTGAGCAAAGGGCATATACATTATAAAGGGCATGCACATTCATCATATCTATTTAATATTTATTAATGTTATACTAATAAGCCTACTGTTATATTGTGTATTTTATTAATCTGGGAGGCTTTGCTTAATGCTCAAAATGTACACTGCTAATCAATTATTGCCTTGATTTTTACGTTGGTAGACAGTTTAAAAAAAAAAGCTTAACGTTTTTTCCCTTTTTCTCCCAATTCGGATTACCCACTCGTATTCTAACCTCTTCTGTCAATTCAGGAAAGCTTAGAAAAGCATGTGCTCTCCTCCGAAACATGTAATGTCAGCCACCGCATCATTTCACACCACAGTCTCCAGGTCAAGGTTGAACAGACATGACTTTGGGCACCCAACTGACCAGCGGGGGTCGCTGGTGTGTGACCAGACGTGGACAAACCGGCCGACTGAATCCCTCTCTCCCTGGGTGACGCTACTGTCCATTAGGAGTTGGGACTGCTGGCCATGGGATTCAATGCCAAACCATGGGGCCATTGACTTATTTTTAAACTGAACTGTACTGAATTTCTTGCAAGATAATTGTACTTTTGTCAGAACAATACAACAATCTGTTTTAATTAAAATGTACGTTTTTACTGTAGATTATTTTATAGTTTTTATAGTTTTTGTAGGTTTAAATGCAAGAGGCTCTAATGCAGAGCAGTCCAAACTCAATCCTGAGGACCCCTTTGTATGCTGGTTTTTATTCTAGCCAATCATGCAATAATTTTTATTTACGTAATTATGATTTGAATAATGGTATCTTATTGTAGTTAAAACACTATACGGATGCAGAGAACCTGAATATGGGCCCTCTACATTGAAGACAGCTCTGTTAAATGGGTGGGTGTATACATATCCAGTGAAAATTGTGCTGAGAGATGGAGTTTGTTTATTTTATGCAACCTGTAATCTGTAGACTCACACTCACTCAAAAACGTGTGATAATCTTTGACTAAAGAACTATTCTAAATGAAAAAGCTGTGGATAACGGGAGAAACCAAAATAGAACTGGCAAGATGGCTTGCCTGGTTAAATAAAGGTTAAATAATAAATTTATTTTATAAAATAAATTTAATAAATAAATAAATAGATGCCATTTGCAATATAACTCTTGCCACTTCAAGGTTCTCTAAATAATTATCTTGCAAATGGAGGAGGTGGAACTTTTCGGGTTCAAGAGTGCATACCAAAAATAAACCAAACATCTAAAAAATTCAACCTTTGAAAAAACCCTTGGCAGTTTATCTATAATCAGAAATGAGTTCAATGATGCAAAGGACTAGCAAGCCCTCTGTATATACAGTAGTACTGTTTGGCAAGTTGATCTTTCAACATAACTGACAGCGACTGTGTAGCAGAAAAATACAGGTTCAGAAGCAAAGCTTCTTTGCTGTCGTACTATTTGTACATCCAGTACAGTGCATGCAATTTAAGGCCTGGATTCAATCCACACGTTTCCTTAACTTAACAATTAGATAAGATTGTCAGTGTTTTTCTTCACAAATATAGTTGACGATCTCAGTCTTCACCAACATTTATGAAAACAATTCTATTTGACACAACCACTTACATTTAATTGTCAAAGTTAAGGACAAATATTGATTGAATCAAGGTCAACTTTGGTCAAACTAAGTTAAGTATTTTTTTTTTGTGCAAATATTTTCAAGCCAACCAATTTATTTCAATGGTACACTGCAGAGATCTTCCGCACTTGGTCAGGACCGCGGAATCACTTGCAATCTTCCGCAAGAGACTCAAAACCCATCTTTTCAGACTACACTACCACTGAATTCTGTACATCACCATCGCCACAGGCTACATGTTTAATACTGCTTTTTGTATATGTATACTTGTTTAAAACTTCCTCTAAAAAAAAAAAAAGGAATAATTTTTTTAACCTTTATCTTCCTGGTGTTACAGGTATGGTATGCAGCTGCCAACAATTATGTCTATCGCTGTATTACTGCACTGATCTCTTGCACGAACAATGATTGATCATACCATGTATTAATGCACATCTTGTAAGTTGCTCTAGATAAGAGTGTCTGCTAAATGCTTAAAATGTAATGTAGAGAATTGAAATGAAGAGAGTGCAGACAAGCCCAAGCTCTTCTCCACCATCCTGTCAGCTGCCACTACTTTTCACTCTACAGTCCATCAGCTGCACCACGCAGTCACTGCGTTGGAGAACAACACTTCATGTACAGTTTGTGCAGGCAGACTGTAGGCATCCGATTGAGGATTTGCACTTGAACAATGAGAGGTGGACTATCCCACCGACTAAAGCGCCTTAGCAGTGAAGGGGGAAAGTCTCCCCAACCACCACCAATGTGTAGCACCCACCTAGGTGATGCAAGGCAGCCATTTTGCAGAGCATTGCAAAATGCTCACCACACATCACTATAACCAGTTATGCACTGCGCCACAGTCAGCACTGACACGGTCAGGATTCAATACCAGGCCGTGAGATGCATATCTCCACTGGCACCCAGTGTGTTACCAAGATTAGCCACTTGACAGCCCTTATATTTTGGATTCATTAAACAACTGCTCAAAATATGAGGAGAGCTATTTGTTCTCCAGGACCTACACAATATTCTACACCACATGCCCAACAACACACAGCCAAATAGCCACAGCCACCAGCAAAACTTGCAGCAGACCAAGGGAGGGGTTTTATGCAGGTGCAGCAGAGGGAGAGAGCACGTCTTGCAGACTGGGAGCTTGTATGTGTTCTTTGATGCTCAGTTAGGTTTTGTTGCTTTTTCCAAGGCATTACAGCCAGCCAGCTAGCTCACGTTAGTGAATGTTAATTAATTCAACATCTGGAGCTTGCTAGCTAACTAACAGTCCTGTGGACAAAATAATTTACCCTTCACTTTGCATTAATAGAGGTGAATTATTCTTTAGCGAAACACCCATCACTATGATTCATGATTATCAATGTAAACTAATTTTACATGCAGCCACTTTTCATTTTTGATTGGAATTAGAGTTCCAAAAATGTTGTTCCAATGGTTGAAACCTGTCCTGATAGAATAAATATCACCCTGAGAAATATTTTATTGTCTTTTTTGAGCAGTAAATTGCTTTAGCACTGTCAAGCTTCTATGCATACCATCTAATTTTAAAGGTGCTAGGTAAAAGACAAATAAAATGAACTGATAAAGAAGCCCACCCACTTATTTAGGTCCCATCTGACATGAAGTCGATGAAGAGGAGCTGTAAGGGCAGCCTCATTATGTTGTCCTTGACATGATGTACAGGGGTGAACAGATGGGTTCTTCCTTAATACCTTATCATATTCAAATAACAATATATTATAGAAAAACACAATATTTTGGTATCTGGTACCTGCATTTCCCACATTGTGGGTCAAGTATTAATCCTCTTTCTTAATACTGTGGTTCTATGTGGCTTAGTAGGTAGAGCATGGCGTTGGCAATGCTTAGGTTGTTGGTTCAGTTCCCAGTAGGACCACATACAGTGCGCTCTGTTTTTATTCATACCCTTGATGAAGATGAACAAAAGAGATCATATAAAATAAACTATATATGTAATGAGGTATATTTTATGCTCAAAACAATCTTTCATAATAATGCATTGGCATGAAGCACAATCAAATGTTTCACAAATTATAATTATGTATAATTATCTTTGGCCACAAGACACTGTTCCAATTGTAGTTTAGATGTAGTTCGACAAATGGTCAAACTAAGTTAGGTATATGGCTAATTCATTTTAGGTTTTACATCTAGCACAAAATGTGAAACAAGCACATTAACTTTTACAGATTCCTAAGTGAGCATGAAGTCAAATCAGCGTTTTCACTGACCTGTGCAAGTCAGCTAAATCGGGGGTGAACCGGAGGTGATTCTACAGCCAGACAGGATGGCCAACCTCAGCTATGACAGTCGAATGGCAGTATGACTCAGCTACGACACCTGGGCAGAAGCCAAGGTGAAATCAAGTGAGAGAAGGTATGTTTATTCTTTGTGTAAATACTACTTGTTTTATCATATATTTATCTGCATGCATAAACATATGAAGCAACTATGGCAGCTTAAGGGATACAGTCATCGGGCTTGTGTTTCTCCCTGTTTTTACTAAAATACCGTTTTTTAAATGAATTTCCTGTTTTCATTGCATTTCAATTAATTATTATAAAAATACACATGATGTACATGGTTCTGTGAGCAGGTTGGTGGAAACTTGGCTCAGCAATAGCTCAATGCATACAAAGGCATAAAAAAACATGTCAAAGCATTGTCTTTGTATTTTGATGTTCTCTGCAGCATTCTAAAAAAACTGTGTTAAGCATCTGACATCAAAAAACTTTGTGTCAATATCAGAATATCATCGGAACACGGATCTCATAGTAAAGTAATTTTGAGTAAAAATAATGTCAACTTTAATGTATTGTATGTATGTGTATAGCATAACATTTTATTTGAGTGAATTTAATTGACATAATTAGGTGCAATATAGGCAGATATAGGCGCAATATTCTCATATACTTTGAGAACAGTGTGTTACTGACCTGTATCTATTGATTGCTCTCATCAAAATGAAGATCCCTGAAGATCCATTGCCTCCTACTCTACCCAGTACTAACATGCTTTGACTATAGCAAAAACTCACCTTTCAGGCCTCCCTGCCAACAGTATCCAGTCCCACCATCACACATTCACCCATTCCAGAAACTCCTCTGCACCCCCCACTTCACACTTATGTGGTATAAATGGCTGTGTGAGTACCAGAAAAGTAAAACACTTAATGGCTTTCTGGGATCAGAAGCACCTGAGCTGTAGGTGAGTTGAATGGTAAACCATCATATTAAGTTGCATCAAAAGAGCACCCATTCACAAAACAGATCAGTGGACACCTGGCTCACCAGTTATAGCTCAATGAAGTTCACTGCTCCTGGCATTCCACAAACACTCTTTCCCTGATTGACTCTACTATCAAAGATGAAAATGGGTAATTTGTGGGATTAGTAATTGACTAATAATGGGTCCTTAGTGATTGGTTCAAACTAGTAGTTTGAAGGTAAAACATTTTCAAGGAGCAGGGTTTTGACCCGATTGTCGGTTGTATCATCATTCACCTGTGGGTCTTGCTGCACAAGGACTGTGCTGTGATTACGTAATTCACAGTGAAACTTCCTGGTTGGATGTACAATGCATTTGCAAATAAATGCCCTTTTGATTGTTGGGCTTGGTGTTTGCCTGGTACGTCCAATTAAACACCACCCTGCAGAATGCTTTTTAATCCTTTTTTCTAAAATGTATTTCAGATTCTCATTAGACATACCCAGTGTAGAATATTTTAAAGGTGAACTAATGATGATTTTTCAGAGATGAGACAGTTCTCCCACACCTGCACCCTCCTACCTGCCCCAATTTGGAATGCCGAATCATAATTACAGACCTATCCCATTGCTGCAACATACTAATTTTGGGAGGGCCTCTGAAATTCATGTGGGTAGCCGACTGCTCATTTAAACTCTGCAGTGTGCCAGCTAAGCTGCTGCAGTAGCTGTACTTCAGGGTGGTACTGGGAGGGAATGGGTATGGAAGGGATGAATCTATACCACCATGCTTGGGACTGAATTTTAAATAAGTGTTATTTATTTATTTATTTTTGAATGTATAGTTTCAAGTTTCTCTCCCAATTTGGTTTCCAATTTTACCCTCTATTTTATTTCAATTCACCCTCCCCCAGGAGTCCGCCGCCCGTCCTCCAGGTAACAGGAAACTTTTTCCGGGCTGGTAGATCCGCCTCCTCCGAAACGGAACCCGATCACAGATGCCTTTCCTGCTCCTCGACAAACTTGTGCTGGCTCACCCTCCCCCTCCCCTGGGGCGGACAGCCAAATGCCACCACCGGTCAGGGCTACCAGACCGGTAGACACGCGGGTTTTTAACTGCATCACCGACAGGCAAAGTGTTTGTTTTTAATCAAATAAAAAAATATAACTTCAGGAGGCAGGAGATTAAGTATGCACATTAAGAGATTCGTGTCAAACTCACTGTGGCTGGGTGCAATCTTGTAAGTTGCACTTCCTGCGGATAGGTTTGGGCTTCTTGCTGACATCACAGTAGCTCCGGTGAACCATCTTGTTGTCACCCTTTTTACGGCATCCATATTTGGTGTACTGGAACCCTGGAACCAAACATAAAAGGTGATTGCACCATTAGGTGACAGAGGATACACTTCGTGGATACCACTCAGCCCTCACCCATCAGTGAAACCCATTACCTCCAGCACAGGGTCGCGAACACTGGGACCAGCTCTTCAGAGCCCACTCGTACGTGTCCTCTTGAATTACATTATTGTTGTTGATTGGCACTGAGTCCTCATGTATAATGTACTTATACATCAGGGTAGATCTTGTCTCATTGTCCTGTGGTATAATCTGAAGGAAAGGCATACAAGAAACAACATCTTTGTATTTTGATGTTCTCTGCAGCATTCTAAAAAACTGTGTTAAGCATTTTAGATAATCTGACATTTAAAAAAATTACCTTTTCATGCCAGAATATCATCTGAACACTATCCCATAGTAAAGACCCCAAAAGACCCTAAGCAACTTTGGTTCATTTACTTCATGTTTTTTTTTTTACTTCAAATGAAATGAATTTGTCATAATCACATGAATAAAAATTATTTTAACTTTAATATATTGTGTGTACGTGTATAGCATAACATTCTATTTGAGCTAAATTGTGTTACTGACCTGCATCTATTGATGCCAACAATGTCCAGTCCCACCATCATACCTTTACCCATTCCATTCCTTTTCACCCCGACTTCTCACTTGCTTCTGGGACATAATTAATCCTATAACTATTCTGAGCTCACTTGACTTAATATATAATTTTTTGCTGCTCTGTTTTTGAGTGATCCAACAATGCATGTTTGCTGATGGTTGCAAGCATTGAGGAACCAACCACTATATTACTATATTACCTTGAGTAATAAATAGATAACCTCTCAAGTGTGTCATGACTTCCACCCCGATACTAGACAAGAGATTGATTATTGTGCCTCTTGACATCCTGTACAAATGCCTCTGATACATCTGTCATTCATTGTGTGTGAAATGGATTAGTCGCAATGAACAATGTCACAGTTAAGAAAATCAAAAGTGATTATAACTGTTGCCTGGTAACTTTAACTTAACAGACAAGTGCACTAGGACAGGATATGAAAAGGCTCATTTCTTCCCTAGAGAAGAGACAAATTCATACCCAGGGAATTCAAGACACAACATTTTCATTTTCAGTCATGGAGTCAGCATTAGTCAAGGCATATGTTCATTTCTGAACTCGCCAAACTGTTTGTTAAGAAAACTCTTGCATATTTATGAGTCAGAGGTAAGAACAAATGTTATGGTAACTGTGCCACCGGGAGGGGTGGAAGGAGGAGTGGAGAGGGCTGTGTCTCCACTCAGGCTGCTGTCAGGTGATTCTGTTCCCTTTCACAGCCTGGGGAATACTACAGGACCTTGGACAGCAGTGACCTTACCTACAGGCAGGCTCACCTGAGGCTGATCAGCACTCAACTCAGGTGTTAGATATTGTCTTCATTAGGCCTTTATAAAAGCACAGCCTGTCATGCCCTTTTTGGCATATAGAGGAACTGGTGCTGGCTTTTCTGTGTTTTACCCTCTATAATATAGCTTTATGGTTTAACTTTTTAATGTGCAATAGAATATATAATTATAGATTATATTAATTATGTTATCCATTATATTAATAGAATGTGCAATTTTTATGTAAGCTTCATCTTCTGTGTCTCTGATGTTGGAAAATGTTGGAGACCAACTGTAACATTTCACAAACCCATTACGTTATGGAAAGGTAAAATTACTACCAGCACAACCACCGCATCATGCAGAGGCCCATCTGTGTGAAGTGTCTCGACATCGTCCTCGATGATGTAATCCCACTCCACTCCCAGGTCGATAAAGCTCTTTGATTTTGCCTCCTCTCCTTTTCCATTCAGTATGTAATGTCCTGTTGCTTGATTCTTGATTGCTGAAATCAAATATTTATTAGGAGCCGCCTTCCACCGTGTTAAAACTTCACAATGAATTCAATCACAGATCTGAAGTCTACATGTGTGCAAAGAGGGTACAATCTCTGATATCTCTATTATGTGAGGAGCATTGTGAATGTGTTCAAAAGTCAGTGAGATACTCAAAGATGTGTCTATTTGAGTGTCTTTGTATGGCATTTTCTGCCTTCTTCAGTAGGCAAAAATATTTTATGTTTTCTAGGTTGAGAGGTTCGGGATAATCCCTGCCAATCAATTTTGTTTGCAACAGAAATGCACTGAACATGGTGGCTTTGAATGATATCATTTTGAATTGCTACTCACCATATCCTGCTAATTTCTATTATTCATGCTGCATTTGCTTAATGTAATTGTACAATCTGTGCTTCTACATTCCAATTGTAAAAATATTGATCAGATTCTATAAGACCAGGTTGACGTTCAGAGACACATACTTTGACATACTTTGACATACTGTGTGCTCTGGAGTGTTCCATGAAACAGGCAGTGGGACATTAATCTGATCTATAAACGGATGCCAAAAGGAATTACAGCTAGAAATGTGCAAATATGCCACTAATAGTTTAACAATATCAACCTTTAAAATGTTAATTTTTTTATATAATACACTATGATGAATACAATGTGGCAGATTGCTAAGGTTAAGAAAGTAATCTACAGCAGTGTCATACTATCTACAAAACTAGTACAGTCTATGAAGCAGCAGGGCAGAAAGTTTGATCAAAATAGAAAAACTGAACACAACACATGAAGTGATTGTGGATGTCTATGCAGCATGTTGAAGCAGAGGTGGAGATTCTCAAATGGTGTGGTATATATTGGTGAAAAAAACTGCATTCTAATTTCATACCAAACCACAGACTACAAAGCAACTACAAATATTAATGCAATTGATGTCACCCTAATTGAAAATCATACACAGTATGTGCATGTCAAGACTACAGGAGGACCTCTCAAAAAGACAGGTTGAAATGATTGTTTTAGCTGACTAAAAAAGAGCATATAATATCTCAAGATCTATATTGGGGGAGATAAGGCTACGGTATACTTAATGCAGGGGTCTCCAATCTTTTCTAGGATGAGAGCTACTTACAAAAAAAATGCCAGGAGCTATAATTAATATATATATATTTTGCCATGGGTATATATGTACTTTGATTATTGACGGAACATTGCACTTAAGTAACATTACACTACATGTTTACCATTAATGAGAGGTTTGACACTGCATAGCAGCCACTAGTAGTCTGGTGTGTATCCCGAGAGGTTAACTCTGATGGAGTCGTTCAGGTGCTCATCAGTGAGACGAGTTCTGAACTTGATAAAGTTCATGTCAGAGTAAGCAGATTCACACAGATACGTTGAACCAAATAAAGCAGCAACTTTCATGGCTGCTGGGCTAATGCAGTTGTACTTCTCTGCTTCCACAAGGCTCCAGAAATTAGCAGCAGATTGACGTGACTTCAAATGGATGCCAATAGCCGGTCTGGTAGAGACGTGGCTTTTTTTCCCCCCAATAGACCTGTCTCGGCACTCATTATTAAAAATGTAGGCAGCTAGGTAGGCTAACTAATATTAGCTCATTTAGAAACTTAAAACAACACCGCACTGTTCCGATTCAACCTTAAACTTGACAATGCTGAAACGTAATTGGTGGATATTCTGTTGTCTTTGGCTATTTAGCCAATTATGTATAACCAGTAGTGTTGGAGACCCCTGACTTATTGTATGCTCCCTTGTCTTGTTCACATTGTGGGGTGTTCTTGTCACTGCACTGCAGTTCACTTATGTTCACTGTTAAAAATGGAAGATCCATTAACCACAACCATCTGGATAACATTTAAAGTGGTCATGCATTGTATTCGCTTATGGCCTTTGACTCCAGCATTAAATGTCACTTACCAAGAATTTGAGGGGAAGCCTCATGTTCTTGGATGATAACATGCCTAGCACCGGGCGGGATCAGAAACATCTTAAGGTAACCTTTGCATGTGTTTGCATCAGCAACGAGAGCAAAAGATTGGGAAAGATAATAGAAGCAGTTAGTGAGCAAAAGTAAATACAGTTTCCTTGCAGAAGTGGACATCCTTAATACTTAGAAGGTGTTTTTCTTTGCTCTACAGGCTGACAGGTTTGAGAGGATATACATGTCTATGGTAACTTTCATTGTGCAAGGTCATGCAAACCTGCAAAAGAAAGTTGTAATGCAAAAACCTGACAAAATGTGTTTTCATTCAGATACACTAAGGTGATGGCTCCATTTATGACATTGCATAATATTTTGCCATTGTACACGTAAATGTATTGCAGCCTATGACCACTTGTTTTGTCAAATAACTGGTCATTAAGCAGAATGTGCAACTTGTGTTCAATGTTGCTCAGCAACAAACAGCATGAGCCATGTTGCCTTTACTCCATATTTTTCATCTCTTGGAGAATTTAAATGATCTGCCTTGCATATTGCGATGCAGACATCAATATAAAACACTGAATGAATAAACCTTTTGTCAGGTTACAAAAGGGTAAACTGCATAACATAAAGTAAAATAAAACAGAACTGTACAAAAGCTACAAAGCCACCTTCTGCTCTAGTCCATGGATGTCCATTCTTCTGCAAACCTACTGAAACTCACCAACAATATTTTTTGAATCCTCGGTTTCATTCAGATACACATTTCGAGCTCCTTTGGGCAATGAGAATGCTCCTCTTGTCTTCCCTTTAAATAAAATCAATTTGTTAATTATTGTTTCCATAATGTTTTCTTTTTCATTGACTTAAGTCATTTTTCATTTAACAAATCAAATGTAAAGATCTAGTCTAATCACAGTGAGGGCCAACGTTATTCGCCGTTTGCCATAAAGAAATCATTTTCTCAGACTCCTAATGAGGGCAATGTCAGAGGTAAACCAGGTACATCTGCTATACAAAGTTGATCTGCTTTTGACATAGTTCTTGAATGCTGTGAACCTGTATTGGTTTCCCATTATGCAGATGAGTACACACAAATGCTATCTGGTGTGAGTGGGGAAAATGTGAGCTGTTAAAAAATGCAATCTCGGAATGAAATTCCATCACTATCATCTAAAACAAGTTATTCACACAAAAAGTATCTTATCCTTCGGCTATATAATAAATTAATCACCTAACATATTTGTGCATATCAAAGCTAATATAGACGTAGTAAAAACTATTTTGCGTTATGGGACTTGAACATTTGAAAGCTTGATGCCTCTATTTGCAGATATCCCCCATTACAACCTCTTAGAATCCAGACAGGAATGAATGGGGTCAATCCACAGCAACAGTGTTATCTTGTACCACCAGTCCACTGTTTGGTGGTAAGACCAAGGCCCAAGACGTTCGTCAATGAGTGAGAGATGGACGTAATCCAGTAGCTGCTTCTGTACAGATTGACAATGTGTGCCATCTACTTTACTGCCATGCAATCAAATGGTAAAGATGGGAAAACCAGTCTGTCACTACCAATCCATCACCACTTCTTATGTAGAAATCGCAAATGCAGCCAGCTGATAACTTCTTTGAGTAAAGCAATAACAAGCCTTCAGAGCAATACACTGGTCTTATTGAGTTGAAATAAGCATGCCTTTTCTTACTGAGTTGAAATAAACTTGCCCTGAAAGAGGCTGTAAACCAATGTTATCTGTCTGCCTTCATTGTAGTATTAGCAGTGGGTGGTGAATATGTGCAAATGGGCAGAAACTGCTTTCCTCAGGGCTATGTCTCACAGTGTACGTACGTTAGGGTATGCCTCTGGCAACTCATGCATTTCAAAGGCACTAAGATCTAAAATAGTCCAACAAGTGTGTGTACCCAGCTTTATTAGTCTCATGAAGGCTTTTAAGATGGATGTATCTGTCAATAGTTTATTGACTGACTTGTGAGAGGCTGTTGTGTTTCATAAATATCATTAACATTTATGAACTCAGCTTCACAGCTTCAAGTCATAGGGGGCCAGCAGATTAACTTCTACAAACATGTACGAGTTCCAGCAGACTCGGTTTTTGTGCTAACTGGTTCATTTCTAGTGTTACATTGCTTTAATTAATCCAATTATCTGCTTCTTCCACTACCTTGCAGGACAGTCAATGAAACAGAAAACATTACTGTGGGGGGAGGAAAGTTTTCAAGATCAGGTAACACTTGATACTTGCAGGTTCTGTTTTCCGAGAAATTGATTTCTTTTTGGCATCTCTTGCTTAACTGTTTCCCTGTTAAAAGAGGTGAGTGGTTTAGATGAAAAAATTAAGGAGAGAGAGCAAGAAAGAGAGAAGGGTAAGTATTGTTGTTTTTCACTCTCATCCCTCCTTCCACCTGTTGCACCTGCTTGTTATTCCGCTCTCATTCCGAAGCAACGGGAGGTGCCGTTAAGTCTCAGACAGTTGCCAAAAGGAAATCAGCCTTCGTGTTACTGTATACGCGGTGAATGGCACAACGTTGATAGTCTTTGAGGACTGACTGGCTTTTAATGGGCTTGAATTAAATCCATTTCCATTCAGATAACAGTTGTAGAGAGGTGAAGTCGCGCCAACCGGATAGGAGTAACCACAGGTGCGTAGGTTCAAAAGCTGCAATAGCCACTATATATGAATGAATGTTGAACCCGCACACTGTGTGTAAAAAAGGGAATATCCCAAAACAAGGCGAAGGCTCGATGTTCAATTCAAAAGTCTTTTAAGACTTTTTTTACACACAGTGTGCGGGTTCAACCTTCATTCACATTCAGATAACAGGCCTGCTGCCATCAATGACCCACTCTCCCACACTGTCCTGAAAATAGAATCAGTATTTTGTGTTTTTGTTTTTGTTTTGGAATGCGAGGGCACTAGCAAGCCATGGCCATGAATGCTTCTTCTGCTGCTTAGTATACAGTGCTCAGCAGTTCATCATTCTCATGGGCAACACATGGGTGGATAACTACATTTTTATTGCCCTACAGGCTTGAGGAGGGAGGGAGGGTGTGACAGGTCAAAAGAGGTTTGACCAGTTGCAGGTTGTTAGCTCAAGAATATTTGATAATGAAGATGGAAATGTGATGCTGTCCACATGGCTGACCTATTAAGGTACATCAGTCTTTAACCCCCATTTAAAAAAAAAACAATCATGCAACATAATGGAATTTTCCTCAAAATTGCATTATGTTGTTCCCAGGCTACAATGTTACACTGAGAATCTAGAATTTAAATGAAAAAGCAGGTCTGGGAACAACCATTCCCTTCATTCCCTGTCTCCCCTCTCCCTCTTTTAAAGTATTCATCAAGGCCATCTAGCTGAATTCATATAACTGATAAGCTGATATGAAAGATGTTCCACTTGCTTTTCCTGTTAATGTTTAATGATCTGGAACTACCAATTTGTGTACTTCCCCCCTCTAATGAACCAGCCATGGTTTACAGAGAGGAAGAGGAAAACATTATGCAATCATTCCAAAAAAAGGTATGTTCATTAGACATTCTGACAGGATGTGCTAAAATGGACAGGGGCTATAATAATCCAACGAGGATGTTTGACCCACACATTCTGCTAATGTGTTCCTCCCATTCCTTCAACACTAGCTACTCTGAACATTACTCTGTAATGAATGAGAACAACATTGGGCTCATCATGGCTGAGCAAAAATGTCTTAACTCTAACCATAAGGCTGGCTGGATTGCTTCTGTGTTTGAACATATTAAATATGTTACATAAAATAATTACATAAATCATGAGATAAAACCAGTCTACAATCAATGCATCCAGGCATGATTTCTCATTTAAAATGCACAAACATCAACAAAGAGCACAATAGCAATATTAATTCCATGTGTTGTTGTGATGACACCAGAGATTTCATTAAAGCAAACCCATTGTTAACTGTTCTGAACAGCAAACATGCCATAATCACATACCACAGCTAATTAGATACAGAAAATTCATCATAGGCATACCACACCAGGCAGTAGAAGATATAGCCATTTCATTTGTTGATTTTAAATGAGGAATTATCCTGAAATTCAACTTTTCAACTCAATGTAACTGACTGTAGACTGTCCTTCATCAATTCACAAGGCAAAAACAAGTTGTACCATACACACAGCACAGTAAAATCGTTTTCCTGTCATGGGTTCAGAGTACGTCAACACAATAAAATTACAGTGACAAACAACAATGTTTCACACCATAAAGCAATCTCCAATCTTGTTATTGTAAATACAGACACATTAATGCACCTTGCAGGGCGGCACAACCGTAAAGGCCAAAGAGAATGTACCCAAAGAAAGGGCTGTTACAGGTTCAACGAGAAAGAGAAATACTGTGCCCTTACTGCAAGATTTATTAATTATGCTGTCTGATGGTTTGTTTTGGAAAGAGGCCTACCAGCTTTTTTTGGAGTGCGAGTGAAGGTCCCTTTTACGGTCCGGCAGTGTGAGTTGTCTCCGCCGCACACACCGCACTTATCCTCCACTTTGTTTGAGCCAATTTCTTTGTCGCAGCCCACTTTCTGCAAAAAAGCAACACAGCAGAGGGATTCAGGGGCAACTGAGCCAGTACCCTGCGTCTCTGATTATTTATTTAGGTTCAACATCAGTTCACCGCCAGATAGCATGCGTTTGCCAAGTGCTTAAGGAGTTGTGTTTTTTCTGCGCTACCTCAGCGTGAGCAGTTGTTTAAATATGGAGACAAAAGGTGATTATATATATTATTATACAATATTATTACTCTCGGCTTCTTTCTTTCTCCATTCCAAGCCAGCCTGGCTTGACATTTTACCCAAATAAATCCCTCCACTTTGAAAATTGCACTGCAAAGCCATATACTGTATGTATGAGCTGAAAGATGGCTATTTCAACAGTATAATGTTTTCCTGTGACCAGAATCACAAAATATACCTTTACCTCAAATTCAAACTGCTCCAGGCACATTCCTACATAAGACTAAATCTTATTCAAGGCTATTACAGAGAGCAAATAACCATGACTCAAAACAATATAATGCATACTTTTATGTATATCATTTTGCTGTTTATACTTATACATTACTTATTATGTTATATGCTGCCAAGATATTCTTTTATCATACTTTTCAGATATTACCATTATACTATATTATTTTATATTATATTAAATATTCATGGTGTTAGATTTAATTTCCTTTAATACAGAACACAATACACAAACTACACTTATTTCAGGAAATACAAAGATTTTATACTGATAGTGTAAATAATTTGCTTTGCTATTTAATGTTGGCTGTGTGTTTGAAAGTGTACAGAAATGATGCTTGTTCTAGTATTTAGTTAAACAAGAGCTGTAATAAAATGCGATGCATCTGGTATATACAGTTGTGACCAAAAATATTGGTACCCGTGCACGTTTTTTTAAACTCTATTTATTCTAAAATAAATTGAAATTGAAAAAATATTTGGTCTCCACAATTCCTTATTTCACTGTTAATAGTACAGAAACTTTGTTTTTGATTCAGAACTTAACATATCCTTTTAAATCATAAAATAAACAGAAATAGCATTGACAAAATTATTGACACTCTAGATGTAGAGATGAGATTCCTACACCTCTCTACTGGCAATTTGGCCCACTCTTCTTTTGCAAACTGCTCCAGTTCTCTCAGATTTGAAGGGTGCCTTCACTGCTGTTTTCAGATCTCTTCACAGGTGTTCAATAAGATTGAGATAAAGACTCATTGCTGGCCACTCCAGAACAGTCCAACGTTTTCCTCTTGAACCGTTCCTGGGTTCTTTAGGGTGTGTGTTTGGGTCATTTTCCTGCTGGAGGACCCATGACCTTCGACTGACACCCAGTTTTCTGACACTGGGTAGCACATTTTGCTCCAAAATCAGAGGTAATCCTCTGCTTTCATGATGCCCTTAATATGTTCCAGTACCAGAGGCAGCGAAGCAGCCCCACAGCATTATGGAACCTGTTCCATATTTGACTGTAGATAGGATGTTATTTTCTTTAAAAGCTTCATTTCGTCGTTTGCAAACAAAGCGCTAATCTGCATTGCCAAAGAGCTCTAATTTGGTTTCATCGGTCCACAGAACATTTTCCCAGAAGGATTTAGGCTTGCTTAGGTGGGTCTTGGGAAAGATTAATCAGGCCTTCTTGTGTTTCTCTTTCAGCAGTGGGGTCTTCCTTGGCCTCCGGCCATAAAGCCCTTCTTGGTTCAGTGTCTGGTGTATGGTACAGGCTAAAACCATTACCCCAGACCTCTTCAGGTCAGCCTTGAGATCTTTGGGTGTCATACGAGTTGTTTTTTTCAATGGCTCGCACCAACCTTTGACGACATCTGAGATACATTTTCCTCTTACCACCATGTCCTAGTAGATTCTTAACAATTCCATGAGCAGCAAACTTCTTGATAATATTGCAAACTATGGAAACAGGAATGCCAAGTTCTCTAGAGATGGCCTTATAGCCTTGTGAACGCTTATTTTTTGTGCTAATAGTTCTTCTGACATCCTCAGACAGTTATTTTCTCTTCACCACTGTCACAGAGGAACAGGGCAGCTACTTATTTCTGAAGATATAATTTTAATAATAATTTTGGCCACTACTGTTTAGTATTTAATGGCACAATAAGTGACAATATTCACCCGGGAAGCCCCAGGAAATGGTTATTTGAGCTAAAGGACGTGATTTCAGTCTTTAGCCAAATACTAAATATTAATAGCACAATAAATCAAATTAAATTGAACCAGATAAGTTCATTCTTCAATTACAGACTAATTCTAGCATTATCTGTGCTTTTTAAATGTTGTCACATATGATGAATGAAAACAAGGTTGCTCTGACTGTGACATCGTATAATTTTAGTACTTGCTAATTTGGTTCACACATATAAAGTCACCCGTAACGTATAGTAGTTGCAAGCTGAAAATGGACTTACCACACATTCACCCCGTACACAAATGCTGTAGGGATCTTTATAAGAGCATCGAGTTCCATCGTGAACCAACTGCTTCATGTACGCCACATCTCCAGTTTCTTTTGATTGGCAATACAGGTGACATCTTTTATTAGCTGGAAAAACATAATGGGACAAGTTCAAAGTAATACAACAAATATCTCAATCTGTTGACTGTTGAATTTGTACAGTACATCCACATCTCCGACATTGTAATATTGATGTTAAATGTCAGAGATGTGGCCTTAAGATGTGGATCTTATTTGCATCCAATGAACACTCACCCAATTTGACTACAATCACTCCATTAAATGGATCACCCAATTCATATGGTCCTATGTGGCACCCAATGTAGCACAAATAGAGTTCTGAGGCCTTTCAATGGTGTAACTTACATCACTGTTTTGCAATTTTGACACTAAATTCCCCGAACTTTACATAATTTTCGAATCATTGACGAATGGGCCGGAATCACCATTGAAAGGTGTCAGAACCCACTGTGTACTGTGTTGGGTGGCACATAGGACCACATGAATGGGGTGATTAACACAAAGTGCTCCACTTACTAGAGTGATTGTGGTCAAATCGGATGGAACACTAGACTGAACTTGTTTAAACTGCAAAGCTCTACTTTAGAGAATTGATTTGCTGTATGGGTAAAATTCAGTATGTTATAAATTGGGAACATCCATTATTTGAAATGCATTAGAAAATATACAGTTTTTGCCACTATTTCCTGACTTGGAACGGATGTTTATGGGCATAGAGAGAAGTAAACTGTTGGGAGATTTATTTTCAATTCAATTATCACCGGAGCGTCAGAGAAGGTCAGGGTCAGATCAGCACCCCTCAGCACCCCGCGATGCATAACTGCACAGCATAGAGCTTGGCTCAAATTCACACTTCAGCATGTTTCTCACAGCCATCCATCACCTCTGACGCCCGCCCCCACTTGCCCACCCTTCATCGTCAGAGTGTGCCCTGCTGGTGGGGCAGGCCGCAGCACCCTGGGATCTGGGTAACGCCCTGTGACTCACCGTCTGGGTGCTCGTAAGGCAGCCAGTGGTACTTGGTGTTCTGAAACTCGAAGTGAGAGTTGCGCTGCTGGCACTGTTGGGCCCGGAAATCCTCAAAGTGCTTGGGGCAGTCGTCTGTGTTGCAGAGCTGATACTCGTAGTTCACTCCGGGACAGTCCTGGCCCCCATTGGAAGGTCTGATGGGTGAACGAAATGGCTGAATCTGCTTTCTTCACTTTTACTCTTTTACATACTCTTTTTTTATATATATAAGCCCTTGCACTGCACTGATTTTAAAGGTATGTACTGCTAAGAAAGACATTCACTTCCTATTTCAATAGCCTTATCATTGTATACAAAGTATTTTACCTGATAAGGACATATTAATATTTGTCTAATTACATAGGCTATAACTGATACATTGACACCAATAAATGGTTGAACAAATAAACAAAATACTTATCCGATGTTAATCTTTTCATGAATCAATATGGTTTAACTGTAAAATATAGAATGTATTCTATTGAGTGTAATATTATATACCATTTCACAATCACATTGAAAATGTAATACATGAATTACTATTTAGAATGGGAAACCTTTCATAATCATAGTGACTCTCAAAATGATGCAGAAAAGCCCTACAATTTCAAACTTTTACATTTTGAAATGGTTTGGGTATGAATAATGAGGCAAAATGTATTCACTCTAAAACAAAAAGTATAGAATAAAATGTTCTCAAGAGATATATGGTACACAAATATTAAATATGATTGTCATAATTATAATATGTCACCAGCTATATACTTCCCACATAGAAACCGTTCTTTTTCTGTTTATGTCACTTGGTTTCTATTAGTGTAGTCCCTCTACAGTTTAATTATTTTCAAATATCATTGTGATAAATGAACAGCTTAATTGAATCTTTATCTACAAGGCTTCACTTTTAAGATTATACTGATCAGTCAAACATGGAATCAATTTCATTTCTCTGCTGCCATCATGCCCGCACAACCACCATGGTAGATACTGTAAGGAATCGGTGAGGATCCTTCCTGGTATTCATTTGCATTGTGTCTCATTCATGCAGTGCTTAAGTATGGATTTGATTACACCTCTCAGCTCTTGGTATGGTCAGGTTCACAAACAGTGCAGTTACAAATGGAAGCAACATCCAGTTGCAAGTCTGGCCAGCGGCAGAGATAGACAGCCAAAACAAAATAGATTTTAGTGCCGCTTTAAAATGCTATAACATTACAATTTCTGTGTGACTGAGAAGTATAGTTGACCATTTCTAATAGTAGTAGCTGAACATTAGACAAATGCCCATGTGACATGAGAGGACTACCTTATTTAGTAAGCTAACAAACAAGGTTTGATTTTATTCAGGGTCTAAGTCTGTATTGTAAAGAATGTTTAGAAATTCTGAACAAAAAACTCTCAAAGCTATCTCTAAAGCTTATTGTCTTCTATGTTTATGTTTAACCTTACAATTAGACTTGAGCTACAAATAGCTTGGACATAGCTTATTTTAAACATGTTTTGCCATTTTTTTCTGTTTCACTACACCTCAACAAACCATCTCCATCATATGCCAATGCCTGCCTGTATTATTGCAAAACAAATTTCCCTCTGGGATAATAAAGTATACTATCTATGCCCTATGCTAGTACCACTTTTGCGATTGTCTGAAATGCAGTTATGTTTCTTTCTCCCAAGGGGAAGGGTCCAGTCATACATTTGCATGTGAACAAATACAGAACAGAATCAAAAGAGAGTGTGTGGGTGTGTGTGTATGTGTGAACGAAGCTTTATTACTTTCTGTCAACATGTTGCAGTTTGATTTAGGGGAAAGCATCATGTGAGAGAGAGGAGCAAGTCAAGAATTTTAGAGGTGGCTTACGCGGGGCTATTGCACTGGCGGGTTCTGAAGCGTACTCCCGTCCCACAGGAACGGGAGCATGAGCCGTACTTAGTCCAGGCTCCCCAGGCACCATCCAGCTTCACCTGGTTGGTGTTTTTCCACATGCAGTGACCTTTGTAGCACCACTAGTGGGCACAACACAGTCTCAGTCAGCAACAGCCAAACAACCCCCAACAGAGAAAACCAACACCAAAAATTTAAAATCAACATTCTCGAATGATTCCGTGGGCTGGCAGTGTAGTGTAATGGTTAGGGAGTTGGGCTTGTAACTCAGAGGTTGCAGGTTCAATTCCCTGGTGGGGCACTGCTGTTGTACCCTTGAGCAAGGTACGTAACCTGAATTGCTTCAACAAAATATCCAGCTGTATAAATGGATTGTATATTAAGAAATGTAAACTGGGTAAGTCGCTCTGGATAAGGGCGTCTGCTAAATACCTAAAAAATGTAAATGTAAATGTAATGCCAAAACCTACCTTCCCGGGTGCACATTCGGTCCCATCCAGAGGGGGCCCTTTCTTTGTCTTGCAGAAATAGGGGTTGTCCGGGTGACTGCACCACAGTTGCTTGCATGGGTCGAATGTGCGAAACTGTAATGTGGAGGGGAGAAAAGTATGGTTGGAAATCAATTGCTCGCTGTACAGGAGCTGTTTAGAGGTCAGCAACAGTTCATCAGCCTGGCTACCTGAGATTTAAACCTAAACCAAGGCAATTTAGTGCATGGTTCCTGATAATGACCATTTGAATCGATTCACATGTGTGTGGTCCACAGGGATATGAAGAAGCTTGAATAACCCGATGTGGATTTAATAGATTTTCTGACTTGGAATTAATCAGGGACGCCTTATGCACTGGCCATTTTCAAACGGCTCAAAGACAAGCCATTTTCAATGTTTTTCTAATCAATAGAATAATAATAGTATTTTCTCCCCCTTTTTAAAGTTTAAGAGCAATTTCACATGTGGAATCTACGAGTGTGGTGTAATCACATTAGGGTGAGATGAAAAGCAATTGACCTAAAGGTAAATATGGGCCATTTAGAATTGAACTTGGTGAACCTTGGAGACCATCAAAAGTTTTTGCAGCATCAAACCTGGTGCCGTCATATACATTTGGAAACGAACTGCTCAAAACGGGAATCAAACTGTGGATATATACTATATGCCTTCACCTCCTCCTCAAAATGAGTTTGTTAATCATTTACAAAATCAAACTGTGCCCTTTATAGATAAGACAGAAAACTCACATTATGTTCCATTACTAGTTAATTGATGGGTACACATAGGATGTCAATAGGAGCATTTTTGTACAATTTGTATATTTTGTTCTCTTGCTACAGGTAAGCAGCAAGAGAATGAGCATGATTGAAAAGGCTCTGTGCCAGGCTTCCAAGTGTTGCAAGCTGGGCCCTAGAGTCCTGCTATTATTAGTTAAAAAATAGATGTCATTATTTATAACCATAACTGGCTTTTCCCACCTGGGGTAGCCAAGATTCCTCAGGTTACTGCCGCATTAGTTACTCCCAACCACATGCCAGGCAACTAGCAGTTGAGTACATTCAGAGGAGTGTACGTGCTTCAGCTACAGCACTACTTGCATGTTCACCCCACCCCTAGTGGTGCTACAATATGGTGGAGAATGTGGGCAGAAGGCATCACCTATAGGCGAGAGGAGGCAGTACAACTATAAAAAAATTGAAATTGAACTTTTGGACCTGGAGTGGATATGAGATCCAAAAATGTTCTCCTGGCTGAAGAACAAGGGGAAGAAACATTTGTCTCCCGAGCAACAAGAGGTGATAGCAGATTTCCTGAGGTTGCCAGAGTGCACCCAAAGATGGACACTGGATGGGTGCCATCTTTTTCTGATGATGAGCCTGGCTGCTGTGTCTGAAGTTGTGATGATAATGCATCAGGAGGCTTGGGATGAGGAGCAGGCCCAGCTGGCACAAAGTGGAACTCATTACTGTCAATGCTGCCTGGGATATGGTCATCAACCCAGTGAATGTTACTGGAAGGGAGAAGTTGGCTGGGAGGACCCAAAGGAAGGACAAGAATAGCGATAAATCCAAAACAAAAATGACCAGTCCTGCTCTGTTGTGCCCCCTAGGGAAAAGGGCAAAAGAACCCAAGTAGGCCACCAACAGTAGTTACAGAAACATTGATGAGAAGTGTGCTGGTTTAGATGCAGTTAGGAGAGGCACTATCTGCAATAAACAGCAAAGAGGAGGATATTAAAAAACTAGACAGATGTTGTCATGACCGGAAGGAAGATCTGGTGGCCATTATTTAGGACAGATGGCGAGTCACCCTACATGAGGTTCAAGAGCTGAAGAATGCCCAGACTGAGCTGGACAGGACAAATGCTGATTTGGAGACCTCAGAGGAACGCCAACTGGTGGCTGTGGGGAAATTGCTGGATGAGCACGGCAACTCCCTGAAGAAGATTGAGAACATTACTGTGGAGCTGGAAAATGAAAAAATGTCTCTTGGAAATGAGGTGAGACGTGTGAAGGCCCACGGACTGGAACTGGAAGACATGGCAAGGAACGTAACAAAGAAGTTGGAGGAACAGCATCTGCAGTGTCTGGACATCCAGAAATCCCAAGACAAGGCCCTTGTGTCCGAGGCAGAACAACTCCGGAGCTGAGCAGAGCAGGAGAGTAAGGAAAGTTGGGAGCTGGAGGTGCAGCTGAAAGAGTTGAGGACTCAACTAAAAGCACAAGCAAGGCAGCTTGGAGAGCTAGAGGGAGTCCAAGATATTTTTTTAAATCTGAAGAGTCTGTCTATAAAGCAAGAAGAGAACATTCTGGCTTTGCAGGAACTTCACCACACCACCTCTGCAGCATTCCTGATAGAAAAAAAGAAAACTGAAGAGCTTCCTGTCCTGAGAGAAACACTGCATGACTTAACTAACAGGCTGGACTAAAAAGAAGCCTACCAGCATGCCACAGAAAACTATTTTTGCGATGCCCTAAAAATCCAAATGGAAACGCTACTTGATCTACAAAAAAGTATGAGTGAGGAACTTGAATGTGCAAAACGTGTTCCTGTTGTGAAAGATTCTAGAACCCAGGTGAAAATCATGCAGCCAGTAAGAGACGATGACCAGACGTTGGAATCGGAGTGGGGTCCATGGTCCTCAGTCCCACTCAGCCTGCCAGACCTTAGAGGGGGACTGGAGGAACACCATGCTGAGGATGAGCTGTGGTGGGACCATAGTGTTGAGGAAGGTCTCCTAATGATGGCTGATGAGGCCTGGTTGAACACCCGACCATCTCCTGACATGGTGAGTCCATCTCTTCCACTAAAATTAAAAATGCAGAGAAGAGAAATGGAAATCAGAAGTTCTCGCCGGAAGACAAACCAGGAAAAGAACAGGAGTAAAGTTAAATGGAATGACCATAGAAAACGTTTAGGGAGAGGGAATGCAAATGTGAAAAAGAAATTCAAGGATAAAGCTAACTGCCATTTGAAGAAAATGTTTTCCCCGGTTGCTGAACCTGACCTCCGGGAAGCAGAATGGAAGTGGCAGAAAAAGGAAAAGGGCGGAAAAAGGATAATGGATTCTGAAACGGCACAAAGCTCGCTGGCGGAGCCATGGAAAGCTGGTGAAACCCAGAACTCGAGTGGGGATCACTCTGTCCGTGGAGCTCAGATCCAGTATCAGCATATGGCCATTTAAGGGCAGATGAGGTGAGTAACTTGCGCCATGCACTAACCTCTCTCGGATGCCTTTACAGGATGTGAATGGAGACTATAGAATCCGGACGTTTGATCCAGGCGGGACACTGCCTGAGTGGGCCTGGAGATGGTGGCTCTCATGGTGGGCTTTGAACATGTGCCACTCGGCCATCCCTAGGTCAGAGCTAAGTAGGAGGGTGTGTGTGGGGAAATGTGTGGGAGTGTATAAGATAATAGTTTTTTTGGATTGCTGTTTGTATTTGAAGAGGATTAACAACTTGGACTACGGACGGATGTGTTTGGTTTCTCTGATTCCCCATCATTTTTTATGTTTTGTAAGGAATTTAGTTTAATAAAATTATAGTAAAAAAAAAAAATACTGCCTCCTTCGGATTCTTCCATCACCTACACCCTCTAAAAAGGTCCTTGTGCATCACTCCACCCCTGTGGCACTACACTACATACTAGAGATATGCAGCACACACTTGAAGCCCACACACTTGAAGTATAAAAGCCTTTTGTTACTTTTAAATGTTCCCTGCAGAACACAACGGTTTCTTATTTGCATAAGATGGACACTACAGGTGAACCACTACATGAATCACACCACTCTTTCAGTGGGTTATCACTTGCTACCAACTGCAGGTATGACATCTCCCTCTGTGCTTGCACAGTACCACCTTGATTCTCTATTGATTAATTTAATGTGTAGAAGAGGGTTTTTCAGTTTGCAGTTTTTCCTGGTTTGGCAGATGCTGTTATGATTTTCAACACTATTCCCCTAGAAATATTAAATAATTTAACTGTTTCTGTGACTGACGCATTTGCAATTCGGCCGCCTACTATTTGACCTCTTTAAAAAATTGTTAGATCCCTCAAGTTGCTTTAGAAACTCACATATTGAAGTGTTATAACGTAAACATATTGGTAATCAGTACTGACATTAATATGAAACATGTGTAGACTCTTAATTGTGATTTAGTTACTGAGTCCTTTTTCAATCTGTGTTTCCACGATCTACCCCCTATAAAGTACTTACTGATGTACAGATTTTGTATCCTACACCAAAATCAAAGCGGCACTGCTCATCCATTGAATAGTTGATTCCGGGAAGTTCTGGAAGTTGCGGCCAATCATGTTTGAAGGGGTCATCCAAGAGACAGTCATAGGAGCTGTGAGGTATAACAGAAAAACACATTTTTGACAGATAGTAATTGTGTAAGATTATAATAAGAAAATAAGAAAAATATTTAGATGAAATACAAAACAGAAAGACATTGAATCTGGTTTAAAAAGGGCAAATCATCAAAGGTAAAAATATTTTTTATTTTAATAATAATATTTTTGATCATAATGCATTAGTATACCATTTTACAGTGTGTAAATGAAATCATTCACATATCTGCCAAAATCTTTTGAATATATCAGATTAAAGATGTAGATAATATAGATTTATTCTCAATGTAAGGTTGATCAAATACACACTGCAAAACAAGTCTACTGCTGTTTTCCCTTTTTCGTTATGAAACTTTGAAAATATAAATTTAATCAGTTTATTAGAATTCTAAGAGGGGTTAATGAATAATTTAAATCTCAACAACCTTTCTACCCTGGAGATATTTGCTTTAAGCTCATACTTTGAATTTTTCATTAACAACTATTCTAAATCCTTTCAGCAGTTGATAAAAGTTGGTCCTGGGCAACACGGAAACACAGAGCAAGTAAACTGCAAACGTCAGTATTCTAGAGGTAGCCAAAGTCAATTGAGCTCCTGCTATTGAGAAATATTCAGGTGAACTGATTGACTGGCTGATTTTATCAAATGATGATCCATACATCTTTAATGAGGTCCTTTGTTGGTTTTTGTATGAAGATATGGTAATATAACTTGCACAGTTTCTGATTTATTATCAGCATGATACTCTATATCCTATACAATGATACCCTTTTAATGTGGAACTCAGAAAGGGATAATTCATATCAATATGTTTGGTTTTAAAAGATGGTGACACTGTTCTGATGCTGTAGTGTGCAATACATGTTTTGTATTGGGACTACCAAATGGGTGAAAATACAGAATAATCAGAAAAGGTATTTAATATTTTCAGTCCGATATCAAAAATGATATATGGATCATTACAAAATGGCATGCCTGAATGGGTGAGACAAAATGTGAAAATATTGACCAGACTAAAAAAGCAGAGAACTTACTGTATGTATCTCTTGAGCTCCTGCCCACTGCACATTGACCAGTGGTACCGGTGGAAGGCAGCCTGTACAAGAGGGGCCATAACACTCCCCATGGCGGTTTCATCCCCACAGCGGTTCCCCTGTCCATCATGCTCCATACCCAGCCTATCAGATAGAACAGAGGCCTTAGCCAGCCAATCAAGAGAGAAGAGAGACCATACCCAGCCTAAGAGCCCAGAGCAGAGGAGAGACTCATTGAAATAAACTGATAAAATATTTGATCGCTGCATATTCTGTCAAGCAGTTATGTACACAGAATAATAGTACGTTTGTGCCCTCAACTAGTCTGTGTATCTCTATGGGGCTACTGGTTGGCATACCAAGATGAAGCATTTGTCCTTTGTGCACTGGTGTACCCCATAGTCCAGAATTGAATTTGGATAGTGCCAGTGGCTCAGTGGAATGGTATATAATTGGCTATAGTGTCGCCCAGGGTGGGAGTGGGGATAGTGCAATAGTGGCTCCGCTGGTCACCCAGGCACCTGCAGCCTGCCTACGCCAGCTTTGTATGCTATACAGTAATTGCACAGATAATTTGGTGTATGGCAGAAGGTAAGGTGGCAGCAGCTATTTGTTTGATCATTCCAAATTGGGGAATAAAGAAAACTGGGGATGGAATGTAGTTCATCATTATGATATCTTATATAATATGATATGTCTTATACCACGGCTTGGATTCTGATTCTGCTGTTCTTACTTCTAAGAAATGTAATATATTAATTCGCCTAAAGACACACGCTGCTTAAACAAGAATCAACGTTAGTTCCGCACCGGAACTTCTTCACATTTGTAGATTAAAACGGACGCGGTAGCTCGTTTGCTTAGATCAAAAGATTGCAATAATTTAATTTGGAATTGTTTTCTAACGTAACCATAAATGTACAGTACATTGCTAGTACCAGCTAGCTTCTATAACATTTGATGATGTTCACCAGCATCTGCACGCATCAGGATGCCATTTCAGACTCCGAGGAGAGCCGATTCAGTAGAATGCTTCTGATGAAAACCTGACTGGAACTTGTCAAAGATATTGTTTCCACGACATTCATTATTTGTTTAACAACCACTTTCTCCAGGATTTTGGAGATGAAGGGCAGCTTGGAGATCGGTCTATAATTCTTGGGCAGGGACGGATCGAGATTTAGATTGAGACATGATAACGGTTTACATTTTGAATACTTTTGCAGTTTCATATATTTTGTGGCAAGTAGCTGTGGTATAAGCAGAATAAACCACTCCAAGCCATGCGTTCTCAGGATATATAAGCACTTCTGGGGTGGGAACCCCAGCACCACCCCAGGAGTGCCTATATATCCTGAGAAAGCTTGGCTTGTCGTGGTTTATTCCTTACTTCTGACACCCTTGTCAGGATACTGAATCCTCTTTCAAACAGCACCCGACATATTGCTTGTTTCACTGCAAAAAATATTTGACATCTTATATTATTCTTTAATAAATACACAACAAAAAATATGAGCAACACCCTCTATGTAACAACCACTATGTAATAGAACAGACATATCTTATTTCAAACTTGGGAGAAAAATTGGAGAGATAAAAAATAGAACTCATTTGCTCCCCTCTAGGCTGCTGAAAACCACTTATTCTTCCAACAGTTTGATGTTTCTCTCAATACGATAATTGTACATGATTTCCAGACAATCCAAAATAGACAGAATGAGAGCCAGACATCAAGACATACAGTACGTACTTTTAAAAATGACAAGGGCACTTTGTTACTCTGACGGTGTTTTGCGCAAGCCCCCTTTCATCTTGTGTGCAACCGAAACACAGATAAAGTGGATGAGACATTAAAAAACTGGAAGCTTTGCTATGAGGAGTAAACCCCCCACCACTGATTAAAAAAATAAAAAGTAAAGCTGACAGCTGTGCATGGCTCTGAAGAGCAGAGAGGAGGGTGCTAGCTTTTCTCCATGACCCACAGTGACATTTAAAATCAGCATCACTACAAAAGAAGTACTTTGTTCTCAAGAAAATCCTGAAACAATGATGAATGTAATTAGTGCAGAAAGTGTTCATTATGCCACACAGTTTGCATTCCTCTGAATGGTCATAACCCTGAGTGCTGTTTTCCTGCCTCCCCACCTCCATCTGGAGAGTGGAGTGTTGCATAATGTTTTGTGCACACATATGCGCGTGCACATATACATACAGGGGCGGTAGTGTAGTACCGTGGTTTGGGAACTGGTCTTGTAACGCAAAGGTTGCAGGTTCTATTCCCAGGTGGGGCACTGCTGTTGTACCCTTGAGCAAGATAGTTAGGGTTAAGGTTAGTGTAAATTGCTTCAGAAAATATCCAGCTGTATAAATGGATTGTATGTCAAATGTAAACTGTGTAAGTTGCTCTGGATAATAGCCAAATTCATGTAATGTAATACACACATGCACATACATACATACAGTATCCTCCAAAATTATTCACAACCTTGATAAAGATGAGCAAAGAAGGCTGTATAAAATAAACAATGTATGTAAAGTACTATATTGTATGCAAAAACAATGATCAGAGGAAAAGAGTTTGTTGTAATATTTCTTTTCCCAAAAAGAAATATATCACAATTATTCACACCCCTAGTAATTATCTTAAATAAAATCCAACTAAAATAAATCTACATTAACATGCTACTTTTTAAAGTTAATCTCAATTTTAGGGAACTGTATTGTGGCCTCCCATGTTTAACTTTCCAGTTTTAGGTCAATAATTCAGTTTAAAAGCACTGGAACAGTGGTAAACCTGCTTGATAGAGGACGCAAGTGCATCTTGGACAGTGCACAGTGCGGCAGGTGGTTTAGGAGGCAAAGAAAAATCCACAGTTGAAGATCTACTAAACTTGATTGCATCTTGGGGTCTCCAAATTATCATTAGCTGCCACCTTCATGCCAAAAGGCTTTTTGGAAGGATTGCCCAAAAAAAGCCTCCATCAACAAAAAAACAAGCGTTTGGAGCTAAACAGCATTGGAACTGGATTGGCGCCAGGTGTTATGGTCAGATGAGACCAAAATGTAGCTTTTGGCTATTGTGGGTCTGGCGCCAAAGATACTGTTGAAATCCATCCATCCATCCATTGTCTAAGCGCTTATTCCTGGTCAGGTGTGCTGGAGCCTATCCCAGCATGTCAGAGGAATACACCCTGACAGACCCATCAAGGGCACACACACCATTCACTCACACACTCATACCTACGGGCAATTTAGACTCTCCAATTAGCCTAACGCATGTCTTTGGACTGTGGGAGGAAACCGAGTACCCGGAGGAAACCCACTAGTGGGTGCAAACTCCGGAAAGGCCCCTGGCCTGGAGAAGAGACCTTCTTGCTGTGATGTTGAAATGTTGAAAAAAATGTCATACCTATGGTGAAATATGGTGTTGGATCTTTGATGTTATGGGTTTGTTTTGCATCTACTAGTCCTGGGGTTGAAAGGAAGGTCAATGGAATCATGAACTCCAGGAAATACCACAACATTTTGGCCAAAAACCTGGTTTCCTCTGCCAGGAAGCAGAAACTTGGCCACAAATGGATCTTTCAGCAAGACAATCATCCCAAGCATATCCCAAGAAATGGTTAACTGACTTTTAAATGACTGTTTTGCAATGGCAAACTCAGTCTCCAGACCTGAACCCGATCAAAAATTTGCATTGAAGAGGGCATTACTTCACAGACCGAAGGATTTTGACAGATAATGTATGGGGGAATGGTGAAAGATCCCCCCAATATGTTCACCAATCTTATAAAACACTTTAGCAGTTGACTCAGTAGTGTTATCCTTGCAAGGGGAGGGTGCTGAAAACAGAGGTGTAAATCATTGTGACGTGTCATTTTGAGCAATTGTATTATTTTAAAAGATGATAATTTTCCCATATATTGTATGCTACAGCACAAACAGCACAAACGAATGACACCACTTTGGACTGTTTTGGACAAGGTTCGAGTGCTGGATGACGTTATTGCTCGAACTATAATTTTTGATATCTAAAAAAACACGAATGCACAAACAAACATTTTTACGGCACAAGCAAAGCACAAACGAAAGACACCGATTTGGACTGTTTTGGACAAGGTTGGGGCACTGGATGATGTAATTTCTCAAACTATAACTTTTCATATCCAAAAAAACATAACTGCACAAATTACCTTTTTTTACACCCCAACTGGCACAAAAGTAGCACAAATGATTGACATATGATTTATTCACCTTTATGATGTTTGGTTTGCCAACTTCACGGGGTTGTGAATAATTTTGGAGGTTCTGTATATGCACACACACTCACATACATACACACAGGTACAAATACACACACATCTGAATACCCATGCATGCACACACACACGCACACACACACAGACGTCCACATATCCAGACATGCACAAACACATGCACGCATGCACACACACACACACACACACACACACACACACACACGCACACACGCACACGCACACATCCACATACCCGCACACACACAAAAACACCCACATACCCAGACACACACACACACACAAACACACACAAGCATTTGCAGATGTAAACCTACACATGACCGGTCTCGTGGGCCACAACAAAGGCAGAGGAGAAGCCATCTTCGTGGTTGAGGGTGCAGCTCCGTACGGGGTGGCACATTCCTGTAACCGGGGCGTACCCTGTGATCACAGAGAGAGGCACCATTGCTCAGGATTACTCATCTTGTCATAACAATGCCCCTCAATCCCGTTCCCTCGCTATTTTGACAGCTGGATCTGCTCCTCAAAATCAACTTCAATTAGTTACCGCCGTTTGTTTTATTTTACGCTGAGTGATGCTGACAGTGAGGCTACCTCTGAGCCCTGCTGTCTGTTAGAATCATATCACGTTTGCCTGTTTATTAGTTATCACAAAACTCTGTTAATCGTTTTCCCGACAATATGGCAATGATCCAATTATGTTATCTTGTTTCTTTTTTTTTGTTGAAAACAAGCAAGAGCCTTTTGATAAAAGGCTACATGGTGTTAATGAGGACAGTTAAATAGAAAATGACGTACCAACACAAACAGTTCACAAAGTACCAGCCAGCACACAGTAAGGGCAATATCAAATGATAGATGATAGTATGATGATAGATGTGGATTAGTGTTGGGGAGGAGTGAAAGAATAAATTCCCCACCAGGTCCAGAAATCTGTCTAAAATCATTTTCTTTCCTCCCTCAATGTACTGTCTCTTTGACATTCTGAAAAGTGTATTAAACACCAGATTACATTATCAAAGCTTCACCTTTATCTTCTAGTAACAATGAAAAAGGATAAATGCAGCACCTCTCATTGAGACTTCCTAAAGTAATCCAGATATTTGGGTGGGCAAGCACAACTCAATTTAATAGAACACTTATTTTCCACAAGTCTCCACGGTCACCCCGAAACCATCGGAACGTGTTCTCTTAGAGCTGGTAGTGATGCTCTGTTGTCAGGGGACATGGGAGTGTGGAAGTTACAGGACTTGGGTGGTCCTGTAATGTGCCTGTGCTTTATTTTACAGCTATGATTGACACCACCACAATTTGTTTCTGAGAATTAGTACATTACCGTGTCTCATGTTTGCGTTTAGGCAAGATTCAAGTGCATTCCTTTTCCCCTTGTTGAATTGTAATGAAACACATGCTGCCGAGCCTTGTTGTGGGTAAATCTCAGATAAATTCCCCATGTGGTATTCTTTAATAACAATGACTGGAGTTGAAGTCTTGTCACAGCAGGAAGACTTTATAGCTATTCCATTATTGATTCAATATACTCTACAACTGAAACCCTGATAGGCTCTAAAATATTGATTTATGTGGGGATTAGATTGCTCAAATGCCAGGACTACAAACACAGCACATAATTTCCCAGGATAAAATTGTTATCATAGCCAGGGTGTAAATTCAATATAGATTTTAGGACATTTACTTCACTAAGGCTTTCACAGGACCATCAAAAAGCAGTCACAGGACCATTGTATTTTATTGTTAGTTACTCAATGGAAGGATATGTGTATAGCTGTACATAGGAATGCCAATGATAAGCTTTGAATCAAGCTTGTATCCAAGAATTAACTCTGCAGAACAAATACTGGACAGATACTATGACAACTTAGTAATTATTAATTTCATTAATGGATGGTTGTACTGTGGACATTGACATTTTCATTTGACAAATATTATCTGGGACTATGTCTAATGTACCACAGAAGCCTTTGTCAGTGTATTTTCATACATGATTATATTCCATTTGGTGAAAAGTATTCTTAAAATTTCACAAGTGAAATTCTTTACATTTTCACACAAAAATACAAATTCAAAGAGAGATGAATTTTAATCCAAAAGCTGAGGCTTTGAATTTTTACAGTATTTTCTTTAATCTTAGTAATGCTAATCATTACTTTAATTTATGTTGTGTCATGCTTTTCAAGCTGTATAATATCTCTTGTATACATCAAACAACCTCTCTGAAAGGAAGAAGTTCCTCAGTGGATTTGTTATCATCAGTTTTTTATCCGAAAATGATAAAATCCTGGATCCTCGAAGGAAGGGACTGGGAGAATTTCCAAACAAAGCAAGCTACAGCAAGGAAATCCTCCAAGCGCATCGACAAAGATGAATGTACAGGAAGCAGGTGATTGGTAACCCTCTTGAGCAGGGGTGTCCAATCTTATCCAAGAAGGGCCAGCTGTGGGTGCAGGCTTTGTTCCAGCCCAGCACTAAACCACCTGATTCAACTAGTGAACTAATCATGGTGTTCAATCAAGACCTTCATTAGCTGAATCAGGTTTTGTAGTGTTGGGTTAAAACAAAAGCCTGAACCCAACACCAGCCCTTTTCGAACAAGACTGGTCACCCCTGCTCAGAGTGACGGCGGCCTCACCTTGCATGCCAGTAGGCCCGAAGCCCTGCCGGGTCAAAAAGATGGCGTGGTCGTGGTGCTCTGAATGCTCCGGGTCAGCCTTCTGCTGAACAAACGCCCAGCGGCATACATTCTCCAGACTCCTCGATGGGTTTCCTCGCTCTATAAGACTGATGGACTGCCAGGACCGTAACATCGGTAACAATCATTAACTGTTAACTGTAATGGCACTTCTGAAATTTACTCTGGACAATGCTATTAAAACCCCTCATTTAAGAAAATGGACAATCTATACATCTAACATTGATATAAAGTATATGCAAGAAATACAAATAAATGTAGGACTGTTCTAAGCAGGGCAAAAGTCCTTTAACATGCATATCTAATTGTTGCTTAAAATTAATTTTCCTTTTTCTACAAAAAAAGTCACTAAGAATGAAAAAAACTGACCCAGGCTAAGTGTTGAGTTGGAGGTACCATGTTTATGGCTCTCACAGGCCTGATTTATACATTCTCTGTACTTTAGTACAACAACATTCTTGCATTGGGTGTTTTTTCCTCACAGAATCACCCTACAGTGGGTGTATAACTGTGTAATGGAGCAGTGCTTTCTGCAGTTGGAACAGTGTGGTGAAGGAACACTCACGCTAAGACCTCACCTTTGCATAACCAAGCATGATCATCCTCACAAGCACCACGTTGATATGGACACCCAGTGAGTCATCGTGATAAATTTCATTAACCTGAAAAACACAAAAATGTAACAATATTTAAACCTAAAACACTCACTATACATTGCTGTACAAATGTAAAGGTTGCTTTTGTTTGTTTTTTCCCCGCTGATTTCCGTTCATCTTAAGGTTCTATTTATTTATTCTGTTGTTCACTGAGTTCCTTTGTTCCAATGAGAACTGAAGCAACAGCTAAAATATACAATTCAAGACATTTTCTGATTCCGCTGCATCTGAAAACGCCTCCCCCTCCTTCTGTGTGCGTCACAGTGGGGTTTGATCACAGGAGAGGCCAAAAGGACAGAGGCACATGTTTCCCTGCAAAATACATCAAGTGCAACCATGAACGTGGAATATTGTGGAGCCACAGAGGCAGTTCTTTCAATGGTCAGTTCGGCCAGTCAGTCTGAGAGCCCCGGGAGAGAAACAAAACTGTTAAAACTGAGCGCGAGCTTACAGGCTTTTTGACGTACTGTTAACTATAATTCAGTTTGTTCTTTGTATTCATATTTGCCTCATTACACACAGCTTATTCCCTTGGATAGGACGAACATTGACAAAAGACTTCAGGCAAAAATGATTCACCATCGAAACCAATTAAGAAATGTATGCTATGCAAATCTGCCAGGTGTGATTTGTGCAAACAAGGATAAGAATAAATACATTTTGCCACTGTGGATGAGTTATAGAACTCCCCTTCACAGAAAGCAACTTGGATATATAACAGAACCAACAAAATCATTTTAGTGTCGCTAAATTAATAAGATGCCCCCTAGAAAAGAGTACTTCCAATATACTGTATTACTGTTTGCCACAGTTACCCCGTAGTCTACCGCTGCTGTGTGTTGCAGTTATAATCCACAGATGATACTATACCTCTGTATTCACTAGGCATAAAAAAAAGAGTCTTGGGTAGTGCATTGTTTATACAAAGCCCACATCTGTATTGTGTTTGCATTGAGATCTATTCTTTTGTAAATACTGTGGTCGGTGTACATGTGCATTAAAATCCCATCCTTCAAGGCAAAACTAAAACAATACCACATGCTTACTTTCTGGAGGTACCTATCCATGCAGCAAAGATCAATCTTTACCATGTATTGTTTTGGATTTTGTCTGATATTTTCCACATCTATTCCTTCAAAATCACAAATTATACAGTTTCATTACATGGCAAATCAAGCATGCAGGTCATGGGAGGTCAAATAGAATATTACAAGTTTAATTAAAAATGCTGCACGCTAATATGATTTAGAAATATCCTAACATTTTTGTTCCTTAAGTTGTTTGGACATGCCTGTTTACCACTGCCAAAAATGATCCTTACACACACTACTAGTAGCTAGGCCAGAATCATGGAGTGCAAACAGAGGCAATAACAAAGTATTTATTTTGGTTTAAAATAAACTAAATTCCAATCTTCTATACACTGCATATTTTCAGCTGGGTTGACAGCATATTCTTCCTCTTCTTAACAGATAAATATAATAGAAGGGCAAATTAACACACATTCGACATGTCCGTTTACTACTTGCTTGTGCTGTCAGCAGATTTGATGGGACACCCCTTTACTCATGACATCACTCATAGATTGATGTATGGACAAGTGCAAACAGTCTTCCATCAGCTAAAAACATTTTTTTAGGATGAGAACATTGAAATACATAATTATACAGTAATGTATGGAATATGGAGGAAAGTAAGTTTGGTAAAAGATCCCCCAATATTTGTTTGTCCAGCAAAACTACCAAGAACTTAAAGAAAAAGTAACCTCTTGGATCCTGTTTGAAGATGAATGTAAAACATTTATTTTTTTATTGACATTTTTAATAACTAATTTTCCTTTAAATGAGAAGATTTAATGAGTTAAATATTTTTTTCTGAGTGGAGGCAACTTTTATAATTAATTATAATTTTTCATTTAATTTATTTCATTTTTGAATAGCCTACCACTTCTGCAAAGTATTTTAACATTATTAACACTATTCAACTATTTTTTGCAGGTTAAATATTAACTGTACTCTTTTTAAATAAGAGTAGGCCATTTCCCACAGCATCAGCTACAGCATACCGCCACACAACATTTCAACGTACTGCCACATGTCAGCGATTCAACATGTGACAAGTGTGGAATTTAAACATCTCTGTCAACTATGATCTGTGCTTAAAAAAGGCCACTATTTACCTTTTGTTGGTGGATGACTGATCTACGGTACATGCAAGAAAACAAGTTGAATCAGAAGTGTCACAGAATGGTGGCCCTATTTATGAGCATAAGTAAGGTTGGTTTGATTTAATCCAGATTAAATTGAAAGCTTGTCAGATTGAATTATATTTATCCTTATTTAGTTTAAGTGCATCAGATTGAATCAAGGAGATAATGTTGTGTAGGTAGTGAAATACCAAAGTATAAAGTACCAAAAATATTAATATCTGTGGCATGTACTGCAGACTCCTTTTTTATTCACACCCTTGATAAAGACGAACAAATGAGATAATATCAAATAAACTATATAAGTAATGAGGTTTATTTTATGCTCACACAATTCAGAAAAATATATTCTTTAACAATAATGTATTGGCATGAACCACAAACAAGAGGTTCACAAATTATAATTTTTTCCCCAGATAAAACAAGAATCACAAATATTCACACCCCTGTTATCAGTACTTTGTAATTCCTCCCTTAGCCATCATAACAGCAAGTGGTCGCCTTCTGTAGTGTCATCAAAGTTATGTAACTTCTTGGGGGAGATCCTCAACCATTCCTCCATGCAGAATTGTTCTAGTTCCTTCAGATTCTTGGGTTGACGTTTGTGGACTGCTTTTTTGAGTTCAAACCACAAATGTTCAATTGGATTCAGGTCTGGAGACTGAGATGGGCCATGTCAGGACATGGATCTTGTGCTCTGTCAACCATTTCTTAGTTGCTTTGGACATATGTTTGGGATTGTTGTCTTGTTCGAAGGTCCATCTGTGCCCAAGGCGTAGCTTCCTAGCAGAGGGAACAAGGTTTTTGGACAAAATGTCTTGCTACATGCTAGAGTTTATGGTTCCATCTATTTTAATAAGTGCCCTAGGGCCTGTGGATGCAAAACAACCTCAAAGCATTAAAGATCCACCACCATGATTCACCATAGGCATGAGGTGCTTTTCAACATTGTTTGCATTATTTGGAGGTCAAACATAACGCTGATGTGCATGTCCAAAAAGCTTGATTTCTGTTTCATCTGACCACAAGACATGATTCCAATTGTAGTTCAGATGTAGTCTGGCAAATTCAAGATGCCTTTCTCGATGAATTGTCTTCAAAAGAGGCTTCCTTCTTGCAACTCTGCCATAAAGGCCATTGTCATGTAGGCATCATCGAATGGTAGCTTTAGACACCTTGTAACCCAAGATGCCAGGTTGTTTTGGAGATCTTGAACTGTACCCCTTGGACTTATTTTTGCCTCTCAAACCATCCATCTCACTACACGTGGGGGCAAGATAGACTTCTGTCCACTACCTGGCAGGTTAGCCACTGTTTCAGTGGCCTTAAACTTCCTAATAATTGACACAACAGTGGAAAGTGTTATCTTTAACTTTTTATTTTATTTTTTTGTAGCCATCTCCTGATCTGGAGAGGTCAATAACCTTTTGTCTGATGCTTTCAGGGAGTTCTTTGCCTTTCACCATGATGATGGCTGACCACAGTATCGCAAACATGTGTTCCCTACAGGAAACCATTGTAGGCCACTGTATAGTTCTATAACCTTCCAATAAACTTCAAATAAGTTGTATATTTATGAAGCTTTGTTTTTGTTGGATTACATTTAAAAGAATAGTTAGGGCGGCGGATAGCGTAGCGGTCTAACGCACTGTATCTTGGCTGGTCTGATACAATGTGCGCTGCCTGTCAGGGATGCGGTTCGAAACCCGTCTCTACCAGACTGGCCCTGGTCATCAGCCCCAATCGGGGGCGGCATTTGGCTGTCCACCCCAGGGGAAGGGGGGAGGGTGAGCCGGCTCAGGCCCGCCGTGAAGCACGTAATGAAGTCTCCAGAACGTGGGTGGGCGAATTCCGTCTCGATGGAAGCGGTGTTCGTTGCCCTTTGAGAATTAGCTTGCCTTGTAGAGACGAGCGGCGGAATCGTGTGGGGAGGGTAAATCGAAATAAATAGAGGGTGTAATTGGCTACCAAATTGGGAGAAAAACGGGAAAAAATCTGAAACAAATATTTAAAAAAGGAAAAAAAAAGAATAGTTAGGGGTGTGAATAATTGTGATCCAGATGTTTTTTGAAAAACATATATTATTAATAAAACAAAATATTCTTTTCTGAACAATTGTATTAGTATTGTAGGTTTGGCATTTTTGAGCATAAAATATACCTCATTACTTATATAGTTTATTTTATAAATGTCCAAAGACATGCACGTTAGGCTAATTGGAGAGTCTAAATTGCCCTGTAGGTGTGTGTGAGTGAATGGTGTATGTACCCAGGTATGTACCCAGGCCGCCATTGTAAATAAGAACTTGTTCTTAATGGCTTGCCTGGTTAAATAAAGGCTGTCTCTTTTGTTCATCTTTATGAAGGGTGTGAATAGAAACAGAGTCTACTGTATGTGTGTAAAGTATCTCTTAGCTGTTAATTGGAACAATATTACCACATTAGTGAGGAGATGGGACTATGTAATCGTTGTGTGTTAAATTGATAGTGTGTGGACCTGGTCAGATTAAATGGAATAAAAAGCAAAAACGATCAAAGAAGTATGAATTATTAAATATTAAGTTTGGTATAAAGTGCATTGCAGATTGAACCTATGCTTAAGGGTATTGTTATACTGGCAGTGATTCGTAAATGGGGTGAGGGGTGACTGTGTGGCTCAGGGACTCGCTGTGGAATGAACTCGCTAATTTGTTACTGGGAACAGTGGGAGGTGTACCCGGGCGTACCCATATTCTACATTGATGTGTGCCAAAATTAAGGGGAAATTTAAGTTTCTCACTGAAAATGAAGTTCTTCAGGCTCCTGGGGTTAAAAATAGTAAGGAGGTTGCAATGGCTGGTTGATTATGAGCTCCTGTAATAAGAATGTTAACTTGTAGGAGGGAAAACTACGACCCCAAATCTACCAAAACCGCAATGTGCTTTTATCACAATTTAGAGTGACACGTAATATTTTGTAAATCATTTTTGTTCGTTTCAAAGGGTGCCAAACTCATAATTAATATATAGTGCCCTATTTTCGTGCCCTAGCGCAGGCGAATTGACAGTTTCGTCTGTCGCAAACTGAATATTTCCGTCTCCGCCGAGTTCGGCAATTTCGTGGTGCGCAATGAAGGCGTTTGCGCGACTATGGGCTGGGCAACGCAATAGGGGGTGTGACTATGAAAACAGTCAGTGCTATGCAAGTTTGGTGTCAAATAATGTGTTTGCGTTAACGTCCAACTAGACCACCTCTTAGCGCAAACGCTGGCACTCTGTGCAATTTTGTGACTTTATTGATGCGCACATATGAACATAAGGTTATCTGAAATCACATGAGAATGTTTTGTGAATATTGTGAATTTCCCCCGACGTTGAGGCAAATCGTCCAATCCATGGTAAAATAAAACACTTTCTTTTAACAATGTAGGTCTCAAAATATAAACTCAAATCATGAAAATAACTAATAATAAATAATAAATTAATGTGTGCTTTGTTTTCCCCCTCTGATACAACTTCTCCGCACCTCCTCGCTCTCCTCTTTTGAGAAGCGCTCCTGGCTCAGCCGTGCAAAACTGTCATGTCAAGAAATTGCCAATTTGCTATAGCATTAACGCACTAGTATTTAAAGGGATAGAAAATAGGTGTTCTGATTGGCCATTATGAAACCAAACCCCCACCACACCCACATGTATTTTTTAAAGTTAATCCACGCCCTAAAGCGCCACCGTCTTCGCTTTGCCTCTACCGACACCGTCCTAATTCACCAAAATAGGGCCCATATATATATATATGTATATATATATATACACACAGTGTAGTGTACTAGTTAAAATCATAACAGCTTCCTTACTCCAAAGCAGGAAACTCCAACAGGGACATCTACTGGGGGAAGTCATGTACAGTCAAAAACCAATTTATAGAGCTTCATAAAAAGTTCCATCTGGTTATCAGGACCCAAATTAAAGGACTGTCAAATAGGAACTCCCTCTTCTCCTAACATACGTTTACAAGTTGAGAACAGTCTGTATGTACAATGGAACTCAACTCTTAAGATTTCAAGACTGGTTTTATATTCCCTTAAAAAAATAGTACAGACAAACACAGCAGGGCCTTAAATGTTTCAGATCTCCTCAAAGTAACAGTTCATCAAAAAAATGTACTTTCCCTCCCGTAAGAAGCCAGTAATGGAAATACATGCTGTCGGTTACCTGCCAAAATGTGCTCTGTATCAATTTTGGAGGTAATGAATTTTGACTTTTGTACAAAGGTACTCTTACCGCTTTGAGTGGATTGAGCAATTCCCGAGCCGTTGTCCTGGATTAACCCAACAGACAGCTCAAAACCCTTAGAATCTCAATGCATGAGATTCCTCTGAATCTTGAAGAGCTGTATGCTGCCAACAGCTATATTACTATGCCATTATGTCCTTCTCTTCAAATTTGACCAAAGTTGTATGTAACACAAGCAGACTTGGGTTAATTGCATCTCAATGAGCGTGGAAGAAGTTTTAACTGCTGTTGATGCTGTCATCGGTGCTTCCTAATTATTACTTCTGTCACTCAAATATAGAAATAAAAATGAATTGTCCAGCATATACAGTGGGGTCCAAAAGTTTGAGTCCAATACCAAGATCTGTTTGTTTTCATCATTCATCAAAATTAACACAAACCTTTTACTTTGGAGAACAATTTGCCCCGTAACTACTTCACTAAACTCTGCTGACAAAATTACAAACAGCTGTAAAAACTTTTGCAAAGGAAGTGTCCTTTTTCAAGATGAAAGCACCTGCAGTAGCAACGAGAAGACATAGAGGACCATATTAATTATGTCAATATCTGGTATTAATTGCTACAAGACCAAAACAACTCACACTGTGTATTAGGACGTATGTATTAAAACTTAAATTAAAAATAAGGTGTCACAACATTTTGAAGAAATGAAAAGCAATGGTGTGCAAACAAAATATTTATAGATATTTACATTTCATGCCACCTTTCTCAAACAAACATTTTTTAATTTGTATCAGTGTTTTATGACATTCTTGAATAACAAATAACACTAATAATGAGTAAAAATGTTGTGTTAGTTTTCGATGAACGATGAAAACAAACAGATTTTTGTAGTCGACTCAGACTTTCGGGCCCAACTGCATATATTATAGTACATACATAAATACATATATATGGTATATATACTGTTTATATAGATGAAGTATAGGTAACTGCAAAAATAAAGAAAACACCAACATAAAGTGTCTTAGTAGGGCGTTGGGCCAAAGACAAGTCATCAAAACAGCTTCAGTGTGCCTTGGCATAGATTGTACAAGTGTCTGGAACCCTACTGGAGGGATGAAACATTCTTCCACAATAAATTATATCATTCGTTTTTTTGGTTGATGGTCATGGAAAATGGGTGTGTGTGGGTATGGATTATATCGTTTTCATGCTCATCAAACAATTCAGTGACCAATCGTTCCCTGTGGATGGGGGCATTGTCATCCTGGAAGAGACCACTCTCATCAGGATAGAAATGCTTTGCCATAGAATGAAGGTGATCACTCAGAATGGCTTTGTATTTATTGCCATTTACCTTGCCCTCTACTCTTGCTCACCACTGAGAAAGTAAGCGAGGTGGTTTGCTGAGGATTCAAATTTGCTACCCCATGCTTTTGATGTACAGCAGACAGATCATACCATTTTGTTCACCTTACATATGGAGTGTGTTTTGTGTTTTCTTCAAAGCGGGATTTACAAAAGCTGCCACATAAGATAACCAATATGGTATGTTTCTCCACAAATGTTGTCCCATATAGTGAACTTCATGTAACTTGCTTTAATGGTACTTTATCGACAGTGGAGAGCTCATGGAGAAACCTGACTTCTTACATTGTCAGTTGCAACCCAAATTCTGTGTATTGCTGAGCATAAATTATGTCTGTTATAGCATTTAGTAATGTACTTACTGCCTCTGTTGGTGAACAGAAAAATATCAGCATGTGTATTTGGAAAAGTGCAGATTCTGTCTCAGTTCTTGCCTCCCTTAATTGCCACCCATTAGTGCCCTGCAGGAAGGTGCACTGCAGGAATTTATTAAGCCCTTCGATAGCACTTCAATGGAACCATTGAGGGCGGGGCCTCTTGCAGTCAGCTCTACTCACAATATTCATGAGGGTCAGCAGGTAGTTCTGGACATGCTCTTTCCCGTGGAAGCGAACGACAGAGTCATCTACTCCCAGCAGCACCTCGATGTTGTAGTCATCGTCACCAGCGTGCCTGCGCTTCCGGACCGTCTTGTTCACCTGCTCAGCAACGGCGTGCAGCACCCCTGGGACATCCAGCTCTGGATCTGTGGAACCAACAGACAAGGCCTAGAGATTAGTGTACCTCATATCCATATCCTTTGATATTCTAACATCCTGTCCCAAGACTTACATGCCAGTGTACTTCAAGTCTTCTGATAATCAAATATTCTGTCCCAATGCCTGGATATATGTGTACCTAAAAATCTGATCAGTAATTAAACACCCTGTCCCAACAGGATTTTTCAGTGGCACAAAATCCCAACTGAAATAAACACTTTTATTCATGAGGTATTCCTTATCCACCTTATCCATGTGTTTGGCCTGTTTCCATAACATTTGTCCTTAACCTTAACTTAAATTCACCAAGATTTTGGTGAACTATGTTGGTGAATATAGAAATTACAATTGCATGTATGTATAAGTTAAGGACAAATGTTGATTGAATCCATATTTTTGTCTCCTATTGCAATGCACTTAGAGCTTAGAGTAAATGTAGTACGTTAAGCAGTGCAGTATTCCTGCCAGGATGCTCTTGGAAGCAAATACATTTGAGCACATCACACTTGGTTTGGCCCCTCTCCACTGGTGTCCAGGTAAACAATGGGTCACTGACAAATTCTATTGAATTTCCAATGTGTATGTGGTAATGGTACATCCCATCTCCCAGACGTTAAGTTCCAAGGGTTGTCCTGGAATATATATCCCTGTCATGTAGAGTCTCATGTATCATTGGTCACCTGTACAGCACTGAGGTTGTTGGATGTCTTCTTGTATTACTGTTTATTATTAACCTGGTCTCCCATTCAATTTCAATGTTACTTAGAACCACAGTAGTCTGAAATTTGTATAGGTGGCAGGCAAATTAAGTTGGCAACACAAGCGGTTACAAGTCAAGAATTCAGTCCACTCCACACATCCAATTTCAATCCACACATACACTGTTAGTCACACCACTTTCTGATCCAGAGAAATCAATCTTGGTCCTGTATTCCATTATGCTGTGCAAAGTAGGCCTATGTGTAATTTTTCCCTCTGACTTTCCTTGATACTTCAAACCATACAAGAGGACAACCCTCTCTCACCCACCCGGCTCCTGCGCCGATGAAGTGCACCACAGACAGAAATATGGCCACTGCCTCCCTCCAGCCTACAGTATGGGGATTGTGAGACAAATTCCTCTGCTCCTTCCTCTCGTCATGACACAGGCATTCTTGTGCACCCCAGTTCCCCGAAAGGTAAATATGTTCTCTGAGCTCCCACTTCAAAGACACAGGGCTTCCCTCAGACTCCCTCAAGCCTCCCAGTGTGTCCAGGGCCAGGGGCCAGGCCCGCTACGGCACCGCACCCCAGCCCCCAGAGTATTCAGCCTTGGGAATGGCAGTGTAAACATAGCACACACGTGGCAAACACCAAGAACCAGCCCCGCTTCTAAAAATGACATCTGCTGGCAGGGGCCACCAGACCCATCTCCAGTGGAAATCTACCACTGATGTAATCTCTTAGAGCAATGGCCACGTTATCTTAAACCACTCAGAATGTATGGAGGAAATAATGTGACAACATTAAATAATTAAATAAAAAGTGAAATGTCAACATACAGTACCAGTCAAAAGTTTGAGTACACCGTCCATCTGGATTACGTCTAATCGGGCACTCCTTCATTCTTTAGCAAGATAACAACTCAAAACACACCTTGAAGTTGTGCCAGAACTATCTGGTGAAGGAGGAACATGAAGGACAACTCAAACCCAATGAACTTTAGGGAATAACTGGAAGAAGAGTCAAAGCAAAGCAACACACAAGTGTCTCTGAGAATTGCTGCAGGAGAGCTGGGAAGACATGATCGGGTGATTTCCTGCTGAAACGTAATAGCCAAATGGCCTGTGTTTGTGAGGCTGTTATCATGGCAAAGGGTGGCTATTCTGAGGAATCCAAGATTACATTTTCAATTTAAATTTCTTGAACTTTGTTTTGATGTTCCTTTTTCTTATTGGTACATGCATTTTTGTCATTTTAATCTATTTACAGAAATGTATACGGTGTAAAACATTGTCAATTATGAGATAAACCTAGTTTCAAACTTTTGACTGGTAAATACATTGTTTATTTCCACATTCATTTATTTTCACATTTCATTATTTATATATTTATTTATATAATTAATTAACTAATTAATATTCACACATTATGTCTGTGGTGTTAAATGGGAAATAATTAGATCTGTCAGTCATCCATCAAAGTCAGTGGGCGGGATCTAACATTCGATTGGTTGATTTCAGTTGGCGATGATCACCATGATCAAATCTAGCATGCTTGCTTAGTGTAAAGAGATCAGTAGCAAAGTACCTGTAAAATCTTTGCTGCTTAGTGATAGTATTGCTGTGCCAGTATGCCTAAAACCTGCCCCGAACTACTATAGTTTGGGGGGGTGATGTGTCAACTGATGTGTCGGTGGAGGTCAATGATACAGTGACTACAGCTGCCAAGCTTGTATAAAAGAATGACGTCGCTAGTTATCCAGCTCTGCTGTTAAATATTGTCAAAAACAACAAAGGTATCAATCAGGCGTTACAATAATGTATCATTAATTTGGTATACAGTATGGCTATAAAACGTATAAAAAATTGGTATTGACTGCAGCAGCAATGTAGACAACACGGTTGTTGTTTTTTACAATATTTACCAGCAGGCTGGATAACAGCAGAGTTGGCTAACTAGCTAAATATTTATTATTATTATATTTTTTTTATTTAAGCTTGGTAGCTGCAATACGAAATAAACTGCAGCTACCAAGCTTGCAGAAACTTCAGTGGGTGACTTCACCGCACCAGTAGCCTTTTGGGTGTGGATCGTCGCCTACACTAGCTTTGACAGTCGCTTCTCTCAACTGCATGAGTGACTTGCCTAGGAGTGAGGTGTATCATTGGCTGTATCATTGACCTCTGTCGACACATCAGTGTCGATCAATCATTCGCCTCATTTTTGGCATGATCCACCCCCGCATACTGTGTGAGGCAGTTCATTTAATTCAGGAGGCTTTAAGTCAAAGCACCATATACAAAAAACAGCTCCAAGTCTAACAGAATTACAACCATTGTCAAATACATTGTAAAACTATAAATTAGTTCTAGAAATTAGTTACTATCATAAAAACATACACTCATTGTTTCTTCATTTTGCGGTGGTTATGAAGATCACTATTATGAGTGTGCTAGTCTGTTAGCATTACTGCTGGCAGGGAGAAAGAGGCTGGCAGTGGTCTGTCAGACAGGTTCATGGCTATAGTTGGGCATGCAGTCCTGTGCCAATCAGCGTGTCCTATCAGTGTAGGTGGAAGTTGACTAGTGCTGACTTATTCAATACATATTCAAATATTAATTCAAATATTCTATATTCAAAACACCTCAGAAGGCAAAAGCAATCAAGGAAAGTTAAACTACCAATTGAATGTTAGATCCCACTGGCTTTGATGGATGAAGTTGACAGATTGAATTTCACCAATAAGCGGCTTAGATAATGGATATATTCAAAACACCTCAGAAGGCAAAAGATGAAATGTGACAATATTAATGAATTAATTAAACGTAGAAATAATTATATAAATAATTAAACGTGAAAATAAATAATGACAATGATGAAATACTTTACATTTAATTATTTATGTTGACATTTCACTTTTTATTTTATTAATTAATACTGGCACATTATATATTCCACAGAAATGCCCTTGTAATGATATACCAACATGTCTGTGTGTGGGTGTGTACGAGCATGTGTGTGTGTGTGTGTGTGTGTGTGTTTGTGTGTATGTTGTGTGTTGCGTTGACCTGCACTTCCTATGTCTCCCAGTGCCCTAACAGGAAGAAAAGCAACACTGGTATATGCTTCTTTCCTTCATGCTCTGCTGAAGCCATTCATAAAGGTTAAAATAAATTGCACAGTGGGTTGTGTTCTTAATCCCATCACCAGCAAGCAACATGCTGCTCTTTTTAAAATCAGCTTACAAATACAACACAAGCATCACTGCCACAGTATCTATATCTATATGGGCTCTATCATTTTCAAAAAGCCATGTAAAACAAGATGCCACTGTATTTCCTTGCCTTTTCACTTGCTAGTGGTCAAACACGGAACTGCAATAACTTTGGTGGAGAAAGTTCATTGGTCATTGAGTAATGGAATGAGTGAATTAACGGGGATGGCTCATGACTTTTTTACACATAAAATGTGAATGTCTAGAGAAATACAATATGAGTCATACATATTTAAAAATGTCTGTGCTTGTCCAGGGGCGGCACGGTGGTGCAGTGGATAGCGCTGTCGCCTCACAGTAAGAAGGTCGACCCTGACCAGGAATAAGCGGCTTAGACAATGGATGGATGGATGTGCTTGTCCATGTCTTTAAACCATAGTAGATATCATTAGATTTGTAACAAACACAAATAGTGGGGTTTACCTGACTCTGGCAAGATGTACGAACAACAATGTTTTATGAAGTTACCAACTGGTTTCACTGACGTGAAATGACTGTTTTGCTCATTTATATTTTAAATCACAGGCAGCAATAACACCATACATACACCAACTCATTAAAACAGATTTGCAAAGTATAGTTTTCTTGCAAAAATAAAAAATGATTAACAGTACAACCAAAGAATTACATATATTTGGATGGCGGATATTCCATCTGCCAAGCTACAGTTTGGTGGGGCAAACCCCATACCCACACAGCACTTTTCAGGGTCTTCCCACAGAAATAACTACAATGGTCATAGACTCTCAGTCCTTACAAACATTAAGTTCTGTACCCTCTGACTTCATGAATACATACAGAATTCAGATAACTTAATACAGCCACACTTCTTCTTCTGCTTCTTCTTGGCTCTGTCAGAATACCCATACTACATACTATTTAGAATGGAATTTTAAGTTTGTGAGGTTAGAAAGATTTGTAGTATGCAAAACAAAGTGTGTTTGAAGTACCCGGATGGCATACTAACTTCCCTGAAATTTGAAGTATACACTGACTGTACTCTATTCCTGACACATACATAAAGACTACATTCTCTTGAGATTGCAAGATGAAGAAACACAGGGCCAAGTTAATTGAATAAATGCAGGAAAATATGGGAAGCATTGTTTTAGAACAGTGCTTCTTCAGTTTCTGTGAAATACAGTATATTGATGAACATTTAGTTGTAACTTGGCGTCATTTTGATAACAATAATTTGGCATGCAGACCAAATATAGGAATTATACTTTACTTTGTAAATGATATAGAGAGTATATGCTTTGTATATGTGACAAACTTTGTATGTTGAAAATGTTTTTGTTGAGATACTATACTATACTATACTATACTATACTAAACTATACTAGTGCAAAAATGTTGTTCTACTGCAACCATCTAGAGAACATTTCACAGGCATCACAAGATCTGTCATTGTAATGAGTCTGTAGCACCGGACAAATCACTGATGCCTAAAGAGTCTGCAATGTGTTTCATGTTGAATGAATGCAAAGAGAGTAAACACCGGAAGAGATTAGGATGTTTAATACTTTTTTCTCAGAGAGGCATTTGAGGTGAAATGTTTGCCTGAATACTTGTAGTATTTCCTCTTTAATGAAATGCATTATTCTTCATTATTTATTATTCTTCTGTTTTCCATGTATTTTCACTGAACATAATAACTGATTTTATTATTGTAACTGTAAATCTTCCCTAGTACCCAGATGAGGTACCATAGAGATTATATTGACTATTCACTATAGTTTTAGGCTAAATCCAAATAGTTACACAGTACATACTGTTATGGAAAGTTAGAAACATCTGTGGATCAAATTATCTCACTAGACAGGGCAAAATAATTTAATATGATAGTGAATTATGTAGAGTGGCATCATAAATATGCTAAATAAATATACATAAATTAGTGAAATATGTGCATAAACATGCTATGCCTTTATTATGTGCTGCCTGTTATTGCTTTGATGTCTGGAGGGATCCTTTATTGGATATTGTTCCCCCTAACTGGGTTTTAAATTAGAAGTGGCCACAGCAACACAATAAGCTAAAAAATATTTTAGGTAGAAAGGAAGCTATGCAAGTCTGAGACAGACGAGTTTGTGTTTTTATATGAAAGTGCAATTGCTTTATCTGGTTCATCTAAGATGCTTTTGTAGGGTTAGGTCAAGAGGCAAGCCTAAAGAGTCTGCCACAGTTAACTCAGCATTTCATGTTGAATCATGAATGCAAAGAGAGTAAAAAAAACTACAAAAATCTAAAGAACATAGGTGATTAACACAGAGACCCTAAAGCTAAAGTAACAATGCATTATAGCCTTTGAATATTACATTCTTCAAACCATTTAGGTATTTTTCTTTCCTCATTTTTCACCTTTGAACTGTCCAATCAATAGTATTGTAGGCCCTGTAGGCCCATGCCATCATTGAAAGTCCTCTGTTAATTCAGAAGAGTCACACTAGCCCACCTGTCCTCTGAAAACCATGTAGCTGGCCTCCACTTGCTTTCACTTTGCAATCCACCAACTGAGCAGCTGCAGCTACAGTGCCAGAGGACTACATAGCTGACACAGGAAAATCACAGCCATTCAACTGGCCAGAGGAATCCCAAGTAAGCGATAAGGCAGGAATACCCTTCCTGAGTGATGCTATGGCCAATTGTGTAGAAGACTACTAGCGACAGTGAGCTATGGTACAGTCCAGGTAAGATCCTGGCCGTTTGACGCACCACAACACTCCACACAAGTGTTCAACTCGGATACTCTACCCAGGAGCCCTTTTTGTGTTTTAGATAACAAACTGAAAACCAGCTCTGACAACATCTGACAGGAGCACCTCTACATGCTGACTTCCACTTTCACTAATGGCTTAACAAAGTGTTTGTTGCTAGTGTAGTAGTCAGAGATCTGGACTGTGGACTCTATTGGGTTCCAATCTCTTCTGCTGTATATCATATATACCATACAATAAAACATGCCAGCTCTATAAATTAGTTACAGAATGTATAAAAATGTCAGCACTATACTATACGTTAGCACAGATAGATGTCTGCTCAGCAAATGAATACTAATAAAACACAAAATGTACTGCAAGTTGTGTCTTTGAGCAGAGAAAAACAATATTATACATAATGTGTTAACTGTGGAATACTATGGTAAATGAGGGAAAGATGGAATCAGACAGGACAGGGATCAAACATCAATCTCTGGTGCCACCAGGAGGGGCATTGTCACAGCAGGGCAATTAATGAGGCTCCATTCAACCACTACCAAGCCTACCAATGAGAAAATAACTGTGCTTCGTTTACTGACAGCTGAAAAGTACCACATTTGACATTTCTGGCATGCTGTCTGTGTCATTTCCCTTAACAAAGCTTTGCCTCTAAGCCCTTAAGTGTCAGCAGACCCACACAAATCTTAAGGGAATAGATTCCACGGTTGCAAAACAGATATTTAAATTCACACCAAGTACACCCTCTGTCACGACACTGTGTACAGTGCCCTCCAGAATTATTGGCACCCTTGGTAAAGATGAGCAAAAAAGGCTATGAAAAAATGTATTTGTTGTTCATCAGCTTGATCTTACACTCAAAATATCAGAGAAATCAAGTCAAATTATTTAAAGAAAAATCCTTATCAAAAAATAAACATTTTCTCAAAAACACGTGTCACAATTATTGGCACCCTTAGAAATTGTTAGTGAGTCTTTATAGGAACTCTTAAGTGGTCATCCATGACTTCCTGTTTCACTGGGCTATAAATATGATGTGACACACAGGCCAAACTCCCTTAGTCATCCATCAACATGGGGAAGATCAGAGAATACACAAATTAAATGAGACAAAAGGTTGGTGACCTTCATAAATCAGACAATTGCTATGAAAAAATAGCTATATGCCTGAAAATACCCATCTCCACTATTAGGGCAATAATTAAGAAGCTTAAAACAACTGGAGCTGTGATGAACCTGCCTGGAAGTGTATTTTGCCCCCATGCACAGTGAGGAGGATGGTTCGAGAGGCAAACATTTCTCCAAGGATCTCAGTTGGAGAATTGCAGAAGTTGGTTGCATCTTGGGGTCACCAAGTCTCCCAAACTACAATTAGACGCCACCTCCATGCCAATTAGCTATTTGGAAGACTTTCCAGAGGAAAGTCATCAAACCATTAACATAAGTGCCTGGAGATTGCTAAACGTCACTGGAACTTTGAGTGGAACTGGGTTCTATGGTCAGACGAGACAAAAATAGAGCTTTTTGGCAACAAACCCCAGAGGTTGGTTTGGCATAAAAAGAGGGATGGTCATGCAGAAAATAACCTAATCCCCACAGTGAAGTATGGTGGTAAATCTGTGATGTTGTGGGGCTCTTTTACTTACAAAGGCCCTGGGTACCTTGTTAGGATACATAGCATCATAGACTCCATCAACTACCAGGAGATTTTAGATCAAAATCCGGCTGCTTCTGTCAAGAGGCTAAAACTGGGTCGTGGTTGGATATTCCAGCAAGGCAATGATCCAAAGCATACCTCCAAATCCACACAAAAATAGTTCACTGACAACAGAATAAAGCTTTTGCAATGACCATCCCTGTCCTCTGACCTAAACCCCATTGACCTGTAGGGTGAGCTGAAGAGGATAGTCCACAAGCGAGAACCAAGGACTCTGAAGGATCTGGAGAGATTCTGTATGGAGGAATGGTCTCAGATCCCTTGCTATGTGTTCTCCCACCTCATCAAGTATTAGAGGAGAAGACTATTGTTATCTTAGGAAGGAGAGGGTGCACAAAGTACTAAATTCAGGGATGCCAATAATTGTGACACACATGTTTTTGAGAGTTTATTTTTTGATAAGGATTTTTTTTCTTTCAATAATTTTACTTCAATTAAAGGTTAGATTTCTCTCATATTTTGAGTGTAAGATCAAGCTGATGAACAACAAAGACCCTTTTTTTGCTCATCTTCACCAAGGGTGCCAATAATTCTGGAGGGCACTGTATGGACCTAAAAATGACAGCATATCAGTGAGGATGCTAACCCACCCTTATTAACATGCACTGTATCCTAATAGTTGCACTGACACAGGTGAGTAGACCCCACCAGGGACGACAGGGACAGGTGATGTTCCTATCACCTTTTGAAAGGGCCAATTTTGTCCCCACCACTTTTTTTTATAATAAAATATTATTTTCCTTAATGTTACTTCAGATAAATATTTGATTACCTTTTTACCACAACCAATGGCTGTGTTGTGGATCTTGTAACTAACTGCCAGACAGCCCCTTTCTTAGCTTCATGTCAAAATGTTCTTCCCAGAACACAACTCTGATGCTACTAATGACAACATTCTAGTTAACTTTAGTCATCTCAAAGGGGTACTCCCATCAAATTCCTGAATTCCAGGGGTTTATATCAAGGGTGTAACCACATATTAAATATTGGGGGGACATAATGAAAGGGACTGTTTTATATCTACAAATTATTGTAGTAGTCTACTGTAGTAGTATATCCTAGTAAGGAATACCCATAATTATGCCTTAGGTGGCTGCCTTTTAGGTGGCTACCTACTAAATATTAGTATCAATTATTCAATATTACTATCCCTATAAGAATATTTGCTAACCCAAAAGTGAACACCAATGTGTACATCAACACCTGTGTTTTATATTTTGTCATTTAATAGCAGGACCAGCAAGGTACTAGTCACATGTGCAGACAATGAGGGGACAGGGATAGAAAGTGGAGAGGTGAGACTTAGATATATAAATGATGACAATGTCCAAAACAAAGCAATACAGTGGAAATTAACATTTCTTCAGAGTGTAGTAAGCTTGCGTGTCGAGTACAGGGGGCAATGGGTGTTTTGCCTATAATCTATATTTTCCCCTCCCTGTGTTTGTAATCAAATCTATGCCCCTGCACTGACAGCTTAATGTCAGAACATCTTCAAATTAGAGGCGAGAAATAGGTTAAATAAGGATAAATATAGTCTAGCATGTAATTGTCTGCCTAAAAAATGTACATTTAGTAAGTATAATTTAATAATAATTTAATCTGGCAGCTGTTCACCAGAATATTCAGATTCCACATTCCTAGGAGCCTGAAGACAAAAAAGCAAACAGCTAAAACGGCTATCCTTACACATCTATGACCTTGCAGTGATTGCATTCAGGGAACAATAACTCCTCCCAATGGTTACAGAGAAAGCGATGAAATATCTAATGTTCCATGACAGAGGATAGATGCCAGAACCATTTCAGTGCATGAGTCGCGCAATCAATCACTATATCATATTTCTTAAGCCTTTCAGCGCGAACAAAGAGTCTGGAGCTCTTGGGTTTGATAAGCAGAGACACTGTGCAAAAACTGCGTTTGATTATGTGATTGTAATGGAACCTGGTTTATTATGTGGGTCTAAATGCATGCTGATCTGGCCAATCCATCTAATCTAACCATAACACTACATGATTCTTCAAAAATGATTTAGACGTGGATTTTCATTAACATGCATGGGAAGCATTATAAACGCAAGTATAATTTTCACTGTTGTAATGAGTTATTATAACTCCTACGGATTACTGGTGCTCATCTTTTTTAATGCATAGAGATATTAGTCTACTTAATTCAGCATAGACTAATGTTTCTGAATGAGTAATGTCTATGAAACTGAAAGAGCTTGTTGGTATATGGGCCATTTCCTTTATAGCAATACTGCGTTTTCTGACATAAATGGGAAAAGATTTATGACTAATATTAATACATTTCTGTCACGTAATAATCAAGACCGGAAGTCGCTATCCAAGTATTTTTTCTTGAACAAATTCCCCTGACTTTAAATGACACCAATCTTTATCATTATATTTCTTTCAGCGCTTTCTGAGAAATATTAGTTACATGTGTGGCAAATCCCTACAGATTAACATATGAATTTAATTAGGCTGGTGAGACCAAAACAAGAGCATAACCATCCACTCAAGCTATGATATACATGATATACTGCAATGTTTACATCATGTAAATAGAAACGGTCCATACAAAGAATTTGTGTTCATACAATGAAGTGTTTTTCCAAAACTCACTCAATCCACTTTAACCAATTTTGAGGAAATCAACATTGTTTATTTTAAATTGGTGGAGTTTTTTTGCATTTTTAATACTTAAATCCCTAAGAATAGTAGTGTAAAAGTAAAACTGCAAATATCTAACCATTTATCAGAAAAATAATACCTACAGTACCTTGAAAAATATGGTTTATCAAAACTCACTCAGTCCACTCAGTTTTGGAAAAAAAGTCTTCAAATTACTGACATATAATATGCAGAGCCTTCTCTCTGCATATTATGTGCATGCTGTGCACATCGCTTCTTGGAAAAAACTAAAGCCGTAAATACAGAGGTAGAAATATATTTTTACAGGAACCCACAAACAAATGATGCTGGTATTACATTTTTTAACATTTAAATTAGTTTTGGTTGGTGGCAATGTGCAAATGAGAACAGCGCATCAACAAGCCAGCAAAAAAGCAACTTATCGCTTCAGCTCGTTTGCAGTTCGTGAGGAAGGAACCCTAACCTCCCAGATGCGCAAGAGGTACGTCCCCACTTACACAATCTGGACATTCTTTTCCGGCCCTTCCTTCTCTAAACGAAAACAGCTGTGGCTGCGCTGATGGAAATGCAGTGAAACATTAATGCTAGGCCTTGTTTACTATAAGCCAGGTGTACCTGGCACGGGTCTCCTTAGGAGGCAAGTAAATGTTTGCTAGCGATGTAAATATACACCAATGTATGCAGAACGAACACTTATATTTCAACTTTATTTCTTCAAGAAGGCCAATGTTCCTTGAGAATAATGATAAAACATTCATATTAGCAAATTACATGAACTGTCTAGTTCCACTGATTCTTAGCAAGCCCATGTTGTGGCCATTATTATGGTGGGTATCATATTGGTGAAATACAAATTTATACTGACATATATAATAGTGACATTTAAATGATGAAATAAACAAAATACACAAGACTCGCATAACTGTGTTTCTGAATGTAATGGTGGTCCAGTAATTTGTTTTGTGGGGGTATATTGACACTCTGTGGTGAAGTAGATTTTTGAGTTTTTGCCAAAGTTTGCCCTGACATTTTTCTACAAGAAAAAGTATGGATTATTCTTCCAGGAAAAAGTAAATACACAGGGAAGATTTAAATGCTGCATAGGCAATGACTCTGCTGCCCTCCTTTAATTTCCACAAAGACATCCCTTAATTTACTTGTGAGCTATTCCTACAATAATATGCTGAAGCCTTTCTCCTGCGATTTCAAATTGAAAATATTACAGAATATGAGCTTAACGGGACCTTCCTTCAGGGTGATAAATTCACAGTCTTGAGATTCATGAGAGCTGCAGTACTTCAAAGCCACACAGATGTAGATGTTCCTCTCCTGTCTTTGATTCCAGTTTATAAAGTTTCTGGCAGTGAAATATGCCATGGCAATGACATCACTCTCAGGGCCAAGAATTCAGGGAAATTTTTCAGCAACCAAAGCTCATAGACCACGTGCGGGGAGGAAAGAAGAAGAAAGGTATTGTGAGAGAGTAATAAAGCTCTTCCTGTTGTGGTGCAAGATGACATTATGATGAGATGATTCATGGAAATTATGATTTTTAAATAAAACTGGCCTTTTCTGACAAAAGGATGTAAATACAGTATGTTAAGACTGCTTCCCATACTCTAGTGACCTCACCAATCCTAGAGAGGATAATTACAACCAGCTTTAATGGAAAGAATTAATCAGACTAGGTCCTCTGCTATTACTTCTGGTCTAAGAGAGAGAAAGACAAAAGCAGCGCATTTCAGAAATTGTCTCATGATCAAAATAATGTATTATATTCACCAATCAGAGGAATGAGAATAAAGGGATCACATGAAATGTGCAGTGCCAGTCTAACTGTAAAGCACTAATAATGACAACAAATGGGGCCCCCCGGCCTGCGTAACGGTAAGAGCGTTCGACTGGAACGCAAGTTGCCCACTGCAGCCGTGGTTCGAAACCCGGCTGCGTCAGTCCAGCCCTGGCCGGGAGTGCAACCGGCTGTCCGCAACAGACGGAGGGGGAGGGGGAGCTGGCACGAGCTCGTCGAGGAGCGGTAAGGTCACCTGGAAACACAGTTGGGCGAGTCCAGTCATGGAGGAGGCGGATCATTGCCTCGAGGTATTAGCTTGTCCCATGGGGGCGGGCGGTGAGTTTGTGGGGAGAGTAAAATCTAAAGAAATAGAGGGTATAATCGGCCACCAAATTGGGAGAAAATTGGGGGAAAAAATCTGAAACAAATAAAAAATAATAATAATGATAATAACAACAAATACGGTTCACGTGTACCATTTTCAGATAGATGCTATGCCTGATTTATGTCCCAACAATTTGTTATTCAATTATCATACATTTTTCAGGAACATTAAGGATGAGTCAGAATGTTCGAATTTTGAATATTCGTGGGGGTATGTATTATTTGAATAACTCGTCAGATTTGTCTTTTTAAAATATTTATACGTTTATTTATTTATGCAAGTTGTTTATTAACCTCCTTTAATGTTTAGTGCAATCATGAAGCAAGTGATAAATGAAGGGCTCAGACAGCCATCTACTCGATGCACTAACGCTAACACTAGTTACTGACAGGGAATTAATCGTCACTGACCTGTATCACTGGACCCAGCCATGAGTCTGGAGTTATTGGTTACTGCACACGTAATAACATGAGCACATATAATTCCAGAATGGGAAAATGTATCTGGCTTTTTTTTACCTTGGGTTAGCCAGAAATTTGTATTAACTCATAAATAACTTCCGTGCATAACAAAATAATGAACTTTAACGTATGAAAAACAAACGTGCCATTTTAAATTCCTTGCTAACATTACTGATGAAATCAAATGTAATAGTTAGGAGCTTAGCTGTTAAATGTAATGATACCTTTTTGGGCAATTTTCCATTATAATAAACAAACTAAAAAAACCAGAACATCCACAATCAAATGTTAGTCTCCTGTTAACATTCTGTAGAGCCACAATTGTCCATTAAGTTGACTATCTTTCTCATATAGGCCACAGTGAGTATAAAAAGTATTCACACACTTTTTTTTCACCTTTTATTTTCTTATTTATAAATCCTACATTTTGTTTCCATGATGTAAGAAGATAAAATATGAAAAATGCGAAAGGGGGTGGGGGTGAATATATATACAGTAGGCTCCATTTTTATTCACACCCTTGATAAAGATGAACAAAAGAGATCGTACTAAAATAAACTAATGAGGTATATTTTATGCACAAAATAATCAGAAAATTCCAAACCTACATTACTAATACAATTGTTCAGAAAACATATTTTGTTTTATTAATAATATTTTTTTTTCCAGAAAACATCTGGATCACAATTATTCATACCCCTAACTATTCTACCCCTATACACAACAAAAACAAATCTTCATAAATATACAACTTATTTGAAGTTCATTGGAAGGTTATGGAATTGTAAATAAGTATTTGTTCTTAAGTGACCTGCCTGGTTAAATAAAGGTTAAATAAATAAATAAATGGAACTATACAGTGGCCTACAATGGTTTGCTGGGGTATAAAAAGGAGGAAGCACATGTTTGAAATACTGTGGTCAGCCATCATCATTATGAAAGGCAAAAAACTCCCTGAAAGCATCAGAAAAAAATTAAAGATACTGCTTTCCACTGTTGTGTCAATTATTAGGAAGTTTAAGGCTACTGGAACAGTGTCAAACCTGCCAGGTAGAGGACACAAGTCTATCTTGCCCCCACATGTAGTGAGATGGATGGTTCGTGAGGCAAAAAGAAGTCCATGGAGCACAGTTCAAGATCTCCAAAACAACCTGGCTTCTGAGGGTTACCAGGTGTTTAAAGCTACCATTAGATGACACCTACATGACAATGGCCTTATGGCAGAGTTGCAAGAAGAAAGCCTCTTTTGAAGACAATTCACTGAAAAAGGCACCTTGAATTCATCTGAACTACAATTGGAACCATGTCTTGTGGCCGAATCAAGCTTTTTGGACATGCACATCAGCGTTGTGTTTGGCGTCCAAAGAATGTAAGTAATGTTGAAAAGCACCTCATGCCTACAGTGAAACATGGTGGTGGATCTTTAATGCTTTGGGGTTGTTTTGCATCCACAGGCCCATGAGCTCCAGCATGTACCAAGACATTTTGTCCAAAAACCTTGTTCCCTCTGGTAGGAAGCTACACCTTGGCTGCAGACGGACCTTCCAACAAGACAGTGGTCCTAAAACATACGTCCAAAGAAACTAAGAAATGGTTGACAGAGCACAAGATCAATGTCCTGGCATGGCCATTTCAATCTCCAGACATGAATCCAATTGAATATTTGTGGTTTGAACTAAAAAAAAGCAGTCCACAATTGTCAACCAATCTGAAAGAACTAGAACAATTCTGCATGGAGGAATGGTTGAGGATCACACCAAATAAGTTCCATAACCAATACAACACTACAGAAGGTGACTACTTGCTATTATAATGACCAAGGGAGGAACCACAAAGTACTGATAGCAGGAGTATGAGTATTTGTGATTCTTGATTTTCTGGGAAATCATAATTTGTGAACCGTTCAATTGTGGTTCGTGCCAATGCATTGTTATAAAATAATATAATTTTCACATTTTTTTGAAAAAACAGAGCCTATCGTGTGTGTGTGTGTGTATATATATATATATATATATATATATATATATATATATATATATATATATATTAGGGCTGACCCCTTTTAGTTGACTAGGATTGTTTGGTCGATGGGCTGTTGATCGACCAAGATTTGTTTTGGTCGCGCAGTCGCGCGAAAAAAAAAAAGAAAAGAAAAAATAATTCTCCACGCAGCATGAGGCATGAGACACCTAGATTCGCGCCACAGTTTGGCGCGCTTGTCAGTAGAATAATCCATTCTGGATGCTGCGGGTATGGCAGTGACAGTCCTTTACTCTTAACATAGCTAGGCCTATACATGTTCTCTTTCAATTATATTAGGCAGTTAAGGTAATAGTAATGCTGTGAATACTTTTTTGGGCTAATTGTATGGTTTATATATTTATAACTAACATGCGTAACACCCCATGTAGTCTATATTGTATCCTTCTTGTTTTAGGCACGCGAATGTGCATTTTAATTGTAGCCTAAGATTTGCCTGCAGTTAAGATTAGTGATATAGGCATACTTTAATTACTCATTTCAATATAACCTAAGAACATAATGTCAAAGAAAAAATCTGGAGTATGGCAGCATTTCGTTTTAGTCGCGGACAATCCCAAAAAAGTGGAATGTAAACTTTGCGCGTGTTTTCCAAGGCAGGGTTTATCGTTAACAAAAGGAGGAGCAGCCTTTTGCCAAAAAATGTGGACAAGCTAGTGTTCCTGTGCCATAACATGAAATGACTGGGGAAGTAGGCCATCGGATGGTCTCCCACTCGAGTAAGTTATTTTCAATAGGCTATAGTCACTTTATGTTCAGCTTTAGGCTACAATTTAAGACATTAGGCTATGTGTGATCATTCGTTTGTTAGCCTATTTTTTTGCAAAAGAGATTTTAAATCTCAATGAGACCAACCTTGTTAATTAAATAAAACATAGCCTATGCATTAGAATGTGTTATGGTTGTGGTCAAATAAAAGCATCAGCCTACTATGTGGCCATACAGCAACTTCACAAGCGCAACGGCAGAATCTGCAAGGGCAGCATGAAGAGGCTCAGAGTTTTTTTTTCTTTCAGGTAATCTTGAACTCCGGCTCCATAAAGTCATTACCCTATTGTTACTCATTTGTGTCATTCACTTAAGAAACTTATAAAACATTAGACAAGCGCAGTGTGCATATAGTTGTATTTATTCAAACAAATATGGTGTGTCATATATATATTTTATATATATCATATATGTTTCGACCAATCGACCAATCGGAAAAAACGGAAGACTGTTGGTCGACCAAGATTTATTTTAGTCGGGGACAGCCCTAATATATATTGTGGCAGCCGCCCAGAGGCAACCCGAGGGGTAGTGATTGATGGGAGGTACCTAGTGGGACGCTGGCTTCACCCCTTATCCAGGCAAACAGGAAGTGGCGGAACACACCTGCAGCCCATTCAAGCTGCCGGCATAAATAAAAGAAGAATAAAGAGGCACAAGCCGCATCAGTCAGGGTCAAGTATCGAGAGGGAAACGCGTAATTGAGAGATGAGATAGCGAGTAAATTGTGTTTTGATTAAGGATAATGACTTGGACTGTTTTGAGAACCCCGTTTGTGTTTGACTCATTTTTGGCAGGATAAACTGATTTGGACAAAGGATTTTGGATTACGGACTAGGACAACGGGCATGGATTGTGGACTAAAACCTGTTTCCCTCCTTTTCCCTTCCCTCTTTTTCGGATACCCCAATTAACTGATTAATAGATTAATCATTACAGACCTAATATGTAAAAATGTTAAAAACGTACTAATGTGTGAAATCAAACCAGCATACATGTGGTTGAATAAAGTTTCTTGAAAGCATACGCATGACACTGATTGATATTTATCTGTTTGAGATGTTAAAACAAGATCCTGACTCGTTGTCCTGTGGTCGTTAAAAGATCCTATAGTGCAGGGGTGTCCAATCTTACCCAAAAAGGGATGGTGTGGGCGCAGGTTTTGTTATAGCCCAGCAGTAAAACACCTAATTCAACCTAATCAAGGTCTTTATTGAAGGTTAATTGATAAATTGAATCAGGTGCTGTAGTGCTGGGCTAGAACAAAAGCCTGCAGCCCTTCGTGGATAAAATTGGATACCCCTGCCATAACCCTTATCAAAAGAGTAAGGGTATTGACCCGATCATCCCAGTCATATTCCCAAACTTATTATCAATACCTGGCCATCTAATTTTAAACTAAGATTGATTAGCTTTGGAGTCCCTTGTATTCCCAACCCATGTTTTCTTAACCTGGTTTAAATAGACATAAACAAATGGTAAAATATACACAGCAAAAGCTAACCACAAGTTTGGCCTGTATTCAATCAGATTTGTCCTTAACTTTGACGATTCAGAATTAAATTATGATTATTCACACTTTTCTTCACAGAGTTTAGCGAGTTCATAAATTGCACTTGCCAAGCTGTGTTTGTGAAAAAAAGATCAAACACAAGTCAAAGTTAAGTACAAATGTTGATTGAATCCAGGCCTTTCTGTTATTTCTGTTCTTTCTTCTTCTTTAAAGAGGCCAATTATTTTCTCTGTCCTCACTGACCCATGTGCACCAATCCTAGAATGCAAATCAGGGCACTTTATATACACAAGTAAGTGTCCTCATAATCAATTCAATCTTGTCAACCACAGATATTAAAGACCTTTGCTGGTTTCTCTGAAAATAATGATATCCATTAACCTCTCACGGTTAATTTTGAAACATTAGGCTGTGCTTTTGATATGAATCCTTTAAAATGAGAGAGATAAGATTGTGTGCCTTTAATTTATTGTCTGACCTCAATACAACATGCCCCTCAAATTGACAAGAGGGAGCTAGTGACTTGGAGTCACATTGTAATTAAACCTAAGGCCTGGTCAAAATGGCCAAATGTATTCCACAAAACTATACACAAGCTCATCTCTGAAGTGGTTTCTCAAGGAAGGAATGTTCCCTTTGTCAAATCAAGTGTTTATTTGGGTGTCTCATTCATTGGGGTTACTCATTTGGACCGAAGGCAGAAAGGCAGTTGGCATTATGTGCCTATATTTCAGAAAATGCAGAGGCGTTGCTATCTCCAAAGCTTTGGTGCTGGTGACATCTGTATTGGTTGCATAATCGATAGGCAATGTGGTGAGTGCATAACAGCTTGCAGACACAGATTTTCTGAATTCAGGACCAGCAATTAGTCACAGAGATGAGAGGATTATGAAAACCAGAGACTGAGGGCCTTGCCCTCCTTTTCCATCCTCTCATCCACTCATCTTCTCATCCTCACAAAGCCTTTTGAGGGAGTGCTTTTGATTGGAAACATTTACTACACCTCTATGGCTGAGTTGCGTAGATCTACTTCCAGTTTTCATGTGGCAGTTTTTTTTTTTTTAAAGGAAAGACCCTGACTATCTAGTAAGAATATGCTGCATTGTGCAACACAGAAAACCCTATAAAAACAGGAAATTTTGCTGTTAAAAAAGCGTAACACAGTATTTCTAAATTCACAATTATTCCACAGCATGAACCTGGTTTGTTTTAATAACAGAATTAGAAAGGCCCTATTCAATGAGTAGTCAGAACTATTGGCACCAGAGTGTGCTATGCCTAAGTTCACTTACACATGTACAGGAGTCAAGGAAGGTAAAAATGTCAAAAGGCCCACTTACTATGTACATTAAGCAATGCACTCCTATACAAAACCTTTTTCCCTCTAAATTCTCTGTAAATTACGCAGACAGGATAAGGATCTGTGATCTCAAAATGTTTGAGAAATTGTAAACAGTCAGAAACAGTCCCTCTTTCTGTGCAAAATTAATTACTGTGCATATCTAACTTTATTCAACAGCTGAAGTTAATCTTCAGGAAGAGCCTGAGGGTGTACTGTACCACTCAATAAAAGCCAGGTAAACATTAAAAAAGGCGATTGATATTTGTGCGAATTTATACTATGCCTTTTCAAACTTCAACTTGATTCGAGTATGCACAGCGTAGCACGTACACTGGAATCATCTGGCTAAACATATTCCCCCAATATCTGACAGGTTTCACCATACTGTCTTTCAGCTAAGTAAACCTTTCTCATACTACTCCTCCTGTCCTCTGGATTACCCAGTAGCAACAGCTCAGCCCCAATGCATCAGCAATTGTTCAGACTCTAATGATGTGTAATGGGAAAAGCACCAATTCCCTTCATTTAACCTTATAAAAAAGACACTTCAAAGCATCTAATTCCCAATGTGGGAAAATATTTATGTCGGTCCCTTTGATAAAACAATAGAAGGGGACTTCAAACCAAGCCCCCATTGATACCATTGCTCACAATATGGTCTGCCTCTCACAATGGTCTACTTCCTTCCACTTTAGCATTACTCAGTCGATCACTAATGTGCCAGAAAGGCTGATTGTCCTCAGTTGTTGGCTTGTCACTAAGGGGATTCAAGCCCTGAAACATTCCAAAGACCAGATGCTCCTGGACAATGACCCCTCGGTGGACACAGTACACCTGCACTATGACGAACCGAGCGCTGCCGCACTGCGCTGACCAATCAAGTTAACTCACTCCCACAGCGGACCAGGGGTTGGAGGCATTTCAGGGCCTGGCCTAAGAGAGCATACAGCATACAAGACTATGGTCCCTGCCATTCCGGAACACTCATTTACTGTATTCTTTATGCCAGACACCAAAGGTTATGTCACTTTTAATACCCAAAAGATGTGAGTGGTAGAAGGTTAATTACTTGCAGCCCTTCTTGATAAACTACACTCTTTCAAAATGCCTTCTGACTCACTGAGGGTTCAGCTGGGCTTTAACATGAACTCTTCAGGTCATGGGAGGGAAACACCAGCATCACTGCAAAAGGAAATGGAGCTTGAGATCAAGATAGAGGTAGAGATCAAAGATCTAGATCAGGCTACCCAGAGGAAAAAATCTTACTTGTACAGGTGACAGAATTAACTGCTAAAGTTAAAGAAAGAACAGTGGGTAAGCAGCTTAACTTTAATTAATTACACAGACTTACTTAGAATGTGAGCAAAGTTTTAAATGGACTTCTCTTTATTTTTAGAGCCGATTCGTTTCTTTTTTTTTCTTAACCTCTTTTTTTCTGCATCATTCTCTTGCACATTCCAAAAGGGTTATGCATTTAAGAGATCCCTTTCCACTTTTTACCCCCCATACATTGAATGTTTTTCATTCCTGCCAGCTCACTAAATTCCTCCGAGCAAGGCAGCCCCTGCTCTGCCTAACACAGCTGTGTGACAAATATAAATCACAATTTTCCACTCAGGAGCTTCTCTTTCTGAAACCACAGAATGGAAATCCAGTACCCCAAAATCCTTCCACCCCAGCCAGCACCCAATCTACATGTTTCCCCCCAGCCTTAGGGACTGGAACTCATCAAGGAACCTGTTACAAACATGACCTTTTCCCAAGGCTTTTAAAAAGCATCTTTCAGGCACACGCTTGCTGTACGCTCCCTAAAGCGAATGTGCCAGATGATCTCAGATATTTCTCTCCCTCTCCTTCACAGACCGCGAGATGCGAATACTCCTCATTTTGGCCCACCGTGCCAAAAATAGGCAGGAAATCAATGTCTTAATTAATTGTTTTTCTTACAACATTGCCCCTACATTTGAGATGAAGCTCAGTCAAAGATGCCCCTGTGACAAATCACAGACACATGAGCGAAGGCAGGACTTCCTCTGGAGTGAGATGAAGACCAGACGCCAGCTCTCTGTGTGCAATTTAGGCTTAATGGGTCCATCAATGTTTCAATGTTATCCGCTTCCATATCTTCATTACTTATCAGATGGCTTTGGTTACACCCTCAAAGGGAAGTGCTTCCGTATTAGGCGTGCGATTGTAATCTGCTGCTAAAACAGGAGGGCGCCCAAACCGGAAGAGCCACAGTGTATTCAGCATGTGAATTCAATGCAACCATGATTTGGCAGGGGACAAACACTGTATTTCACAGTGTATGCATTATACTAACCTTCAAGGGGTTTGTGGGTCAAATGGTTGGAACAACTGTTGGTAAAAACATACAAACTGTGGTTGTATACTTGGAATATTATGGCCAAACATCCTAATCTCAAATCAATGTTTGGTTTTATTTGTTAAGTTACATGTTGGTATATGATAACCAAGCCAGTCAGAAGGCTACAGAAGACATAACATCTGCATTTTAAGAGTTGCTCTTTCTAGACACTGATGTGTGAATGCTGCACAGAAAATGCTATATGCAAAATAAGGGATCGTAACAGTGAGTTTGACCAAGATTCCTACTCAATTCTGTTTTTGTGAAAATCAATCCTGCCCACAAGAAATCAATTCAGCCAGCAAAATGACAGCTAGAAATAAAACATCTAAATAAATCAAATATACAGACTATGATATCCTGAGACATAAACAATTTCTTCCTGCATTAAATAAGATGTACAATACTGAAAACATGGAACATGATTTTAGCTGCAACAACAATGTATTCTGTCAAGCATGGAACAAGAATCAAAGACCCCTGATAAGATTGGCGGTAGACATGAAATCAAAAGAACCTTCAGACATTGTGGCTATGATAAGAAACAGTCAATGCAGTATTCTTTGTAAGGGTTGTGCACACTTGTGACCCACATTAAGCAGGACTTTTTTGTTTTGACTCCAAACTGCTTACATGAAACCCTAGGACGCCAGTGAGAGCATGGCAGCAAATTAACTTCACACCTAAACTCTGAAAAACCAATCCATTGTGCCATGTACACTGCTCTATGCTATCGTTGTTTAAATAGTAAATCCAAACACATATCTACACTTGTAATTGGTTCAGACTTGGTTCAAATGATCAAAGGGCTTTTAGGCCTAAAACATATTTTGTATTCAGTTAAGAACTTCAGCATTAATTAGGATTGTTATGTCTTATGTAACTTCATATGAAATGTATTCATTTATTTATTAAATATATTTATTAATGTATTAAATTCACACTCTCTTGAGGGAGTGGGGTATATAACAACTACAGATATTTTTAATTTATATATTTAATATTTTTTTAAAATGCACTCTTACACAATGTTTTCCCTTAATTTTGGGGATTGCCCCTCTTCAGATGATGTGGATATGGAAACAGCACAACATTTGCTTGAATTCATCAATACAAGACCAAAGCACCAAAGCATAGTTGGAGAGAATGCCCTCTCTTCCTCATTGAAAATTCTCTTTTAATTGGGATGAAGTATTCACAATGCTGTTCATAAATCTTCACAATGACAAAATTCCTCAGATGATGACATCAGGGATCATGCAAGCGTGTGTTATTGCCTCATGATTTAAAAAATATCTTCATCTGCTTGCTAAGTACAATATTTACATAGTAACATGCTTGAAAGGAATATTTATTTGATCATTAGTACTTCTGACAAGTCACCATGCTTTTTGTATAGTTCTCCTGTGAGTTAAAGAGCAAAGAAAGTACTCAACTAACTGAGCCAGATTATGATTATTTAAATTAAGGGAGTGTGAGTACAGCAAAGCTTTATTTGTTTTGAATCTACTTAACAAGCCTCTAGAACGTTTTATTGTAGCAGCTGAAATCACAGTGTGAAGTAAATGATATGATCACCAGGCGTGCTATATACACTGAAAACAAACTGGGTTCCCATGGAATGGCACGGCAGTCAATGAATACTGTTAAACCACCACTATGTCTGCATCAATACAGAAATAACTCTTGAATATAGGGATGGGTCAGAATGTTCAAATCTATTAATTTATTGGCTAATTTATTTATTTATTATTTGAATGCCTCGTCAGATTCATATTTTCTCAATATTTGTTTATTTAAGCTGTTTATTAAAGGTACACTAAGCGGTTTGACATTATCGGTCAGTGGTGGGGTGACTTCTTGAACAAAGGTGCTGGAATGCATAAAAACTGCAATCCCACCATTAGCCACACACACTAGACTCCAACAGCAGTTGTTCCTGTCCATCACCTAGTTTATGTTAGAAGAAGAAAAACAACAGAATAACAGTAGCTAGCTATGGAACCTAAATGCAAAAAAACCTGAAACATTAAACACAAAAGGTACTTAGATGTAGAAAACATGTAAACATTGGAGAGGCATTTTTGACATGGCAAGAGCTGAAAGAGACTCAGCTTATTAGCACTAATACCGATATGGCATCTTCTAGCCAGGCTGGTTAGTGTTTGCTAGGATAGCTATTGTTTGTAACAAGCCTACCTCAACAGTTTCTGCAGTTGCAATGGCTACGACCAAGTAGTGGCTGATGGGCACACTTGCCAAGGCTGATCAGGTCTAGCTACAGTAGATTGTATGGGATAGTGAATGACTAACCAGTATGGGAAATGTACAATCAAACATATTTACGCATGAATTTCCTTTCTATGAAAAAATTGCTTGATATTTCTCGCTATCAGTTATTAACAGTCAACTGGCAAAGTGAGACTATAGACCAATGAACTACAGGGACTTCCATTGCCATGTGCTGACTAACATTACCTCTCATGCAGTGACGTCAAATCGCTTAGTATACCTTTAACCTTTTTTCGATGTTCATTGTAGTTGTAACTATCAAGCACTAAGTAAGTGGTACTTCAGAGGCTCAGACTGCCAACTATTGGCTATTAAATATTAAATGCACTAATGCTTACACTATTTACCAGCAGTGGCACAAAGGGAAACACATCATTCATTGCCACTGACCTGTATAACTGGATCCAGCATTTGAGTCTGGAGCTGATGCAAATTAAAATCTGTAGTCCCTAGTGGCTGGCGGCAGTGAGATTTTCTCCCCATAGGGATCCATTATTGTTTAGTGAAGAAAAAATGAAAAATATTTAAGATCACATTTTGGGATCCTGGTGTTCTTTTAATTTTTTGAAGCGCTGACATATATTTTTTATATATTATTTATTTGCTATACATGGCTGTTCTGTTATCAGTTGGTAGTTGATTGGAAGTTGACATCAGTGGAAACCACATAATGCTTGCTTAAGAAAGAAAACACTTATAGCTTTGACAGACTACAATCACTGAACTGATAAGTGTACAAAGGTGAAATAACTAGAAGTAGGCCTATATATTTATATTATGTTAATGTTAATTTCCTATGGAATAGTTGGTTAATTAAAGTAGCAGTGCTACATAAATAAGGAAGCATTGTATCTAGCTAGATAAAATCACTGGGAGAGGAGCGAAACATTGCTTGGCAGCTAGACTCAGCCCCAGTCTATCTGTGTTATCTCTTGTGAGCTAATTCTAATTTAGCTAGCTAATGTTAGATATGCGGGACTGTCACTATTACACACAGTGTTATTGTAATGTAATGTTATTACATTATGTTTGGACATAAAAAAATGCATAGCCAATTCATTTGAGATATAAAGAATTTCAGGCTATAGGGAGCAGCCAAACTAATTATTGGTAACTGCACACTTGATAACATGAACATATAATTCCTAATATATATATGGCATTTTTCACCTTGAGGTTGCAGCAATCTTTAAGTATTACTCATACATAACTTGTTTGAACTCAAGCTATCAATATCTGCGTATTACAAAATAATGAACTTTTTCCTCCACAATAGTTTGTTATTGAGTTATCCACTTTTTATTTTAATTCATTAAACATTTTAAGTTTGAGGCTGTCAGTCAAGGATGTAAAAGAAAAACAAGCTTGTTTTATAAGCATATACAGTTAATTGCCAAAATAAAGGCAACACTTTGGTAACCCGGGGCAACACTCAAAGAGCCCTGGCCCGGGCTAGGAGAGTCCCAGCTGGGCATGGGGGGAAAGGGGAGAGCTGGGCTTAACCAGTACCTCCAAACGGACACTTGCAATACTGCACCCATTTACATGATCCCTCATTTCTCACTCAAGTGTTGCCTTTATTTTGTCAGTTACCTGTAAGAATGCGTTGCTGCTGTTTTACGATGCAGCACCGTTCCTACTGGCTATTATTTTATGATGACTGCACTGTGTTATAAGTATTCCCCCCGAATATTCATTCTTAAAAACCATAAACTGTTCTAAGCTCATTTTGGCCTTTCATGCACATCCCTACCTGAATGTATTCTGAAAAAACAACTTAAATGAGTGTCGTCTCCAAAAATATGTGGGTGATATAAAATATTTATTTAATTATTTAATTTCTCCATAAATTGCTCCTTTGTGCACATGTTGGATAAAAATAATGAAATGCAGTGGAAGCTGATAGCAGAGTATTTCTCTCCTTAATCACTTAATACAGGACTGTTGATTTATTCACACCGCAACAGAATGTATGTTTGTAAATTCCCATCATCTTGGTTCATAAAGAAAACAACTTGACTGGCCAAAAATCTGAATGGCTGGTGTAGAACCCTCCCACCTTGGGTCAACGACCGTACCACTGTGACCTTACCACTGGTCTAGATTACCTCTCTTTTTTGCCCAGACATTCCCTCAGGAAAGAGCAGGTTAAAGAGCAGCTCTTGGGAGAGTAAAGAGGACTGAGAACTGAGCTGAGCTGCCTATTGTCAGATTCAAATGAGACTGGCCCACAACCTGGCCCTGGTTGTGAATTGCCCTGGGAAACCTTTACTTAGGGTCCAATTCACTAGACTATTGATAGATCTCCTCTGCTACAGGGAGTTCCTTGCCACATTAGTCCAACATGCTCAAAAATCTATCCAAAATCATTTGCGGTTGTAAGTGCCATGCCATCACATGTTTTTAAAGCGATTTATAAATTAATTTATTTTCATATACATTCTTGGCAGGATTGTTCGTCCGCGGGTGAAAAATGAGTCAGTCGCTCAGGGAGATGTGCTCATGACTTTGTGATCCTTGTACATTTGGCCTGGCTCAAAATTGGATTGGACAATACAGAGAAAACGAAATTTCCTTTACAGACATCAGTAGAAATTGTTTTGACATATCCCATGTGCCCTTTGTGCTGCAGACGGCTGTTTGCTTTGTAACTCGAAAAAGACATGCAACAGTACCCGTCTGCTTCTAGGATTTGTTTTCACTATCTTCAAAGAAAAATTGGCCACTGATAGATGAAAATGATGATCTGTTGTTAACAGGAACACTTTGTTTGCGTTACCATATCTTTGAGAAAGGATTAAAAAAATGTGCAAAAAAACCAACATTGAAGGATGAAAACAACGTAACTGGGAACATGATATCAAACAAACATGATCTATGCTCATGTGGTAGGCTTATTTTCTGGTCTCTTTTATGTGTACACGAGTCATACCTGCTATATCCCACACAAAAGGTGCTTCATACATTTTCAGAAATGTTCCTTAAGCATGCTGTTATGTTGATAAGTTGCATAAACCTATAATCCCTCTTTGTCTTTGTTTTATTTAAGCAGCAGGTACTGGTCATTATCAGTGGAGCCACTGAAGCAAAATCTATGAATCAGGCAATAGTAAACACAGTAGACTCCCACCTAGTTTTCCCCCACATCGTCTTTCCCACCCACTCACAAATTTGGTTCTAAATATTTTTAAATGTCACTAGTCAACCATAGCTGGCTACCCATGGAGCAGGTTCATACAATATTTTGTGATTACCATTTATGGAAATTAACATCAGTAAAAATTGCATTTAGTCATCTATGCCAGACATTCCTACTATTGTTACTTGGGAGTCATCCCCAGTAGTAGTATTGTATGTAGATTTACCAGTGGTGTGCAGTGACTAAATAAGCTTTACACTATTTAATGTCCATATTATTTAGGTCCACGGTTGCACAATAGTCTTCAATCTTCCCTTTTGAAACTCTCAGGGTCTCATGAAAAATGACAACATAATATATTATTTGATGAATATATGTCAGATGTGTATGTGCATGTACATATAAATATATATAAAGCAAAACATTTAATAATAAAGGTCAGTTAAAATATTTATCTCACTAGTGCTTGCCAGTTAATTTTTTTCAGTGTTTGGGGGTATCTTTCAATGGCCTTTTAAATAAGTATATATGGGTGTTCTGATGCTATGTTTATGCTATAACTGGGACTATCATTTAGTTGTATATTAAAATATTATAGACCTTAAACACACAAGGAATTTATTTTCACACAAAAAATGTAAATGCTGTATGTAACAATAAAGTATGTAAGGTTCAGGCAAGGGACATGATCTAATCCAAACTTTGAACTACCCAGAAGTGACAAAGAGGCCACATTTAGCGGTTTAACCTGGATTAGCATCTCTGCCTTCAAATACACATAACAGCCACTAACAGTATTGGCTTTGTAATTTATTTTAATAGTAGGTGGTTCAAAGTTTGGATTTGACTCCACCCAAATATACACCTATATATACATCTATACAACTGCAAGTCTGCCACATAATTCTTGTCAATTCCCCCCACCCCCAACCCCCACCCCCCCCCATGCCCTTAGCTGAGAACACAAAAGTGAGAAGAATGTAGGGGAGGCCACCTACAGTATGGTTATGTGTATGGTCAGACACGACAGCAAGATGTCTGGGAAATCTATGGGCTCTGTTACACGGACAACAGCCCGCTTCCCCTGTCTGTTGTTCCTGGCCTGTCATTTCCTAGCAACCAGGAGCAACTCCGTAATCATTCCTCACCCCCGTGCATTTCCCACCTGGGACAAAGACACTCCACCGCATTGCCATGGCAACGGCAACAACCACACAAGCACTTGGCCCTTTAGAGCAAGTGAATGAGGAAACGTTGAAAGGGAACAGCGCGATAAAGGCTTAGTGACCCTGGGTTTCCCACTGTTCAAATGTAATTACAAAATTGCTTCAACAAAAAAAAGCAAGTTTCTGAATGAATGTGCACAACTAAAGGGGATGCTCCGCTGTCAAGCCTGTCCAATGACGAACCGCAAATGGATACGCAAAAACCTGGCAGAAATGCTGTTTACTCATGTGTCAGATGTAATGGAGTGGACCACCAACATTAATTAGTGGCCCACATTAACACAAATGGCTGCCAAGATATTTCCGAATCCTCCTCTTTCGATCAGCGAGCGTTTAGTATTGCAAGTTTGAAGTGTGTTTGGAGAGGGGCTTCCCTTGTACCATTGGCAAACTTCCTTAAAAAATTACACTTTTCAGCATCAACCGGTTTATAGCCATAATAATTCTTGGCTATAGTTATGCTACTTTATACTGTCAGGAATAGTAGCCAATTGTGGTGTTTATTAATTGTATTCATATTTATTAGTACAACAACAGCTACTAAATAGGTTTGTCATAGGTTTTGCCATAATGCCTGTAACACTTTTTCAATGTTTAAAAAAATATAAAAATAATCTCCCAATTTGGAATCGCCAATTTTGCTTGTCGAGACACCACTATGCCACCAGCAGAACAGCAGCCAAAGCATGAACACTCCTCCGATGCACTCTCCCATGAGCCAGGGACTCTTTAACATCCTACTATCCAGGATAAGGCACATCCCATTGTTATCTGTGAAAAAATATTTCCGTGCTTCAACCCCTAACAGCCGCCTGACTGGATACCTCAAATTTGGAGGGAAAACGTGTGTAACATCAGCAGGCACCCCTGTTGCTGCTGTAGCTCAAAAACACAGCCCAGACAAAGAGTGGGCACAACACTGGACACGGAGGTCCTGAGGTCCTCTCAGCAGTTTGAGATATCGTTTTTAACCTTGTTCTTGACATCCTTCTTTCTTTTTCTTGAATTTGGAAATTCAAACGTTTATCCTACATGAATCAAGACGGGAATCTGCTATTGGAACAATGCACTAATAACCCTAGTTCCTTTCAGATTAGAATTTTTTGATAAACATGTCCTTGCACTATGTGGACCTTGAGATTACTTGCAGGGACACCAAGCTACCTATCATTCTGCTATACACTTTATCTACCGCTGGTAAACTTGACAATAAACAAGTTTAGCAGCAGTTCAGCCACTGAAAAAAAGGATTGCAAATGAATGTTTTCCTCAGCTCTGTGACGACTCATGTATGTGAAAATGTTGCATTCCTGGAGTCTCCCTCGCCAAGAGAGCCCATAAGCACAAAGCTGTGCAATGGGGATTCAGCTATAGCTAAAGCAACACAGGACTGTAATCAAAATCAGTGCTTTGGTATCTCCCCAGTGTTTTGTGTATATCACTGATTAACTTCAAGTTCACACTGGGCCATTTTGGCCTGCGGTCAAGGTCTTTCTACAGAAAGCAGCTCACTCCAGAGCGGGAAAACATACCATTGTCCTGGTAGTCCTTGGATATATCAGAGGAGACCTGCAACACGGCTGATCTTCGGTATACCACGTGGACCCTCCCCTTCTCTTCGTGCTCCTGCGTGCCTCTTTCCAGTGGCTCAATGAAGTATTCATCCGAGTCGGTGCGAATCATACCAGCCTAGTTACACAAAACAAGGCGAAGCATTAAGCAACTCCAGGTCAACTTTGCTCAGCATTTTCACCGTGCCTGTTGAACATGACAAATAATATAAATCTCCTCGGCATGCTGCTGAATCAGCCTTTTACGTTATGTACATGCTGTTGTCAGGAACGTGAACAGATTATTCTGCCCTATTGCTTTGATAATGACTTAAGGAGAACACATTCTCCAAAAGAGCTTTCATATTCATGGAAAGTTTAAATATTTGAACGCAGAGATAAGGCCAGTCACTCGGCTTTAGACCCCCTCTGGCTAATGTCACACAACATGAAAGAATCTAGTACGAACTCAAATAAATATAATCTAGTCATTTTAAGATGTTTTGGGACATTCATTTTGCCCAATAATCAATATATTCAGGTGCAGATAAGAAATCAGATGTTCACTTTTATTACTTTGAATAATGAGCAATAAGAATGAAGACACATCGCTAATGCTTAAAGGGTCAAATTTACATTTCTGCTTTTAATTCATGGCTCATAATGATAACAAGAATACAGACTGCAGACTCCAATCCCTTTGACTCAAGCCTTGAAGCAAATAGACAGATATGCCAACCAAATGCAACACCCTCAGGGCTAGGGTAATAATGCTATAATTAAGTACATTTGAAAATATCCTCTCTCTGACCTTCATTTAATTGCTGAATCTGACATGCCTTGAGCATGCACAGTGAATCTTAATAGAAAAAACAGGATATAAGGACTTTTGATATAATGCTTGATTTCTGGTGCCTCAAGGTATCACAAATAATTTATTAATTACAGTGTAATTTTCAATTAAAATATAAATTAGCCATAAAAATGAACAACTGCATATTTGAACTGCCACAAATTCATTACAGCATTTACTTCCCATTCCTGAGGCAGATATACAAAATTAAAGTGTGTCTGTGTGTGTGTGTGTGTGTGTGTGTGTGCGTGTGGCTCAATTGCTGCTCAATCTTCTGCCATTGTGTGGACGCATACTGTATGCCTGTGTATGTGTTTGCGTGAGTATGTGCACGTGAAGTGTCTGTGTCCGTGTATGTGCATGTCTGCACGTGTGTGTGTGTGTTTGTACACTTACATTATGCACACTTTCATATTGCGTGTGTGTATGTGTATGCTTGCATGTGTGTGTGTGTGTGTGTGTGTGTGTGTGTGTCTTGCTTGCCCTATGAAATAGCCCCTCAGTGAGTCCAACCCGAGTGCACGCCTCCTGTACACAGCCTCAGTTCTCAGAGTTGTGTTGGAATGCACTCATGATTTCATTTCTCAGTTCTCATCTTCATGCCTCCCCCTGGCCTCGTTAGTACTGTCCTGTGTGTTCAGAGAGCCCAACTCATTCACTTCATTCCACAAGGGCCTCTCACAATGTTTCCTCCTTCTTCCACTGACTATTGGGCTTATCCTTCTGAATAGAACAACATAGTAATATAATAATCCATGAAAAAGCATATATAATTAATGGGAAATGGGAAACATGCTTGATTATTAGCATCTTAGGACACAGATAGGCTTGTTAACATTGCGACAAGATTCTCTAACATGGGAAATGGCAATTGAGAAGCAAAACCATATGTACATTACAGTACATAACTTGTGACAGTCTTTGTAAATGATCAAATGGCACCTGATACACAAAGAGATGTAGGCCATACAAGGGCAGTAAGAAATTGATACACATTACTCATTATAAGAAAATGACAGCCAAGAGAGACATTTTAATTAAGAAGCATTAATTTGTATAAGGAAAACATGCCCAAAATAGAGAAGACCACAGAAAATCATGGCAATCATGAAAATAAATGGAATCAGTAAAGGAGCACAGCCTGGCAGATTACAAAACATCTTTACAAAGTGAAGACCACTCATTTGAAAAGTAAATACCCTAATGGAAGGACACCAATCAGGAATTAAATGACTGAACATCAAATTCACAACACTGACCAGAAGGAACATTCGGTGGATCTATTTCTGTATTATGTTTGGAAAGCCATCTTTTGGTAACCACAACTTTTTGAGAGCCAAAGTTTTGAAATGCATCAGTAGAGATTTACTGCACCTGAATCTACTGCATACACACTTGGTGAAATGAAGGATATGTATAGTTCCAAAAAATATAGATGGAATTACAGTATGATGCACAGAAACGCATGCATTTGTTTTTTATGTCTTCTATGTCTTACTATTATCTGTTACTATGTCTACTTCTTATGGGAGAATAAAAAATTACTCAAAGCTGAAAATGGGCCTGCCATGCGTGGTGGAACAAGATACACTTCAGGTGTTAAATCTCTGCAATGTCAGGTTCTTACATACATGGGATTATACATTTCACTTGTGTCTGTGTGACTGAGGTACATCGATTTACCATGAAACCGCACACTTCCATACATCAGCACGGCTGTCCGTCCCGCACGTTTCTGACAAGGTCAGCCGCTTGCAACAATCTTCACTACACTTCCATTCAGAGCTTTCTGGAGCATTTCCCCTTCCCAGTGCATTGTTTCTGATTTGCTTTTGTAATTAGGACCATGGGCTTGAGCTCTTGAACACTTGAGATCCTGGTACATTTTACATCGGGCAAGAGGATTTGTAGCAGAGGCAGACCAAGCCTGGAGTCTGCATGTCCAGAGCTGTGCTATTTGTCTCTGTTTAATATTCCTGTCTGTATGATAATGGTGGTTTACACTGAGTGTCAAGCAACATGCTATATCACAGAGGTTCAGCTAAAGCACTCTTAAAAGAGCTGTGTCACTGAGATAAGTGGTTGGGTGCAGTTTGCTAACTTGATGTTTGCTAAATATCTGTCTTAAGTCTAAAGTAGAATCTAAAGTATTCTGCACCCTAACATTCCTGACAAGACTTTTTACAATATTTTTGATGGGACCACTGTACAATAAAATCTATAAACTTTTTGACATAGAAAGTTGACTACATAAGGTGGTAGTTACTACTAATATAAGCTTAACCTGACAGAAATATAGGTACTGGTGTTGAACAATGCATCAGGGCATTTTTAGAGTAAGAGCAAGTAACAGATAGGAGAAGTTATAGTATTATATAGTATTAGTTATAGTATTAACTTGAAAATCTTATACCTGGGCACACCTGGTAATAAGCAGGTTCAAGAGGGACCATCTGGTGCTTCAAAATTGCACGTGCATCACTAATTTGAGATGTTCAAGGTGATAAATAATTTGAAATAACATGGCAATACAATTGAAAATAAAAAAGGGCTAGCATTACCAGTGGTGAGAAACAGAAATTCTTCATATGAAGATTTTAGCTTCTCTAGGCTCCCATTCACAGAGAAGGGAAAGAGTTGGTATAAACAATGTTACAATGTTATATTAGTCCACTGTAAATGAAGGAACACCAGTAACAATTCGTACAGGAACTCTTGTTGTGTCAAATGTGCTGACATGAAATGCATACATTACATGTGGTGTATAACTATTGACATACATCAATTCCACAAAATGGAACATACAATACAATTTGATGCGACAATAAGGACTTCAAGACAAATGGAGACAATGACTGTCTGAAGAAAATGTTTGAGAAATGAAGCAAACATACTATATAAGTTCAATGAGAGCAAATTAAAATGAAGCAAAAACTGTGCTCTGCAAAGAGCATATTCCACGTGACCAAGAGCAAAGAAGGGCAGATTACAGACATATAATACTGTACAGAGGCAAACTCTAAAACATGCATCAAGTGTGAAAGTTAGGCACATGTGTGTGAAAAATGTGTTCGGCAGCTATGCTGGGTGGGGCTTATGGCCTTAAGGCAACAAAAAGTCACAGAAATATAGATACTATGAGCAATAAATGTGGCACATTAGGATGGGTAAATCTGTAAAAATGTTTTTTTTTACTATATTGACTGTGGCAAGGGCATGGCTGGAAGCCAAGAGGCATGACAAGCAGTTTGTATAAATCTGATGAATGAGCCACATCATAGAAGAAATAGTGGGAGCTGTGCTGTGCTGTGCTGTGTGAAATATGTCAAATAAAAGGCATTTGGTGGCCAAACAGGAGTGGCCTAGGATGTAAGGCAATGTACTTCATGCAAACCCTTACGGAACATAAACAATAAGTGTCAGAAATATGAGCCTAATCGGGCAATGTGTGACAGCTAGAGCAAAGTCAAGATTTACCATCATATTGGCCTGGATACTATCAACATTTGTCCTTGACTTTGTCTCACAATTAAACGCAAGCTTGTTTTTTTCACACAGTGTTGGCGAGTTCAATGATCACTCAAATGAACTTGCCAGACTCCGTTTGTGAAGACAAAAAACAATGCTTTCATTTATTTGTTAGTCAAAGCTACAGACAAATGTTGATTAAATCCAGGCTATTGGATGTGGATGGGCGTGACCATGGACCTAGAACTATAACAAGCAGCTGGTCAAATGCACAGTACATGCCTGATACATGGGCCATTTGTGAGTTGAATAAGTGAAAAGTGGAAACAGAGGGGAAAGTTATTGCCATGTGTGTATATCGCATTTGACAGGCAAATTGGGCATAATCTTAGGACCTAGGGCAACAAAAACTATTTTACGCACGGACAATGACCAATAAGCATGCAAAATGTGAATGGAAGATAATGTAGACTGTGCTGTCCAGAGCTATGGAGCTAAAGAAATAACATGAGCAAAAGCATGATGATATTACAAGTTAGTTCCTGAATAGCTCCCACTACAAAGTGCTCTGAGAGTGGGTGAGGGACATTTCTACATCCCTATTCTACAACTGCTTCCCCCTGTTACGGCATTAAAATTCCCAATTCATGTATGGCACCTTTAATGCCCTTAAATGTTTCTTTTTTTCCGCAATAGTGTGCAACTTCATTCACAAAATCAGGGAAATATACTTCTAAATTGGGAATAAACATTCCACTTGGGGACAATAGCACTAGACACTATAGTAACTCACCATTACACACTCTTTTAATGCTTCATGCTTAAAGTCCTCAACCGCCAAAAAGAACATCCAAGTTACACAATAATAACAACTATGGATGTAAAATCACTTTTCAAATGCAGCAGTCACATCAGAAGAATCACAACAGGGTTAAAGGTCTTATCATTAAGGAACACAATGATTCTTATTACACAGGAACAAATGTGAGATGACTGGTTTTATGAAGACACATCATTGCCAAGGAGATAACAAAAGGCATCAATATTAGAGTCACCTATGGAGGCGTGGCCTCACCGCAGTGACAAAATCGGCGGCAACGCCTGTGAGCACATTGGCCAGTAAGGAGAGTGCTTTGCGGAACAGACAATCGAAGGTAGTTGCCTGAGCCCTGGGCTGCTGTTACCTAAATAGAACCCCTCGGAAAGGGATCAGGAGTTCTGTGTTCCATCAGTTTAATATCCCAGCATCAGAGCCCGCCAAGCAGACACCGCTGCACTGCCAAGGCAAACATATGGGATTCAGCTGAAGGGGTCCAGTTTTCTAAGACAGCCCTCCAGTCTAAACTTCTTAAGGAGCCGGTATGAACGTGCTTTATTTAAAAAGGTACTGCCGCTTTGCAGAAAAGGCACGGATTGAGCCTAGACACTGGTACCTTTCACCCTCTGTGTTGTTTAAAGGTGTATTTGGTTTAGAAATGTGTGCAAACCTTCGTCATCATTACCTGCCATTTTCATCCCCCCTTTAAAAGGAACTTTAAGGAAAAATTACACCAGCTAATTTCTTTTCGATTTAAAAAAAAAAAGAAAAGCGAAAGTCCTCCGTCTCAGCGAGGAAAAGTAGAATCTCTGTACTTCTAGGAAGTCAAATAATAATAAACAAGACCCTGCAAAAATATTTCACAGACGTACTTAGGCAGAATTAACACAATAAAGAACCCCCCTCCTCCGTAAACTCTGCCTTTGGAGTTTTTTTTTTTTTGTTGTTTATTTATTTTATAAAATGAGACGCAGATTTATTTGAGTAAGATCATTGAGTAAGTTATCACAGACGTCACACATTCGCGGCCGAAGAAAAAACACTCGGAACACATGGAAACACATGTGTCTCCTCGCAGTATACTGCTGCACACCATTCAAGCATGTCCGTCAATACAGAGGGCTTCTTTTATTGAACAAACTTAAACAAATCTTTCAGACCCTGGTACTCTCTGCCCCGAGGGATGAGCATCCAGCCAGCGGGAGTGAAAATTACACTGAAATGATGAGGCCAAAGAAAAGCTTTGATGGAGTGCAATTTCCCCCCACCGTTTTAATTAGAAAAAACAACAACTTTCACTCCTGAATAAATTCTACCACTGGTGCTGGTTTGCAATAAGATATATCCTCTATATGCTCATTTGAAAGGTTGAAAGGATCATTTGTATGAACTAAAATTACACCAAGCACCATCAACAGCAGAAACTGCAGGCTGATCTAATGTATAAAGGCTATGGTCAAAATGCATAAGAGGACAAATGTATCAATAAAAGAAGCCAGCAAAGTCTGCTGGAACTCTCTCTCCTGAAGAGAACTTTAAGAAATGGCTTGCATCTGCATCTCCTCTTGCAGCTCCCCTCCCATACCTGAAACCATATACCAAAACAGCTTTGGGGTCAAACTTCTGCAACAGGCTAGTTCTTAGCTGAATCAACAAGGAACATCAATAACTATTAGTGAATACAACTCTTGTGCCTACTACAGGTCAATGGGAAAAGGAACTGGGTAGGCTTCTCGAAATCAAAAGGAACATTTAAAGAAAGTGCAAAAAAGCACCTGAAATGTCAGTTGCCGAATGTCTAAATCACGTCTTTATGTACGACGGGGAGAACAAGTGGACGTGAAAGTGCAGGGCATGTGGCAAACTGGAAAAGCAGAGAAATGCATGGACCGGACCCCATTTTTAAAATGCACAAAAAGAGTATTTGCACGGTTTCTTTTACTGACTTTGTCACTTTTGCTAGTTCTCTCCTCCTGTTAATTGTTGCCACTGCAGCATGCCCACTAGGTATTTTTGGAAAGCGGCCAGTTCCTCAGCCTGAGTCTGGAAATGCTCATTAAGTTATTTTTAAGGTACATGGGGGGGGAGGATGTACAGTGAGTGATAAAAACTTTTTATTGAAGGAGGCACACTGAAGGAGGCAGATTGTCTTTTGAGATTACTCAAAGTAACCTGTCGGCTTTTAATGCTGATAGCTAAACATCTTCATTACACACTAAAACGCTGCCAGTTCTGAGGTTGAAAACACCCAGTGGTGTAAAATGTGCACATCAATGAGTACTTAAACTCAAATCACCTTTTAACTTAAATGAATAATGCTTAATACTGGAGCTGGCAAACATCAATCAACAGTTTCTTTATGTGGGTCAATTATTGCATTATGGAACAGAAGCTGTGTTTAAGCCTTAGCTTAAGGGATCTTATCCTATCCAGGTTTCTGTCATTGATGACACAAAAAACAAATAGTTCTGCCAATATTTGGTAGACATTCACACAAGTATGTGGGACACATTTCCTCAAGTGACAGGGTTTGGCATTTTATTACAGTAGTCCTGCTTTGTGTAAAATTCCTTGAATATTTCACACTCTTGAGTTTGTCCTCAGATGTTAAGGCAATAAGTTTACAGAAAGAAGTATACCACCGTATCCATTAGAGTTGCTGTATGAGTATGTAACTAGCCTGTCATGCAAATATAAACATCACTGCTAACATAAAAAGGTATCATTACTTTTTAACTCTAAATATTAGTTAATATTTAATTAGTTAAGTATTATTGAAAAAGTTATATTGAAATATATGAAAAATACAGATAGAACCAGCAATGTAGTCATGACGCCACCATTTTTCACGATTGGAGCTTTGATGTTATCAAAATACTTTTGAGAGCTTTTTGTCACATCAAAAAAACATTATTTCAATCTCACCTTACTGTTATGGACAAGGTAGAGTAGGTATTCACCTCCATTTTACATCCATATGTTTTCATCCTCCATTTTTCTTACTTCATGGAATCAAAATGTATTTAATTGGGATTTCTTGCCACTGATCAACACAAAACACTCTATAATGGCAAATAAAAAAACAGCCTTAATTAATTACAAATGAAAAACAGACTCAATAATTGATACACCCCTTTTGCTAAGACACCCCTAAATATACTCTGGTGCAACCAATTGTCTTCAAAGGTCATATAATTATCTGATTGGAGACCAACTGCGTACAATTAATGTGTTTCAAATCATTTCAAATTAAATACACCTGTTAACTGAGACTGTCAGTTGGTTAGTTCATTTTCAAACAAGCTTCATCATGAATACCAAAGAACATTCTAAAGCACAAATCAGAGGAAAGATATAAGAAGATTTCAAAGACTTTGAATATCCCCCAGAACACCGTAAAGTCCATCATAAAGAAATTGAGAGAATATGGCACAACTGTGAATTTGCCTAGACAGGCTGTCCTCAAAAACTGAGTATCCGTGCTAGAAGAGCCACTAAGAGGCCTATGGCAACTCTGATGGAGTTCCAATCTTCCATGGCAGAGATGGGAGAAACTGTCCAAGGGACAACAATAGCCTGGGCACTTCACTAACCTGTGTTTATGGAAGACTGGCAAAAACAAAACCATTGTTGAAGAAAACTCACATGAAATCTCACCTAGAGTTTGCCAGATGGCATGTGGGAGATTCTCAATCCAAATGGAGGAAGATACTATATTACATTTTTACAATATTTAACTTTTTGGCTTCAATGTTAGGCGCTATATTTGGCACAAGCCTAACACTGCACATCATCCCAAGAACACTATCCCTACCGTGAAACATGGTGGTGGAGCCTAATGCTATGGGGATACTTCTCTGGGACTGGAAAACATGTCAAAATAGAGGGCAAAATGGATGGCGGAAGATATAGGCAAATCTTGGAGGAAAACCTGCTGCAGTCTGCAAGACTGAGAGAAGATTTTTATTCCAGCAGGACAATGGTCCAAAGCATACAGCAAAAGCCACATTGGAGTGGTTTAAAAACAATATCGGAGTGACCCGATCAAAGCCCAGAGCTCAATCGCAATGAGAATCTATGGAAAGATTTGAAAATTGCTGTTTACCAATGGTCCCCATCCAACCTGATGGAGCTTGAGCAATTTTGTAAAGAGGAATGGGTGAAAATGGCACTGTCCAGATATGTAAAGCTGGTAGAGACTTACCCAAATAAACTCACAGCTGTAATTACAGCTAAGGGTGCTTCTACCAGTAAGTACTAAGGCAAAGGGGGTGAATACTTATGGAATCAATTATTGTCTGTTTTTTATTTGTAATTAATTCAGAAAAAGCCAAAATGTCAATTATTTGACATCATAGAGCATTTTGTGTTGATCAGTGGCAAGAAATTAAATCCATTTTGATTCCATTAAGTAAGAAATTATATTGTGACAAGTGCCAAAGGAGGTGAATACATTTTATGCCCAGCATACATATTCTGTTTTCAGCACACTTCCAACTGTGGAGCTAAATATGTTATCCTTTGGACAACAGCAGGTAATTCGATAACAATATACACCACAGATAATGGGCTGACAGAACTACGCTTTTATCCAAACAGAAATGAAAGACAAACATAGGGGTTTGTTTTCTCAGTTGCAGATAGTCAATGAAATACTGAAAGTCACTTTAACTGAATAGAAAAATAGAAAAGCTTAATTTCTTTTTAATGCTCAATCACAGTATTTACACTAGATCTTTTTACTTTAAAACTTTCAATCCAATAAAATGTATCCTTTAATTAAAGTTTCATCAGACCATAGTATGCTGCAGTTGAGGCCTATGACATGGATCTGCTGAGAATAGTGATGTCATTCAATGGAGCCAGAAAACATGGCCGAAGCCTCTGAGGGAAAAGCCAATACATTACTACAGTAACACACATGGCTATGCTAACAGTCAGAGGAGAGAGGCGTGTTTACTCTGAATACAGTATACACCCACTTGTGAAATTTCATGGCCCTTGCATTCCCCGGTTGATTATATTTCTTTACATTTTGTTATGGGTAATGTAGCTACATTTGCACACAAATGCACCACAAATGGAAGACAGCACTGGTGAATATTTACCCCCTCCATCGTTATGTTTACGATCACTAGTAAATACCCCATATTCAACCAGTCACACAAAGAGCAGGTGTGCTCAGAACTCAAAGACCGTAATTAGCTCTTTTGACTGTCAGATACTGCATATATAAATTCATTTTGGGGCTGCAGACACCATAAATGTCACAAACTCATATTTAAGATTCAGAAGCAAAGCTGATTTCAACACTATACTCTTTGTTCAGCTCGACTGGAATGCTAGGCATGAGTGAAGGGGGAAACTGTTGAGTTCAAAGACCTTTCGAAGAGTCTGACTGGGTCTGAGTCCCAAAAACACAGAAGCAGAAAATGAAACGAAAGATGAAGAAAAGTAATCCCAGCAATAATTACCCTTATTGATCCAAAGACACTATTAGTTGGATAACTTTCATAGATGGTGGTCTGTGAAGCAAGGCGAAGAGCTGCACAACACAGACAATCAATGGCAGGAATTAACTTCCTTCAGCAGCTTGGAACCAACAGATAAAACTAAATTCTAAATTGAGATGGGATTTGTTCACCTCCCCTGTTTATTCATAGACCTCCCAAAGTTAGGCATAATATGCTCACTTATAGTATTTATTCTCATGATTAATTATCCTATCAACGACGGTATGAAACATGTCGGATTTCGAGAAGTTTAGCATTTAGAGCATTGGCCTATGTGAATAACTTTGCTCCAGTGACCTCCATTCAGGGTTTGTTTTAGACCTCCTTTCACTTTCTTTATTGATTTATCACACTGCTAAACAAAGTCCTAAGGAAACACAACACTGCACATACCGTGGCTAAACAGGGAGTGCAAAGATACACGAATCTGCAGAATTTGCCAAAATCAACTGATCTCACAGTGTTAATGTCCAGGCCAATCATGTCCATGGCTTAAACAGAATCCACTAACTAAAAGCACAGATGTATGTCCGAAAAGCAATGGTACGTAACACATACCTTCTCATCACAGTCTACTTCACAGTGGCACCAGAACCCTCAGCTCATAGCTTTTCATTAAGGTCTTAACCATTTCCAGAGGAATCAAATATCAATGTCACAAGTGCACAAAACTATGCTCCTAGTCACAGAAGAGTCTGTTACATACCTTTACATTTTCTGTGAAGAAAGGAAATATTGGCTTCTCAAGCATTACTGACAAGGCTGTCGTTAAGTCTCAAAATACCTATAATTAACAACAGTAAAATACACACCTAGAGACTACCAGAAGTACTGCTTTAGATCAAAGGTGATTACCATGAAACTCCATGTTTGATCTCCTTGGCAGTAGGAAGTTTTAACATTTTTAGCAATAGATCACAGAAAAAATTGTTATCTTTATAATATTCTTCAAATAATTAGTCTTTGGTATCAAACACTTTCTTTAATAGTCGCTGAGCTGGCCTCAACCCCTGGAGGCAGTGTAATGTTCTTAATAAGGAAATTAGTCACTGACAGGAACATTTAAAAAGGCTTTGGTCTGCTGGCATTTTCTGTAAACCGCAACCGTTACCGTAGGGGTGTTACCCACAAACAGTGGGCCCCCAGGAACCACGACCGGTTTAGTCATTCCTATAACCACCCCCGGGAGAAAAGCATGGGTGGCATAATCCAACTTCAGGCTGTCTTTCCTGGAAGTTAACAGACAGCCTTGCCTCTGTGAGCTCTCACAAACTCTCTATACAGAATATCAGTGGTTCATTAATCATCCATATTGTTTAACATCTATGTCCAGGCCTCAGGCACAACCCTGATGTCCAAAACCCTTTAAGAAATCTGATTTCAGCTTGCCCTAATCCCAAATTTCTCTTGTGAACTTTCCTTTGGACAAACTTGATTCTAAAGTTGTGGCAGAACTTCCTGCCACTACAAGGTTTCATCTAAAATGGGCAGATCCAATCATGGTGACAAGGGTCACTATCACATTAGAAGTCAGAAAAAGAACACTTACAACCAGCTGTGCACTGACAAACTGTGGATGCCACCCACAGAAATGTGACAATGGGGTGGAAAGGTCTCACAAACCCCACCAACAATGCAGTGGCTCTGTTTCTGTTCAGCAGTCCTTATACTATGAATGCCTCCAGCTCCGTGTGACCCACAGAGAACTTCGCTCGCAGTGCACCCGGTCACAATTCATTGGGAAGCCTGCACATTCCTCTGGCTTTCTAGCACAGAGAATATGTGTTGTTTCTTCATAACCTGATTAGATGCGCAGCTCAGTTCATACCTTAAAGGGTCATGCAGAGGTCAAGGGAACCCACCACTGGTCAGTAATCCATGTGATTATAAGACTTTCATTTTGCTTGTTACACAAAGTATGGAAGAGTGGTGGACATTCGTTTTTCACACTTGTCTCTATGAATTCTCTGAGTGCTGGCTTGTGTGGTCTGAATCCAAAGCTATTATGGCACCACACATACAGACAAAGTTGAATTTTTGGCTTTTTTGACTTTGGCCTATGGTAGAAAATAAGCCACAGGAAACACAGAATAGAGGCAATATACATTCAAACAAGGTGACCCTAGGTTAGTCAAGCTGAGGCCTCCCCTGATGGCTAACTGCAAGGTTACATGTTTCACTGCAAATAACGGCCAAGAGAAATCCACTCACACTCACACAGAGACTTGAAACAGTGTGGGGAGATGGGGCCTTACACTGTCACAGTCAAATGGGAAGCCAAGTCCACATTAACATGAAGGCAATAAAGGTTTGAAAGATGAACAGACATACTTGAATTTCAAATATTATTACACTGTAGACACTTTTTATTTTCACTTTGCCCTTTGCTCTACAGCTGTTGCAAGCTGTGGTGCTTCACATAAGAACAGTGACAGCCTAATGTAGCTAACCAGTCTGCTTCTGTTTGAACCACCACAGCTGTCAGTAATCCAATTGCAAAGACTGCAAAGAGTATCTTAAATTCTAAAAGAAAGCAGCAACCAGCAATAACTGAGGGTTAGGCGGTTATCAGTACTATGCAGACAAAATAGTAACTAACTAACCAAATAGTACCAGGCCTGGGACTATGCTACCCTGTATCTCATGAGGAATTTTATATGCATTTAAAAATCTCTGGGTAATTTATACCCTACGGGATCTGGGGGTGAACAGGTCCCAAACCTACAGTGCATAGGTGCATCATAGCCCTCTTGTGGATAGATGGTGGCCCGTTGGGATGACTAACTTAAAAATTCAAGCCTCAATAGAGCTGATCTAAACCTTCAATCTTCCAAATATTAATTCAATAAACTACCCTCCAACTACCTTTCCAATCACTCAACTCTGGCTGCCGATTAGCTCAGTCATAATCGCAGACTGATCCCAATAGCCTTGACATCACAAGTTTGAGTACAGGCTATGTCATTAGCTGGCTAAAACTGGGATTCTGTAGTGGCAGCACAAGCTTATCCTGGCTTCATCTAGGCAGGGTAGGGTGGGCTTCATTTGTGCCAGGGTTCTTTGGGTTACCACTGCATTAGCGCCCCCTAGCTAGCAACAGGTGCCTACATGTTACCAGTTGTCATCAGTGAGACGTGCACTACCTCTGATCAGCGCTAGCTCTCCTGTAGCATGTTGTGGCTTGTAGCACGTGATATAGTCATTAGCTCACTTCCACACAGCTTTATGTGCAGTGTTTTTGTGGTAAACACACTTGCTATGCTTTTGGAACAAGAGCACGTGGATTGTAGACCTGAGGATCCTGGATTCAATCCAAATCCAGCAATATTAATGGATAACAGAATGTATGTTCAGTTGTATTTTTGTAAAGTTGCATGTTTAAGGCTAAGTAAATAAGCAATAATGGACATGTATACAGCATGATATAACACCTCTTCAAATTGCATATCACATCATATCATACCACTTTATACTGAATAGGGCATAATACAGATTTTAAAGGGCTGAATACAAGTTAACAGAAAACCCTGATGGCGTAACTTTGAAACAGTGGATTGAAATGATCATTTACCCAAACAAGAACAGCAAACAAGAGAAACAGAGAGAGACGGCAAGAGTGAGAGATAGAGATAGAGTGGGGAAGTGGGAGAGAGAGAGTCAGAGAGATGAAAACCAACCACCTACCAGCCCGTCACAGTTGTTAATGGCGACAGATGCCCCGGGGACGTCAGTGATGTCTCCAATGAAAGTGCAGTCGGTTTGGAGCAGTTCTCTCTTCAGTATTCTCTCCGTCCTGGCGCTAGACTGGTTCCCGTTCTCTGTGTTGTTGCCATCGATCCCGAACCCCTCAACTTCGTCGTGCCACTCCACCATGGCCCCAGGTGCGACTAGCCTGTGGTTCGGCTGCAGCCGGAGGTGGAACTCCCTCCCGAAGGCCGTAATGTTGAAAAACAGCCTCTCGTTCATCTCCCCCGAACCGTGGGACACATCTCTCTTGACCCGCTGCTTGTGGTTGGCCGAAAGGAGGTGAGACAGGTAGTGGCCCTCTGAATCTGTGCTGATGGGCGTAATCAATCCATACTCACGCAGCCTGCTCTTGAGAAAATCTGGAAGAGTCAGGCACAAGGGAGGGCGGATATTAAAGTGCATCCTAGAGAGCCGTTTAAAACAGCCATTAAAAACAAGGTCATTAACGCAGGGTAAGTACCCCCATCCAATCAATGCTCTACCACTTCCTTTACCAGTGCCAGAGAAAGCCTATGGGGACAGAATGAGGGTATCAGCTGTTGGATTGCAATTAATCTGAACTGTGCATGATGTTTAATTTATACTAAGATCCTCATTCAGTCGCTCATTTGTGGTTAGGTTAGTAGTGAAAGAAAGTTTATAACTCTCAAATGGCCCCTTTCATTTCAAAGCAATTTTCCAACTAAATGTGGCCTTCCTTCTAGACACAAGAATGATGGCTTGCAAACAAGTAAGCATCTGAAGAAGAGGAAATAAATAAGTAAATCATTCAGAGCTGGGCCTGGTCATTTGCTTGAGGTAGGCTAAGCCCTTCAAGAAGTAAAAGCAGATGCCATTGTTTGGAGAATACAGACATATATATTATGCATTTGGTAAAATTCTAAGCTTTAACATGCCATGCAATATAATCTGTTTCTGGGGGCATTATAATTCTATCGAGCAATGAACCTTTTTTAACCTGTCAATATTTTTGGTCTAGACACCAAATTTCACCAAGGGAGAAGCCCTTTACTTGTTCTGCAGTCTAAATTAGGAAAATGATCATTGATCTAATAAAGGCTTGATATCTATACAACTAATGGGTGAGTCCCTACTCCCTATCACACACAGACACAACAACAGAGATTGATATGGTCCTAGACATACACTTATTTAAAAAGGATGTACAAGCTTTGTTTAATTACCAGTGTTTGACATTTGAGCCATCAAGAATATATTCAGGCAAATATATGCTTACCTTCTTTTTCTACTTCGCCAGCCTGGAATGAAAAACAAAATGTATTTTCAATCAACCTAACAAAAATAAAGTTGACATGAAAGTAGGAATCTTCACAAAATAAGACGCATGCAATGTCTAAAGGTTTTACTTATGCGAGCGTGTCCATTAACTCCGTATCCAGATTTATTTTGAAGTCCCTCTGGATTATGAGAGAGCTGGCAAAAGTTCAACTTTCGATTTCACGTGTTCAGAGGACAGTGCAAACCTGCCATCCAATAACAACACATATTCGTGCGTGGAAATATTTATTATAAAAATAAAACAAAAATGAGCATTCAGGGTGAATCCTCAGCTCTCCCCCATTGATGGCCAGGAGACCACTCTACGTTTTCTGTTCTTTGTGGACTTGACTGTAGCACTTTATAGCGAAAGCACACTTTTTACTGCATACAGTATTACATCGCAAATGTATACCAGTCCTGTCATACATCATGGTCAAAATAATACAATGCGTTACATGGGATTTAAAATAGTATCCGCTACCTAATTTGCCGACACAGTCGTGTGGCCGAAAGTACTGTCGAAATTGACACTTCGCTTCTTGGATGTAGCAACACTGTGAGACTCAGATTACTTGCGTGCATACTGGATGCACTTCAGAGTTCACAACAACTTTGCAGCCGTCTTGTTCGGACACGGAAAGTTTGCTAACTTATTACTCAACATGCAAAGCTAAAGGAAGAGGTCACTTACCTTGTCAGCTGAAGTCAGACTCACAGCAATTCCAGCTACAGCTAGGCACAGTGACAGGAGTACCATCACGAGTCGATTTCACTTAGTTATCAAACGAAGAAAAATGATTCCTATCCAGACCTATATTGAGTATATTTTCCACTCCAGCAAAACGAACAAAAAATAGTTTTTCCAGTTGTTCAAAAGTTATACACTTCAGTGAATTTGCAACACCCTTTTTATATAATGATGAAAAGCCAACATGAGCTATACACAGAGTTGCAGAACTTGGATCAGTATTTCTTGTTTATTATTGGGTATGGAAAGTTGTTAGTAAAAAAAAAAAATCCCTAGAAGACTGTTAGTGTGAGCCCTGCGTTCAGAACAGAGCAGTGTCTGAGCTCTTGCAACCTGGCACTTCACTCTGGCTAATAAACTACAGACCAGCCCTGGTGTGACGTCACCACCCCCGCTTTTTTTTCACTGAACACATGGTAAAAAAAAAAAGTCAGAAACGAAAAAAAAGAAAAGAAAGAAAGATGGAAAGAAACACATGGTAGCACTTTCCCTCGAAGTGAACTAGTGTGAAGGACAGGCCCCTGATACAATACGAATGGTTAAAAAAGTTTGTAGAAGTTTTCGAGTATTTTGATGAAGCAACCAACAACCATGGCTTGACGCATATAGATGTAAATAAACCATTGGGGAAAATGGGATCTTTGATTACATTATTTATAAAAAAATTCAATTAGAAATTGGTTGTTCATAATCTGTCGGTAGAAACCTAGGGACACTAAAAAATCTATCTAGCTCAATGCATATTTGTGTATATTGCCGATACATACAAATATGTTAATATATGGCTGTCTCAGAATGGTAAAGTACACAGAAAACAGAACTGTGCAGCAGCACACTTGTTGAATGTTCAGTGCCTTAATTAATTTAAATACATATTCATACTGTATAGACTTGAACCTCTGGTAAACATGCATCGTAATAAGCAAGCTTTGAAGTGACAACGTTTTATTGCAAGAGACATTCCTTACATTTAAGTTCCTGCTTCCTCAATCAGAGGACTGCACTGCTTTTGTAAGTGGATTACAAATGTTCACATTTAAATAAGCTTATTTCTCCCCTTCAAAAACCATGTAACTCATTTTAAAAGAATGTGATACTGGATAAAAAAACACAGCACATTTTAATGCCACATTCTCAACAGTGTCTTGTTGACACTGTCTTTATTCATTTATTTATTTTTCTCTTTATTTATTATTTTTTATAAAGATTAAAAAGAATACACCAAAAACCAAAATAAAAAAGCATAGCATCATTATACAATTGTACCATCATGATGTACACCATTTCTAAGCCTTACATTTGAAAGCAAAACTTGTTTTTATCACTGGATGTGTGGTTCTCCAGGCAACAAGTATTCTTTGATTTATCACATTTTGAATTTGATACACATATATATCCATATATTTTACAAATGCTATGTTTTTCTATTTATTTGATGATTGACATAATCATATTTCATAACCATGTCGTAATTTAAAAAGCAAAAAGCTCAAACAAACAAACAAACAAACAAATGCTTAAACAGCGCTCAAAACGTAAAAATAGTGACACTGAATTCCATAGCACTCTCCAGAATTTCAAGAGGCAAGCACACGTTCTTGGCTTTCACATTCAATAATGTGAATAAAGTTAAGTGTGGGCCACATGCTGCAAACCAATAGTTTATAAGAGACCTGACAGTGATTCCATTGGCAGAGAGCGCTACAGTTTTGCATCAAATACAATACAGAAGATTAGGTAGTATTTTCTCTGCACTATACAAATAGCATATTTTGGTATTCCACTCTGAGTTGCAATTTGGAGCATGACAAGTATATTCTCTAGTGGTTTATTAAAGATGTCTGGTTACAGTTCACTTAATCTCAAACACAGCTGTGTTTTTCTGTGACTACTTAGATTCACTAATCCGCAATGCAAGGAAAATAAAATAAATTATCAGATGTTTTATTATGTAATGCCTGGTCAGACCTCCATTTGTTTCAAGAACAGGAAAACGGTGAGATGTTTTTTTCTACTTTTGTTTTTTCATATTGCTTGGGTTGGGTCTTTTTGAGTACAGTATATATATATTATAATTGCTAAACTGTTGTGTCCTGACTACATGGGGAAACGTGAAAAAATAATAACCACTGTTATATGACACTCAAGTTTTTGCTTCTTTTTTATTCAAAACAAAAGGTTTATCCTTACTAGTGCTCATGGGGGCATATGATGACTCTTGTGATACGCAGCATTGCATAGCATGAATATTATAACATAATTAGCATGGTAGTCTTGAATTGATGGGTTGATTTTCCAAAGTTCCCTATATTCTCCACTTCCAAAAAACTTCTCAGGATTTACGGTAGCAGTAAAGGTAATCTGTGATACATGGGCTTAAGTCACACATGTGCGACACATGACCGTACATTGCGTCTTTTATTGAGCACAACTAAGAGGCCGCCCCTGCAATGTCAAGACATTCTGTTTGCAGCGAATAAATCTTTTTTTTTCCTTTTTTCCCAGACATGGACCAGAGGACTGTTATCATTGTTATTGTTATCAGACTGTTATCATATGTACAGTCTACATATGATAACAGAGCTGCTTCAACATCCTTGCTAATATATACTTTCTCTCCATGCATATTCATTGTCATAAACAAGTACTTCACTCCATATGTTTCTCCAGCTGGCTCACAGGTGAGCTGCGGTTTTGGGAGATGTGATCCCCTCACACATCTGTGCACCTTATGGGCCCAAAGACTCCACAAAAAAGATCCTCCAGAGCAGCCAAATGTGGGTATAGTCCCAGTTACCCCCCATGCATAGAACCAGTCTCCTAGTCAGCCATACATTTGAAGGGGTAATATGATGAGTGGTCATACCCATTTGGCTCTCTGACTAGTTATCATTGAACTGCACCAACAACCTAAAGGTTGTAAGTTTTGATGTCTAAAGGAAGTGCCATCATTGTATAGCACCTTTGAGCAAGGCACTTTACCTGGACTGCTTCAGTAAATAGCCAATTTAATCAATTCACACTGCATCATCTGGAAAATGTCTACCAACCAAATACATATTGAAAAATTATGGCTGATTACAATAGTCGTAATTGGAATTAAATTCCAATTGAATTAAATAACTAAATAGAAATTATAGAATATGTGCCCTCCTGTTGCAAAACATAAGATAATAAGACAATCATTTCCAATGTATAATTATACTAAGAAATTGTTGCAATAAAAACTTTTGTGAGGCTTTTCAGGTACGCCCCCAGAGGATGTTGATGACTTTTACTGGTGCAAAAATTGCCTTTTCTTTTCTTTCCTTTTAATTTAGTTAATTCCACAAGCATTGTCATTGTTGATTGAGGAGGGGCACAGGGAGGGAGCCTGAGAAACTGTTTCTGTCCAGGTTCCTCGGCCCTGAAGATTTTATTAGGGAGTAAAATGCGATGTCAGCGGGGCCTTTGTTTTTTGATTTACTTTAATTCTGTAAACCCGCTCCTTTCTGGGGTGCCTTTGAGTTTGGGCCATAAACAAAAAAATGAGGCCATAAAATGGAGGAGGGAAGTGCAACTGTCTTCAATAGCATTGACATTTGGACTGAATGATAAATGTTAACAGATTGCTATGTTTGAAGACAAGTCTGTTTCTTTTATGTATACTGAGATCCACCACTCCTCTGTTTCTGCCTGTATGAGTGAGAATTTACATATACAAAATACATTTATGTGTGCTTCTGTGAGTGTGGATGCGCTCCAAAAATAAATCCAGTGTTTACATATTTGTGAATTGGATCAGTGCCAACATCTTTGTTTTGTTTTTCATAATGTCATGGTAACTTTACTTCCTGTTACTTGTAATTTTATTGGACATTGGCTGCATTTACTTACTAACTAAACAGTTAATATCAATAAGAGTTCCAATTGCACTATTTGCCTTATAGCTAAGCATCCCTAATCCACTCGCCATCACATGCAGCAATTAGTGGTCTGCCAGTTTATCTGGGGTTTGAAAGAAATAGCTGTCTTAGATTTCCACACATAGTAAGTTTGGACATTGCTGACCATGCTTAGATTACAATGGGTCGGACAAGCCAATGGGTCTCTCTTACTCTGTCTTTCTCTTTCTCCCTGTGCCTTCATCTTTGTTTCTGAACAAAACTTGTGCAAACAATGGTATCTGAATGTCCAATTAAGATCTGCCACTCTGACAATGTACATGGAACTGGTCATTGACCTGGTCTTACTGGGATCAATGGAAGTTTTGTTTTGGTATGTCACTGGAACAGAGAAAAGGTATAGTGCTAAAATCATTTTCCGCTAACAGAGACAGTCCAGGGGAGCAACACATTTTGACATAATTTAAAACATACTTATACTCATATTGTGAAAAGAAACCTTTTTTCCCCCTTTCCTGGCAGATCACAGTTTATTCTTTTGTTTTTCCATCGTATTACACAAGCATGAATGCCCGTAAATAGTCTTGCGAAAAGAAAAAAAACACAGAGAGAAAGAAAAAAAAGCTTGAATGTGTAATAGTTTGCATACAAATAGAGGGACTATTTATTGCTTCTAATACCAAGAGGAGCTGTCTCCCACAACAACGATAGCTATGCTACCTTGGATTTCCTGAGAGTGAAGGGTCTTTGTGTGCAGCATGGTGTTAATTGTCAGGTATGGGGTCCGGCTGTGTTGTAGATGCCATGTCAGTGGGAATGCCATTGTTGCGATAGTCTCTGGCATCACACCAGAACCTTAACCCTCCTGTGCCAAGTGTGCTGACGGAACAGAGTTCCTCCCCAGTTGCACGGCAACTAAAACTGCGTTCTGGAAATATTTTAATGATTCAAAAAGCCTAGAATGTGACAATGCATAAAACTCTCAACAGAGATTTTGAGAAAAGCTAGGTGGCACCACGCTATTTTTCTTTTATGAGCCAGAGGGCCCCGCTAAAAAAGTCTAGAATGTTAGAAGAAAATGTGACCTACTTAAAGGTGAATATAGGTCACCGTGACGATGGTTCTCATTTTGAATTACTGTCACGTTTCCCCCGCTTTACGTAAAGCAAGTAGCATAGATGAAAATGCATGGTGTTGCATGAGATGTCACTTTTTTTTTTTTATTCATCATCAGAGTGTATACATCCTCACAACATTAGGAACTTAGAGGCAGCATCGTTATATGAATAAACAACTGCTTTTATGCATGAAACCCCAATGGTGACACCCAACAGCTGGAAAACTATAAATGACTCTGATTTTAAAGTTCTGCTTTTTTACATTTACATTTTAAGCATTTAGCAAACACTCTTATCCATAGCGACTTACAATATGTGCATTTATACATGGTATGATCGATAATTGTTCACGCAAGAGATCAGTGCAGTAATACAGTAATAGACATCATTGTTGGCAGCTTCATACCGTACCAGTAACACAGGGAAAGAAAAGGTTAGTAGATTATTATTATTATTATTATTTTAGACAATACCCGCTTGCTGGGTTGCTGTCAATATATTCAAATTGAACTGTGCATTCAGAGATTCTCTTTTGCAAACTCACACTGGGGGAAATGTTGACTAACTGTTGGCATTTTTATCCTGGCCCATGGCAGCTGCCACCTAAGATGAGCTGCCATGTGTATTTTAGCATTTCCCATGGAATCATTAAAATTGTGCACTCCACTAACTTACAAAGGCAACCCTCCCTTATTTATACATAACTAGAGAAGATTCCAGACAGTTAACCTTTTGAACAACCACATCTAGGATGTTTGCCCACTTTCCAGCCATAGCACCACTAGCAGAAGCCAGGAACATTTCAAGTATACCTAACCAAGCACAATCTATTTAGATTAATGTTGATGCATATGTTAACACATTTGGAAAGCATTCGCTTCAGCCATGGAGTAAAAATAGCATAATTTTTAAAAATGTTCTATGTTCCCATTTACCTGCCCCTATTTAAATAAACATTAAATACATAAATAGTTAAAACAGCAAAGTGGTAGAGTTAAAAGGTAAAACATGAAAATGTGTTTGTGCCTTCTAAAAAAGCTTAGGACTATCAAGGAGAGTTTTGTCATTAATTATATTTATCAGCTAGTGGCAGATTCATATTAATGTAATCTAAACATTTACATTTACATTTTAGGAATTTAGCAGATGTTCTTATCCAGAGTGACTTACAAAACATGCATTTCTACATGGTAAGATTAATTATGGTTAGTGCAAGAGATCAGTGTAGTATCACTGCAATAGACAGCTGCACATCGTACCTGTAACACAGAGAAATACACCTACTGTATAACAAGTGATGGATGATACCTGAACACTAATGAGGCCAGAGGTTTACTGTCTAACCATTCTGAGAGTCTTGTGTTGTAAAATTTGAGTTTAGGAATAACCTCAAACCAATTAATCATCATCTTCCCTCAGCTCTGGGTTAAGTTCAGTTTAATGGTGGCTGCTGTCATCAGATATGGATATTTGTGTTTAACTAGGTTGAATATATGCAGTCAAGAAAAGTTAAACATAGCTTGCAGCCACAACCATGTAGGAATCTGTCTCTGAATGTCTAAACTACAGGGGCTGGGCTTGGTACAGAATAATAGTTTGCCAGAAGGGGGCACTCTTATCCCTGAACTACATACAAATCAATGACTCAGTGCAATGCCTGGGACACTATGCTGTGGAGATTTTTAATATTTGGCTAAATGAAACCCAAATCCTGGCACATTGTGATTATTGAATATCTTATCACACTATCTGATAATTTCCTGGTCCAATTGGCTAATTAAGTTATTCGATCTGCATGCAAATGTGAGGAGTGTTCTGGCACAAAATATCTACAGTATAACACCAGTGGATTAGAGATACACTATATAAATGAATTAGATGCATTAGAGACCTTGAAGAAGATGCTCTTATTCTTCAATAAGATTCAGAATGTAAATTCTTCTTATTCCTTCTTTCTTTCTTTCTTCTTTTGTTTTTATATTCCATTTAACATCTTCATTCACCTAGTGTAATGTTAATGTAGGTACTTGTTAAAGTTTAGCTTTTTTAATGTTGTTTATTAAAAATATATATATGGGCATACCCACAAGTGCATGTATATAGGTGAACCCAACAAATAATGTTTTCTGTAATGTTCTAAACCTAATTTACTGAGATTTAAACTAGTGGATGAATCAGAGAGAAGTTACATTTTTGGGTTGATTACAAAATGTTTCAGCCATCTACAAGTGCCACCACAAAGTGTGTCAGCAAAAATGTGAAGTGTGTATCTGGATTTGTTTTAGATTTGTTGATTTGTTAGACTTTATGTTTTAGTGTTCTGTGGGGGTCACCAGAATGCTTAGACGTAGAGCTTGTTCGATGACTCATCATTGTCTCTCCTTGTGACGCAAGCAGTGAGACATGGGGGAGCCGATTGTCCTTTAATAAAAGACTTATTCACAGGAGGTCAGAGCCCAGTGATGCAAGTTTACAAGCAGGATTACATACGTCAGCCTGGCTCTTGCTGAATACAATTATAATTTAATTCACAAAGGAAGGGAGAGACACTGAGATACCACCAGTGCACTTTGATAGACCATGGACATATGGCACATTACATGCTCATGATTTGTAAATTCCAAAATAATTGTTGAATTAGTTTTTACCATACTAATACAATATCATTGCACATTAAACTATTTAACTCCAAGATAGTTTTATCAAGATTTATCAAGTTACATTTATTTGTTATCAAGATATATTTTGTTTCATTTGTCATCAGCATCCATCAATTTATCCCCAAGTCTGTTTCTCTAGGGTTTCCCTTATAATATACATTCTATAGTTCTTCAAATGTGATGCCATATGAGTAATATTTACTCATCCAATTCTTTGGAAAATTCCATGGTGCAGCCAATATACGTATATACAGGTAACTGCCTAAATAAAGTAAACACTTGAGTAAATTAAGGGCTCTGGCAGCTCTGTTATGGTCTGGGGTGCATTTTACAGGCATGGTTTAGGTCCATTCAACCCCTTAGAGGGTAAAGTAAATGGCAATATATACAAAGCCATAACATTCATCCTATGGTGAACCATTTCTATCCTGATGGGAGTGGTCTTTCCAGGATGACAATGCCCCCATCCACAGGGCACAAGTCACTGAATTATTTGTGGTTCTGTGTGGCTCAGTAGGTTAGAGCACGGCGCTGACAACGCTTAGGTTGTGGGTTCGATTTTCCACTGTGGCCACATACACTGAAAAATGTATGCATTCACTACTGTAAGTCGCTTTGGATAAAGGTGTTTGCTAAATGGCATATATTATTTGATGATCATGAAAACGATGTAAACCATATGCCAACCCAATTGAACACCTATGGGATTTTTGGTGAAACAATGGTGTTGCATCCCAATAGAATTCCAGATACTATGAATCTATGTAAAGGTGCCCAATGCCCTATTAATACATTTTATGTTGGTGTTTCCTTTATTTGGGCAGTTACCTGTATATATACAGTAGGATTGGTGTATGTTCTTTGTACTTCAGTATATAGATGTCTGTACTTGACAAAATCCCATTAACTGAGATACGATTGTTAAAGATTTCCAGTGTGATCACAATCTGGCGAAGACCTAAAAATAACCAAGAAAATTGTGGTCTGCTTTTGATTAAAAATAAAATCAGTGGCCATAAAAATGCCAGTCGTGGAAATCCTGGCCAGATTCTCAGGAGGCCCTCTGTACATGATGGACTGTATGCAAGGAACTGGCCAAGGCATAAAACTGTCGTGTACGGGGGTGTGGGAGGGAGATGTTCCTCTTTCCTGTGGAGGATAGGCAGGGCGCTTTCACATCACAAACGCCATCTCAGCAGCTCTCCGCAGACTAGACAGAAATGCTCCCTGCACCATCCCCTGTGTTGATGTTGGCCGGTTGGCTTGTCATGAAACCAGCTCCACAGGAAAGTCTAATATTTGAACTTTTCCCTCTTATTTCACTGCAGCGTGCTGGCTTGAAGGGTCAGCTTTGTGAAGGAGCTGACAACCAGACTGCAAAAATGTTGGAGCAGAGATGCGCTGGCTTGCCCGGGCATTGCCATGAACACGTGTGTAAATTCCCATAAAATAAGTGCCGAAATAATACCGTTCCAAACTGTTATGCAATACCCAATTTTAACTCCATTGGCACTGAAAATGCAGAGAGCAATGGAATCCAAGTAATTTTAGCTCATCTTTTACTGTTATTTCTTTAATATTTTGAAATATGACCATGTGTTGCTTATATTTGTTGCATATCATTTTGCAATAGTTTAGCCACATATCTTTCTTTTGGATGAGATATTAAACTGAGGTCCTGACGTACTGAGGTCAGTATAGGCCCCATGTCACTTATTGCAACAATAGAGGTGAATTACAATATTGACTCATAATAAATGGATGTGTTCACAGTTCACAGTTCACTTTCAATTTTAATTAAAGCACATATGTTGATAAATTCCCAAAGTTTGCTAGGTTAGTCGCTAGTGCTATGTTATCTGGCTGGATTGATTTTGCGGGTAATAGCATTAGCTAGCTAGTTTTATTTCCCCAACACGGTGGATTGATAGTAGCTTTTGGCTTTTGACTAGCCACAGGACAGTATGAATGTATTTCCTGCCACTCAGTAACAGTGCATGTTGAGTAAGTTAGCTAACATTTGCTAGCTAGCTAACAGTATGAGTGAGCAGATACTGTGCTGATCAGTGGTGCTGATGATGATCATAGGAAAAAAATATTTTTGTAAGCTAGCTAGCTACAGAGTGGGGGACAGGTGCCCTTATTGAGTTCAGACTGAGTAAGGTAGTTAATGTCAGTAGAAACTTGTGATGCAACTGCTTCCAGACAGGTGAGGTTCCTGATTAAGCAATTAACATCCCATCATGTATAGGGTCACGTATAAAAATGCTGGTCAGGCCAAGTTAATTGGCTACCAAAGCCATTATTTTGGCTACCATGGCTAGAAGAACAGATCATAGTGGCTTTGAAAGAGAGGAGATTGTTGAGGCATGTTTGGCATAAGCTTCAGTGACAAAGACTGCTGAAATTGTTGATGTTTCATGAGGAACAGTGGGTGATGTTGGTATGGAAGTCATCATCAACTAGGCTGGGGCAGTTTATAAGGATTTAGACAATTACTGAAGGTTATTTTATCATCCAGAAGTTACAGAAATGCAGGACATGCACAGATCGCTGCTTGGTTTTGTCCCCCCCTCAATGTGAACAAGTATGTTGCGCCCTTTGTTTGATATATATGTCTGTGTATATGATGATTTATGAGTTAACTGTGTTGAGGTAACATCACTTAGGCACACAGGTAAGATCAGTAAGAGTTTCCTGACAATTCAGCTAGCATCATGGCAGCTAGTTGAATAGACATATTTACAACTGGATACTATGAGTATGGTAGTATGAGTAATGTGATTGAATTCTGTGTTAATAATTAATGTAATTATTATTATTATTATTATTATTATTATTAATAATAATAATAATAATAATAATAATAATAATAATTTAATTATTAATTACTAAGATAGTTACTAATTAGTTAAGTGCTATTTGGTAATTTAACTGTTTGATTTGTTTGATATGTACATCTGTTTGTAGGATGATTTATATGAGTTAACTGTGCTGAGATAACTTCACTTAGAGCCGTGTGAACCCATCCTAAAGGGCATCATGCCCTGCATGTCTTCATTCCAACCTCCTCTTAATCATGGTTAAGTGATTGTTAATAGATTAATGATGAAGTGATAGGTTGGGGGCAGTGGTTGGAATAAATATTTCCAGGACAGTGTGGCCTGTAGGAATGGGTTGGGAAACACTGACCTAGAGGCAAGTATTGCTAAAACTTAATGTCATGTAACCAGAATTAGGAACATAAACAAGGAAGTAATGACATTATAAATAGTGTTTAAATAGTAAAGAGTTAAGAACATGGTTTTTCCATTTAATGCAGTTGTTTATCTATGTAGTAAACATTGTACAGTAATTATAAAATATAGGAAGGCCATCAGTTTTACACTATCCACTTATATGTTAGCCGTAAGCCCAGCCCCCCATAAGCCATGCAACATGGGGATGGAAGATCCGGTCCATTGGCCTCTGGAATGTGGCTGGGGCTCCATGCAGTCCAAAAGGAAGTTTCCTGTATTGGAACAACCCATCGGGGGTGGCAAAAGCAGTTTTATCCTAGGCCTAGACCTAGCTAGATGCACCTGTCAATAACCCTTTGTCATGTCTAATGCACTGATGACTCTGGCTGTTCGTCATTCAATCAACTCATCAATTCTGGCCATGGGATATGCATCAAATTTGAAGATTTTGTTTAATTTCCTGAAATCATTACACAATCAAATGGTTCCATCTGGTTTTGGCACCAACACTATGGGGCTACAGGATTCACTATGAGATTCTTCAATTATCTCGGTGTCCAATATAATCTGTACCTCTGCCCTGATGGCTTCTCTCCTCACTTTGGGTATGTGGTAAGGTCACAACTTCACCTTTTCCCTGGGTGCAGTAATGATGTTGTGTTGCACGAGGTTAGTGTATCCTGGTTCACCGGAGAACACGTCCTGGTTACGTCTGACCAACTCACTCATGTCTTGCCTCTGGGCCAGGCTCAGCTGTTCCCCCAATGGCACCTCCCCAGGTGTGGCCTCTGTAACGACACTTTTGGGGAAATTGTATACAGTACATCACGTGCATTCCATTGTTTTAACAGATTTACATGACACAGCTGTGATCGATTCCTGTGTCCTGGCTGTCGGACCCAGTAATTTACTTCCCCCACCTTCTCAATTATTTTGTATGGCCCGTGCCATCTGGCTAAAAACTTACATTCGGAAGTGGGGATTGGAACCAACACCTTGTCTCCTGGCTGGAATTATTTTTGTCACACAGTCCTCATGGTCGTCTCCCATAAAGCAGTTCAAATGGAGAGAATCCGGTTGAGGCTTAGGGCACTTCTCTGATAGAAAACATCAGATAGGGGTAGCAGCTGGTCCCAATTCCTTCCATCCGCCGCCATAAACTTATTTAGCATCTGCTTCAAGGTTCTATTGAACCAGCTTGTCCCATGTGTTGTCCCTTCGTGGTCTGGAGGTTTAAGAGACTTGTATGGAACTCTCTGGTCTCCCTGTGGATGGAGGTGATAATCACAGTGTCGGTCGTGTTCTGGGACCGGGCAAAGTCAGGTTGAATCAGCGTTACCATACTGCCCGAGTCCAGGAGAACTGTGGTGTCCTTTACATTGGCTTTCACTGGGGTGACAGAGAAGGGGCTACTCTCGTGAGCCCAGCATGACATCAGTAACCCACAGGGATGTCCACTTCACTGGAGGAGGCTGAAGGCATTGGGACATCATGATTATCGCAGCTCCAGGCAATGTGTCCCTGTTTGCCACATTCAAAGCACTTCCAACTGTCCATGTTCAGAAAGGGGAGTTGTCTCGGGCAACTGGGGTGAGGGCTCCCTCTATCCTTGGCAGGAGTCTAGGTGGTGTCATCCGTCTTTTTCCTTTCCTTCAAGCAAGTGGCGCTCCGTTTTCAGAGGTCGCCCGCTGTGTAAGACCTCCACAGCAGCCCTCTGCTTGTGTATTTGCTTGACTCACCAGCTGTTTGGCTTCGAAGGGGAGAGAGCACAAAAATGTATCAATTACAATCTGTTCAATGGGATTTAAGGACAGGGGTTTTACAGTTAGCCAGCTCTTGGCTAATTGGATCAGATCATGCATCTGTGACCTGGGGGATCCCGTGGGATCATAAGTCCCATCATGAAATCTTTGCGCTCGGTTAATTAGGGTATATCCATAGCCATGCAAGATTTCCTTTTTAAGCACCTTGTAGTTTATAGCATGCTGTCAGGTATTTCCCTTCAATTACCATACCCTGCACCTCTCCTGGCTGTCTGCCACACCTGCTACAAAGAGAAAGAGAACAGTGAGCAAACAGTGCTCCACTGCTGGTCATACTCACTCCGTGATCCGCCCAACACAGACAGTCTTTGAGAAGATCCCTTCTAAACATTCTGGGCAGAGTCATTGTTGAAATGGAAAACAGATTTTCAAAGAGATTTTTTTACCTGATATGCAATATATTGTCTGATTGGCAGTATATTGTCTTCTTCCCCAATCCAGATCTTTCCTATATTTTGCCCTATTGAACCCCCTGCAGCTGCTTACTGATACTGAATCAACCAATAGTCGGAGACATGAAATTCATGTGGCATAACCCATGTTGCTCAAGAAATTCTCCACTAATGTGGATTTCTCAACTGTGTGCTGACATTTACAGGACTATAAGCACTATAAGTACATTTTCTGAGATGTATTGACTGAGAAGTCAATAAGCAATGGCCTAGATATGGAGTTTTATAGGGGTTTTGCCAAAAGAAACAGAAGACTAAAGCTGTGAGGTGGTTTCTTTGTGTTTTGTAGCAGGCATAGCAAGGTTTTTCCCATTATTTTTTGTTGTTGGAAATGTTGTTCTGTTAAACAAAACCTTACCAGATTTGCAATACAGTCTGCAAAGAGAAACAGATTTAGGTTTGAATTACATTTGAGGGTCAAATAATAATAAGTCATATACAGTTCCTCTTGATCATAAGTTTCAAGGATGTATGAGTATGAGTAGTATGAGTAGGAGTATGTAATGTAATATAATGTAGTATGTGTAAAAAAATAATGGAAAAATGAGATCTTACAGATCTTCAGTAAAAAAAAAAGTATTTTTCAAAAAACAATGTACTATATAGTCCATCATTACCAATAATAAAGTTGTCCTCCCCTCCTAAGAGGGGGTGGATTGGCCGGTGGTACAGGGTAAATATTTGAATGAAAAATTGAAGAAAAACAGTCATGTTTTCACATTGAAAACACAATATAACATGAATTAAGGATACTTTACATATCCTGATTCTTAGGCATACAATACAGTTATACTCCTAAGATGTGGGGCGAACGTGGGTTTAAAAGAAAAGAGAAAAGAATATATTTGTAATGCACAGTAGCCTGACATTTAATAGGAAAAACACATAGCCTTTGTAGGCTGTATAGTACAGCACACTGTTTCTATGAATAACAAAAATGCTTAGTTTCCCACCCAACATATCTGACTGCCCACCCAGTCAAAGCAGTCTAGAACCGGCTGTGTTTAAGGTGTTAAAATACAAATATTTTATTGAATTAAACTTTTAGATGGTCTATAAAAAGTCGGCATACATATTTCCATACACACTGTAAAATAAACAGACAAGGAATCGAATGCATTCTATACCATCTGACCCCTGTAAAACCTATACATTCGCCATCTGTTGGACAAAGTTATACTTGCACATCTATGTGCTCTTTTCCATTTCTGACATCTGTTGAGTCATATACTAGGAATGCATACTGTGATTCCATTGATGCCATTACCCGACCGTTATGACAGAAAAAAGGGTAAGGATAGTAACGCTAAAATGAACAAAATGAGGGGGCAATGTACACCCCCAGTGGAGTTAGGCTTCATGATTTAATAAACATGCCAACTCCTCAAAGACAGTGTGCGTTGTTTTCACCACCACCACAAAGACAGGACATAATGTATGTTAACGGGCCACTCATGTTGACACTCATTTTCTAACCCACGAGGCCATGATGGAGCCATCACGACACAGCCTCTTACGCAGCGGCAGATATTAGCTGGAGAAAGACAAACAAGCTGCCCTTGATATGCAACCCTAATGCAAGGTTAAGAAATTAGACAACATAAAACGGTTTCTTCGCTGCGCTGGGTGAAATCCACAAGAGACTCCTTTTAGTTCCTGGCAGAATAAATTTCCCTCCTGATCGGGCTGGTGCTCGGAGAATTCAAGGTGTGCAGTGCACACAATTTAAAATGTCAATTCATCTTGTTCCCTCAGCGTGATTTTGCCCTCTCACACCTGGGACGTCTTTCCAAAAATTATATTCTAGGTAACACCTCTTCCCAAATTTTCTACTGAAAACCAAGCATCAGAAATATGTGCCCGACAGAGGCCAGGATCTTAACTCAAGATTCAACTTAAGTGCATTTGTACGCATCTATCAGTGACTATTATTATAATTTTTGTACAATTACTTATTGTTTAGACTCATAGTTCTAACAAAGGATATGACCTGTCTTAATCTGAACATTTTATACAAATTATAAATTTGTATTTTTTTGTGCGAGTTTGTTTTATGTAGGCTATTTAAATCAATAAATAGGGGTCTAATTGCCATAAAGTGCCATAAAACTCCAATATTACTAATTAGCACATTATTATATTGGCCTGACAGGATTATTTGCTTTGCCTGAAAGGATTGCTGTATTCATTCGAGTTTGAGCGGATTGTTTGTTGCTGTTTCTGTCGTTGAGATTATTGGGATTGTGTTTTGTATTGTTGATTGTGTTTTGGTGTTTGTTATCGGAAAAGGTAAATGGATTTGCTCTTAAGGTTAACTTTTGTCACCGTTAGCGGACAAAGACGGAATTTTCAATTGTTTACCCCGTTTAGCTTCGGCAAGCTTGTTACAAAGCTAACAGATTTGAAATTACACCCAGCTGACATGAGGTTTTTTGTGGTTTTTCGCCTCTCAGGAGCAAACCCAAGAACAGGGGAATATTCGATAGCTAACTAGCTTTTTTTATTTTTTATTTTAAGCGTTTAACTTTAAGCGTTGAGATATAGCCGTTTCGGTTGGCTGCTGCTAGCTTGTTCGCTACAGGTAACCAGACTAAAGGTTTTCTAGTTAGCTATAAGAGTGGTTTTGTTGCCATTTATTAATCTCTGCACCTGACTGTTCGGAACCACCTCGGTGCTGATTGTATTTTTATCGACTTGGTGTCTCTGTTTTGGCAGTAATTCGTTCAGTGCAGGGAGATACTTGGGGGTTAAAATGTGGCCATTGGCAGTGCAGTGCGAGTGTTGCAGAATGATTGCATTCATGGAAGGAGACTTCCAGAAGGGTTTTGTCTGTGACCGTTGCCAGCTTGTGAAGCATCTCGAAAGGGGTACACACATGCAGGGGCAGCATCTCCAGAGCTTGTGGTGTCCAACCTATTCCAGTCCTTGCAGAAAGAGGATCTGGCCCAGTCCTCTATGAGTGGGAGGACTGATGAGCCCCAGGGCATGCAGAGGCCTTAAGGCTAAAAAGGAAATAAGAGCAGCTAAAAGGCAGTTTGAAATTTAAATTTCCCAAGATGCAAAAAGTAGTCCTAAGAAGTTTTTAATATTGTAGGAGAAAAGGGAAAGCTAATGATGAGGTTAAGTGCATTAAGAATAAGGAAGGAACTTTGGTTTGTAATAATAAGGATAATACACTAAACAGTTACTTTGTTGAGAGCTTTACCAGAGAAGAGGTTATAAATAAGCCAATGTACATAATGTTTTGGAGGACTTTGAGATAGGAGATGTAGAAGTACTACAAAAACTACAAAAACTTAAGATAAATAATGCAGCAGGCCCTGATGGCATATATCCCAGAGTACTCAAAGAACTTGGGTAAATTATATATAAACCATTGACAGATATTTTTATGCGATCCATAAACACTGGAGAAATACCAGATGACTGGAAGCAAGGTAGTATAATTCCAATATATAAGAAGGGGACCATACTGACCCAGGGAACTATAGGCCTGTCAGTTTAACTTGCATCACATGTAACATACTGGAATGTATTATTACGGACAAGTTGGAATCATTCTTGAAAAATAATAGTATTTTAAGGGACAGCCAACATGGTTTTCTCAAAGGGAGGTCATGCCTAACAAACCTCCTGGACTTTTTTGAAGAGGCTACAAAGTGTGTTGATCTGAACTAGGCTTATGATATTATGTATTTGGACTTTCAGAAAGCATTTGACAAGGTACCACATGAGAGGCCCATTGTTAAAATGAATGAGTTGTTTCAGAGTGGGTTCATAATTGGCTGCAAGGGGGAATACAAAGAGTAACAGTAGGTGGGGCCGTATCTAACTTAGGTGCTGTGGGCAGTGGTGTCCCGCAGGGATCGGTGCTGGGACCTCTGCTCTTCCTTATTTACATAAATGATCTTGATAGGGATGTTAGTAGAAAAATAGTTACATTTGCAGATGATACTAAACTTTCTTTCTTACAGAATTGTTTCAGTGCTAGCTTAAAACAAAAGGTTTTTTTAAGAATTTGTTTCTGATTTTATCCCATTATCTCCCAATTAATTGCCAATTACACCCTTTATTTTTCATGTCAATCCCCTCCTCGTATTGTGAGTTCGCTGCCATAGCACTGTGACCGGCAGTGACAAATGCAAAGTATCATCTCCTCCGAGACGGCACTCGCCAGGCTGTCAACCATAACTATACCACTATACCGCCCAGGATGCCCCTCAGTGCTGGCTTTTTGCATGCAGAGCTCTCACATCAGGTCCGTTCAATGCATCGCATTGGGCTTTCAGCTGTGCAATGTATTCTGCTCCAGAGTACTCTGGTACAGGATGGAACATATGCTTGACTCATTTATTGACTCAATGTCCAGGTCCTGAACTATCAAAGCGGCACAAAATTTAATTCAATGGGAGAATTAGCTTGGAGGAACACCACTGCTAAAGTACACTTTTAAAATGTTAACCATGGTGGCAGAAGGGTGGCAATTTTACGCTGCTTTGACTATCAGGACGTGCAATAGTAATTGCTGCTAAAATAGCTTTTACCAGATATCATCTCATGAGCAGTACTTTAACTGTAATATTCCTTGATTTAAGATTTTCTGATAGCTTTTCTCAAAGGACAATTCTTCTTTTTAAATCAAATTCTTACACAAAATCAAGTTTTATGTAAGATTCCATGTATTGTTCATTGTATTATAACCCCTAGATTTGGTTGGTAGAAGCCAATATGGTGATGCAATCAGACGTCATTCCATACCTTTGGTGCAGTTTTAAGTGGGTCAGATCCACATCCAAAGGATGCAATGTTTCCTTTGTGCCTGTCCTCAAGATGAGATAGTTCATATGACAGAGATTTCCTTCAAATACAGTGAAAGGAAATACTGCAGCTAACTATAGTCCTGTTGGCTTGTGTAGTTTAATTTGAAACAGCAACTGTGGTCATAAAATGGTTGCAGGCCTCAGTGCTAGCCAGACATTCATGGTGCACATAAGATCATATGGAGAGAAACACCAGTACTCTAGTTCTTCATCCCACTACATCAAAAGCACATTCAGTTTTATCTCAAACTATAAAATATAGACAATGTCAATTTTGCTACTTGAGAAATGATTAACATTACAGAGTAATGCTTCCATATGAAAATGTATGAATTTGGCTATCAGATTGTGTTGATTGATCGGATTTGGCTAACAGCATTGGTTCTGTGATGCTAAACTTTTTTTTAAACCTCTGGCAGTTTACCGCTTACCTTTGTACCATTTCAGGCTATTCACTGGTCTTGAACTGCCTAAATTTCAGTAAAAAAATGGGGGTGTTTTAAAACTTTTGACCGGTAGTGTGTATATACATATATATATATATATACACGTATATCCATATTAGATAGACATATATGGCCGTTTGGCCTGTAAGAATTTTTTTTTTTTAAACTGTGAACAATGATTGTTCATCAAATAACAGTATTCCATTACAAATATAATGCTTATAGACGGTCATTAAAACATTTATGTCTAGACAGATAAGGCCTAGAGGTAGTATGTCACATTTTTACTTTGTAACTCAGCACATTGCTGCTTTCAGACAGTAACAGCAAAATATTTGTAAATAGCAACGTTTTTGGAGAAGGTACATTTTAAAAGTGAAATTCCAGTCTTTGTCCCTGAAGACCCTGTCTCCAGCTCAAGAATAACACACCGAGTATTTCCATGACTTAATCTGTTGTCAAAAATAAAGACATATTTCATGTACAGTTTCCCATCTGCAGGAAGCCAATGCAGACCAATATGGATGTATGTACTTGTACTGATGATGGCATAACAGATACACAAATATATTAAAGGGCCGCACAAATATCTAGGAAATGTAGAGTCCTCCAAAAAAAGAAGAGGTGTGTTTAACCTTCAATACACCTGTGAAAGGCTGCATGTACATTTTACATTTACATTTTTGGCATTTAGCAGACGTTCTTATCCAGAGTGACTTACAAGATGTGCATTTATACATGGCAAGATCAATCTTGTTCACGCAAGAGATCAGTGTAGTAATACAGCAATAGACATCATTGTTGGTAGCTGCATACTGTGCCTGTTTAAAAAAAAAATGTTATAGTATCAAACATAAATACAAATATGAAATGCAGTATTAAACCAGTGGTGGTGACAATTAGTTAATATACAGAGTCAGTGGTAGTGGAGTGTGAAGAGGTGGGTTTTGAGCCTCTTGGGGAAGATGGCCAGTGATTCTGCAGTCCTAACCGAGTACGGAAGATCATTCCACCAACGGGGGGTCAGGACAGAGAGGAGGCGAGACTGTGAGGAGCGGCTGCCTGGGGCCCAGAGGGATGGGATAGACAGTTTGCCAGAGGAGGCAGAGCAGAGGGGTCTGGCTGGGGTGTTGGGTGTGATGAGTGTCTGGAGGTAGGAGGGAGCATTTCTCCTAGCAGCTTGATAAGCCAGCACCACTGATTTAAACTTGATGCGGTCTGCAATAGGAAACCAGTGCAGAGAGTTGAGTAGTGGGGTGACATTTGAATTTGGTTTGGTTGAAGACTAAATGTGCGGTGGCATTCTGCACTAGTTGCAGTGATTTGATGACACAGGCCGGTAAGCCTGCCAGCAGGGAATTGCAATAGTCCAGATGTGAGATCAACAAGGCCTGAACCAGGAGGTGTGTGGCCTCTTGGGTAAGGAACGGGTGAAAAGGTTTTTTGTTAGCTTGATTTTTAGCTTTCTTTCTTTTTGGTACGTTACAAAAATATAAATAGGATGAAATAGTATTGTGAAACTGTATCACGTATAGTGATATCGTATATGGTTAACATATACAAATTGATTAGTTAGAATAATTCAAGAATATGTGGCCGGCCTCCCACGGGGTCTAGTGGTAAGAGCGTTTGACAGAGTTAGCCACGGCGACTGTGGTTCAATTCCACCAGTCGCGCCAGTTTCAGTTCTGCCTGGGAGTGCCACCAGGGAGAGATAAAAAGCCAAATGAAAAACGCTGCATATCTGAGTGGTCCTGTGTGTTGGTGACAGGCTTCGGCTTAGGCGGGTACTGGCTTGGACTATGGTAGCGACTTCTCATACTGGGATAATTGGCACGAAAAAGAGAGGGGGGAAAATTGGATACTAACAGTGGGGGAAAAACAGCAAAAATAAATAAATAATAATAATAATTTAAGACATATATATATGTGTGGACATATTACTATTTATTATCATAGAAATATTATTACTATTACTGGTCATACACTACAATATAAACACAAATTACACTTACCACAGTTGCTACAGTGCTATACAAAACACATTAATTCTCTATGGCATTTAAACTCACTCTAGTCAGAGAGAATTATTGTGCCAATTATTGTAAACATTATTAAATAGTTTTATGCTTTATAAAGCCAGTCAGATTTGGCAGCGTCAGCTACAGCTGGAATAAAGCTTTCAGTGCACCAGGCAAACCTAATTAAGCAGGAACGGCCGAAGTAGAGGCATTTGAACTGAGCAGGTGCATTGTCTCAGAAGCATGTATATCGTATGAATGGGCTAGCCTGTATCACCGGGGTTGTTCTCACAGTGAAAATAAGACAGCTGTATATACATTTTCCAAAGATGAAAAGAAAAGTGGCTAGAAAAAGAAAATTCCACCACATCTTCCACTTTGCAAAGAATGACTTTAGAGGCGGCCGTCAACAAAATTGTCAGAAGGCTTCCGTGGACCAAATGTCTGATGTTCCCTTTCACAATACGGACACCTGCTAGGCCTGTTTTTTTAATCCAGTCCCTCTTTCAGAGTTAAATTCCTCAAAAGCACATCAGGTCTGAAAGGCATTACGTATCGGTGGACGCTGCACCCCTCCGGCCTCTGCACGCCATTCCCTACAGTGACTCCATGAACTCCCCCTGAACCCTCCCCCCTCGACCCACTACATGCAGGGGTGCCAGCTATTGTCACCGATGTGAGGAGAGGGGGGTGGGGTGTAGGCACAAAGTAGCCAGAGCATGTCCATTGTGAGGGAAACAACATGATAATTGATGATATATTGCACATACAGTTCTTTTGGAGAGGTGAGAGTACTCCACAACTCTTGTGGACAACAACAAATATTGTGACCATAAAGTGGCAATAGATTTTTTGAGCATGGCTAAATTGTCTCTCCATGAAAATGAACAAATATTTACTCTTATCTTTGCCAGCAGGTACTAGGATAAAGCAAGTGCTACCAACTACTTGGAGTTTACATTTTGACTTGTCTTCACAACAGCTGTAGTACATGAATATTTCAGAGTGGTTGTAGGCCATTTAATTTTTTGAAAAAGACTGATTTATATAATTTACAAACTTCTCTGAATGTATTTGCTTGGTCATAAACTGAGACATTGTGGAGCTTATTGCAGAGTCTATAGTCATTTTCTCCACAGCAAAGTAATCCTATATTTTATATTTCAGCGCTAAACCACTTTGTTGCAATTCATTGCAAGTTACAGAGGGTGACATCCTCCAGAGCTTTGTAGTTTGAAGTAGTGCAGAACTTGTCTGAATCAATAGCCTTTACTGTCAGAATTAATTCTCTAACATTGTTTCAATGTCAGATCTAAACCGAGTGTGTCTTTGTAATGTCAGTGGAAGTACTTCCCTGCTGTCTATTGCCTCCTGTAACTATTTGCAATTTCCCACTGTTTTCAAAATGTGCCTTACGTTGAAGTACCAATGTGTTCAGTATTGAGTTAAATTTGTCCAATAGCTTGGTTGAAATTAGACTTAACTTTTTAGATTTTGGTTATAATAGCTCCAGATTATTTATGTTCCCTGGGAGCCATATTCATTTCTTGTATTAGTAGTTTTAAGATTGCACCGTACAGTTGATAACGGAAATCTGATTCAGTCCCTCAAAATCCTATTAATGTCTTTATCAACTTTAATATAAGAATCAATGTTGCTGAAAAACATGCCAGCCTAACAATATTTTCAACCCAATTGATATAATAGGTCATTTATATACCCATGAAACATAAATCTGATAAAAAACAATCACCGTTGCTTGTTACTAAAGAATCGCCCAGCCCCTTTCTTTGAGCTACTACATTTGGTTTTGTAGAGAGCAATATATTTTATATTTATATATAATTCAAATTTGTATTCGAGGTCTCTGTTTTTATCACTGTACAAATTATCCAGGATATTGCAAGACCCTACAATATATTCTACAATCAGCTATTTTCCCAGTGGATCAAGATCAAATTTCTTTTTAATATCCTTCAAGATTCTGTGACATGGGGAGGGTTCATTGTTTGTTTGTTTCTGCTTATGTACATATACATCCCCTCCAATGAATGCTCTTTGTAATTTTTAGAAGGTGACTCACATTCAGGGTGTCCAGTGTGTACTTTCTACCACAATAAGTCATTTAATATCATTACTTGTATAATTATATAAATAAATACAAAAAGTCATGAAGCATTTGGGAGATATAGTCCTTGTCAGCCTATGAGGCAGAATTGTGCACCTTTTCATGTGGAAGTTTCACAACTATGTACACTCAGTGGCCACTTTATTAGGTACACCTTTCTAGTACTGGGAAAGACCCCCCTTTGCCCCAGAACAGCCTGAATTCTTCATGGCATGGATTCATCAAGGTGCTGGAAACATTCCTCAGAGGTTCTGGTCCATGTTGACATGATAGCATCACACAGTTGCTGCAGATTTGTTGGCTGCACATTAATGTTGCGAATCTCCCGTTCTACCACATCCCAAAGGTGGTCTATTGGACTGAGATCTGGTGACTGTGGGGGCCATTGGAGTACACTGAACTCATTGTCATGTTCGTGGAACCAGCTTGAGATGACGTGTGCATTGTGACATGGTGCATTATCCTGCTGGAAGTAGCCATTAGAAGATGGGTAGACTGTGGCCATAAAGGGTTTCACATGGTCAGCAACAAGACTCAGGTAGGCTGTGGTATTTAAATGATGCTCAATTGCTATTAAGGGGCCTAATTTGTTCCAAGAAAACATTCCCCACACCATTACACCACCACCACCAGCCTGAACCGTTGACACAAGGCAGGATGGATGCATGGATTCATGTTGTTTACACCAAATTCTGACCCTACCATCTGCATGTTGCAGCAGAAATCAAGATTCGTCAGACCAGGCGTTTTTCCAATCTTCAATTGTCCAGTTTTGGTGAGCCTGTGCCCACTGTAGCGTCACTTTCCTGTTCTTAGCTGATAGGAGTGGAACCTGGTGTGGTCTTCTGCTGCTGAAGCCCATCCACTTCAAGGTTTGACGTGTTGTGCATTCAGAGATGCTCTTCTGCATACCACTGTGGTAACGCATGGTTACTTGAGTTACTGTCGCCTTCCTGTCAGCTTGAACCAGTCTGGCCTTTCTCCTCTGACCTCTCATTAACAAGGCGCTTTCGGCCACAGAACTGCCGCTCACTGGATGTTTTTTATTTTTCGCACCATTCTCTGTAAACTCTAGAGACTGTTGTGTGTGAAAATCCCATGAGATCAGCAGTTTATGAGATACTCACACCACCCCTTCTGGCACCAATGATCATTACACGGTCAAAGTCACTTAGATCACATTTCTTCCCCATTCAGATTTTTGGTCTGAACAACAACTGAACCTCTTGACCATGTCTGCATGCTTTTATGCATTGAGTTGCTGCCACAAGATTGGCTGATATATAATTGCATTAACGGGCAGGTGTACAGGTGTACGTAATAAAGTGGCCACCGAGTGTATATATATATATATATATATATTACAGTGGGTATAAGAAGTATTCAGCCCTTTTGCATTTTTCACATTTAATGTTCTTACTTCATGGAATCAAAATGGATTTAATTGGAATTTCTTGCCACTGATCAACACAAAATACTATATAATGTCAAATAAAAAAAAACTTTTTTACACAAAGCTTTTGTTAATTAATTACAAATGAAAATCAGACAATAATTGATTGCATAAGTAGTTACCCCTTTTTGTAAGACACACCTAATAAACTGGTGCAATCAATTGTCTTCAGAGGTCACATCATTATTTGATTGGCATGCACCTGTATACAATTAAGGTGTTTCAAATTATTCAAAATTAAATGTACCTGTCTGTGAGAGGTCCCACAGTTGGTTAGTGCATTTCCAAACAAGAGCTTCATCATGAAGACCAAAGAACATTCAAATCAAATCCAAGAAAAGGTTTCTCAAAAGAACCAATCAGGGGATAGACATAAGAAGATTTCAAAGACTTTGAATATCCGCTGGGGCACCTGGAGTCCATCATAAATAAATGGAGAGAATATGGCATAACTAAATTTGCCTAGAACAGGCCGTCCTCCAAAATGGAGCATCTGTGTGAGAAGGGAACTTTCTAGGGAGGCCACCAAGAGGCCTGTGGCAACTCTGCTAGAGTTACAGTCTTCCATGGCAGAGATGGGAGAAACTGTCCATGGGAAACCAATAGCCAGGGCACTTAACAAATCTGCGCTTTATTTGAGGGTGGCAAAAACAAAGCCATTGTTAAAGAAAACTCACATAAAATCTCAGCTAGAGTTTGCCAGAAGGCATATGGGAGACTCTGAAATGAAGTGGAGGAAGATTCTATGGTCTGATGAGACCAAGATTGAATTTATTGGCATCAATGTTAGGCGTTATGTTTGGCACAAGCCTAACACTGCGCATAGTACCAATAACTATCCCTACTGTGAAACATGTTGGCGGGAGCCTTATGCTATGGGAATGCTTCTCTGCTTCAGACACTGGAAAACATTCCAATATAGGGGGCAAAATGGATGGCACAAGATATAGACAAATCTGGAAGGAAAACTTGTTGCAGTCTGCAAGAGACCTGGGATTTGGGAGAAGATTTATATTCCAGCAGGACAATGATCCAAAGCATACAGCAAAAGCCACATTGGAGTGGTTTAAAAACAAAGAAAATCTACGTCCTGGAGTTGGCCAGTCAAAGCCCAGACCTCAATCCCATTGAGAATCTGTGGAAAGATTTGAAAATTGCTGTTCACCACCGGCTCCCATCAAACCTGAGGGAGCTCAAGCAATTTTGTAATGAAAAATGGGTGAAAATTGCAATGTCCAGGTGTGCAAAACTGGCAGACTTACTCAAATAGACTGACAGCTATAATTGCTGCTACAAACCTGGCATCTGACATCAAAACTGCTATGCTGATCCTTTTGCACCCCTTTATCATGTTTATTAGTAAAAGAATATAATCACTATAGCCAATCACATTACTGGTATGGCTGAAAGATCATAGATCCTCCAAAATGTTTTGGAATTGCATGAAACTTCTCAGGTTTACATAGGCAATAGAGACACGTCTTCATGCCACATACTGTATCTGCATTTAAGCCTAATGAGAGGTGAGCAAGGTTTTTAGCCAGAGGCTTGCAAGCCGTATTAGGGGCAGGACAGCGGGATTGCCCCAATAATAGTATGCTTATATATAAATATATCATGCTTTATTAAAGCTGTAGATTATTATTAAAGAGTTGTAGAGTGCTGAAGGAAGTGTCAGTGGATATGGTATGGATGGTTGACATGGTATGGCTGCATGCTAAGGTGACATTGTCCTCATGCTAGGCTCCTATAATCGCTGCTTGTAACTATATTTGTATTTTTAATCTTTACTACATTCACGTGCCAGTTAAGACACACTCAAGCAACAATATTCCCATAAGAGACAAAGAGCAAAAATCTGCATATGCCTGCTGAGGACACCAGAGAATATGTCTATGCAATATGCATTCAGTGCAGCTTGTCTGTGCAATAACAGTAGAGCCACTAGACAGTTTCCTGCATGTGTTTGTGTGGCGGTGGCAGTTTGTCAAAGAAAATGAGCAGACTGCTCAGACACTGTGCCAGCTGCATCCAGATGTTAAATGCCTCGGCAATATGACTAAAAATGGTTTTCTATCCTCAATACTGACGATTTGTGTAGCAGTTCTGCAAAACTTGTCCGCCTCAGTAAATACCATCCTTTTCTGTGCTTCACACCAGGTCTAGGAAAGCAATGCACAAATAAATCTTTTCTGTGAAGACAAATAATAAAGTAGAAAAACTTTTTTTTAAATATTAGGTTATACACGTGTATATATATATATATATATATATATATACACAGTACTGTACTGTGCAAAAGTTTTAGGCAGGTGTGAAGAAATGCTGTAAAGTAAGAATGCTTTCAAAAATATTAATTTTAATTGTTTACTTTTATCAATTTACAAAATGCAAAGTGAGTGAACACAAGAAAAATCTAAATCAAATCAATATTTGGTGTGACTACCCTTTGCCTTCAAACCAGCATCAATTCTTATAGGTACACTTGCACAAAGTCAGGGATTTTGTAGGATTATAGTCAGGTGTATGATTAACCAATTATACCAAACAGGTGCTAATGATCATCAATTTCATATGTAGGTTGAAACACAGTCATTAACTGAAACAAAAACAGCTGTGTAGAAGGCTTAAAACTGGGTGAGGAACAGCCAAACTCTGCTACTAAGGTGAGGTTGTGGAAGATAGTTTCATGTCACAGGTCATACACCATGGCAAGACTGAGCACAGCAACAAGACACAAGGTAGTTATACTGCATCAGCAAGGTCTCTCCCAGGCAAAGATTTCAAAGCAGACTGGGGTTTCAAGATGTGCTGTTCAAGCTCTTTTGAAGAAGCACAAAGAAACGGGCAATGTTGAGGACCGTAAACGCAGTGGTCGGCCAAGGAAACTTAATGCAGCAGATGAAAGACACATCATGCTTACTTCCCTTTGAAATCGGAAGATGTCCAGCAGTGCCATCAGCTCAGAACTGGCAGAAACCAGTGGGACCCAGGTACACCCATCTACTGTCCGGAGAAGTCTGGCCAGAAGTGGCCTTCATGGAAGAATTGCGGCCAAAAAGCCATACCTCCGACGTGGAAACAAGGCTAAGTGACTCAACAATGCACAAAAAAATAGGATGCAGCTGGGGTGCAGAAAAATGGCAGAAGGTGCTCTGGACTGATGAGTCAAAATGTGGAATATTTGGCTGTAGCAGAAGGCAGTTTGTTCACCGAAGGGCTGGGGAGCGGTACAATAATGAGTGTCTGCAGGCAATAGTGAAGCATGGTGGAGGTTCCTTGCAAGTTTGGGGCTGCATTTCTGCAAATGGAGTTGGGGATTTGGTCAGGATTAATGGTGTCCTCAATGCTGAGAAATACAGGCAGATACTTATCCATCATGCAATACCATCAGGGAGGCGTCTGATTGGCCCCAAATTTATTCTGCAGCAGGACAACGACCCCAAACATACAGCCAATGTCATTAAGAACTATCTTCAGCGTAAAGAACAAGGAGTCCTGGAAGTGATGGTTTGGCCCTCACAGAGCCCTGATCTCAACATCATCAAGTCTGTCTGGGATTACATGAAGAGACAGAAGGATTTGAGGCAGCCTACATTCACAGAAGATCTGTGGTTAGTTCTCCAAGATGTTTGGAGCAACCTACCTGCCGAGTTCCTTCAAAAACTGCAAGTGTACCTAGAAGAATTGATGCTGTTTTGAAAGCAAAGGGTGGTCACACCAAATATTGATTTGATTTAGATTTATCTTCTGTTCATTCACTTTGCATTTTGTTAATTGATAAAAAATAAACTATTAACACTTCTATTTTTGAAAGCATTCTTACTTTACAGCATTTTTTCACACCTACCTAAAACTTTTGCACAGTACTGTATATATATATATATATATATATATATATATATTAGAAAACTCAAGTGGAAAACTGAAGCTATATTTCAAACTATTTATATATATATATATATATATATATATATATATATATATATATATAATATATATGGAAATTACTGAATTATTCACACAATAGGGTTTTGTCGGGGGGTTTTAAGTCGAGTCATTTAAATTAAGCAAATGCTGCAAATGGGCAGTGATCATGACCTCCCAGAAGGAAGTTGGAATTTTCAAAATAATTATATCCAGATAGGACAATCACCAGAAAAGATTATGTACTATTTGTACCTCAGGGAATGTGTTGCAGACTTTCCCTTCCTAAATTACCAGGCATACCAATTGTTGAACATAAGACAATGTATTGCCAATTGATCTTATTTCTCAGTTACAAGCGTTCTGATTACCAGCTGATGATACACAATGCTAATGAAATTATAGATTGTGATATACAGGGTGTATACAAAATAATGGAAACCCCAAACAATTTATGAATATTTATTAATTTTTGCCTTCAGAACAGCTACAATCCATCTTGGAATGCTGTTATACAATGTTTGAAGTGTTTGTAGTGGGATATGGACCATTCTTCAAGGAGGAAAACCTCTCATTTGAGAGATGAAGGGGGTGAAAATCTACTCCATACTCTTATGTTCCAGAACTTCCCATAAAGGTTCAATGATGTTTAGATCTGGTGATTGGGGAGGCCATGGAAGGTGTCTGACCTCACCCTGGTGTTCATGAAGCCACTCTTGAATTAATGTAGCAGTCTGTATGGGGTGCTACCTTGGAATATTGGAACATCTTGAGGAATCAACATTGACTCCCACGAGATGGTGGTCTATACCATAACAGATCTACCACCATGTTTAACAGTTGGGAACAGGCAATGTGGGTTGAAGGCTTCCTTTGGCTTTCTCCAAACATAAACCTGTCAGATGTAGGAAAAAGAGTAAAAGACAACTCAACAGACCATATTACTTTCTTCCACTGCTCAGTCCAGGTTTTGTGCTCATTACACCAGGTTATGCATTGTTGCACATTGGCTTAGGTTTCTAAATGGCAGCCCTGCTATAAATATCAGCTTTCTGAATCTCACGACGTACAATTTTTGTTGAGACTGTGTCACAGAGGTGTAGATTCAGTTCTGTGGTCATTTTTGAGGCCGTTGTTTTGTGGTTTTTAGCAGGTATCCTGTCTGAATGAATTTTGACACTGTTCCCCTTGACACATTCAGGTATGCAGCTCCTTCCGCCTGGAATCAGCTACAAAACCACCTGAACCTGCAGGAGCTGGTCTCACTGGTTGCTTTTAAAACACTTCTAAGTGATATGGAATCCAGCACATCTGGCTGCAGATGTTTTGAATGATTACGAATGGTTCTGTGATTTGCCATTGTTTTTTGTTTTTTTGTTTTTTATTTACTTTTGTCTGTAAACTTGTAATTGTGCTGCTGCCTATCTTGGCCAGGATGCTCTTGTAAAATAGATTTTTAATCTCAATGAGACTATTTATGGTTAAATAAAATAAAAAATTTAAACATTAAATAATTTTGCCTTTTCTGTGACTGACACACCTGCAATTCAGGCACCAACTATTTGACCTCTTCTGAAATGTTAGATCTCTCATGTTGTTTTAGAAACTCAAATATGAAAGTGTTCCTTTTAAAATGTTTTTTTAATAGAATAAATATATTGGTAATTAGTATTGACATTAATATTTAACGCGTATAGACTCCTTTTTAATTGCGACTTAGTTACTTCAAAATACGAGTCCTTTTTCATTGGGTGTTTCTATTATTTTGTCGACCCCCTGTAAAACACCAAATGTTTCAGATTTAAAATTCCTTCCATGGCAGAGAAAAGACTTAAGAATACTGACGTTAGGCAGAGCTGCTTTAATTTGAAGGAAGCAGCCACTGATATCAATTTTAGTGTGCTTTCTCTGGACTTGAGAATTGCTGTATACGTGCAAAAACATTTAAGGACTCTACAAATCAAGCCAACTACAGATGATGAGACAGTCAGCTCAGAAAACCTGCTCTGTGTGCCCTGCAAGTCAGTTGTGAACGGACACAGTCCAGAGCAGTCTCCCTTCACTCCACATGTAGTATCTTGGCCAGATGTCTATAAAGACCCTTAAACTGCTGAGCCAACCAGAGTGCAGGGAGAGCCGCAGGGTGAAGTAAACACTGGCAAGAGAGGTACAGGCTGCCCTGTCACCACTCATTATCCAAAAATGCAGGGATGCTAATGTAAAATATCCTAAATCTCAATCTGGGCATTTTTTTGCCAGACTTCTGCATAGGTCTTCAAATACAAACACTAGCAGATGTTTAGGATCTCATTTTCAATTTTACTGTTGTTTAGCAAATGAGTTGTTCTTTGCCTAGTTAAAATGATGCCAGCTAAATTTGAAAAGCATAAATGTGGAGTTATTTGTCCAGTAAGGCTAAATGTTTTCAGTTATCCTAATTTTTGAAGATGAGGGCAAAATAAAAGCTGCTTCACTGCTCTCTGCATTTACTTTGATCTCCTGCACAGACCCGAAAGCGTATTCAGTCCAGTGTGCCCTGGCTTGTCTTGTACTGTAACCAAAGTTAATTAGTCTGCAAGAATTACGTCCTGGCTAGTCTGGGTCCATTGACTTGATGTATGAAGGCCTTGGAGTTGCATTTTATTTATTTTTTGTTCTAACACTCATACATACACACACACATACCCAAAAATGCACCCTTGTAAATGTTTACTAAAATCACTACCTTTACAGTATGGTGACATTGTTTTTTGAACCCAGTCAGTAAACCAGAGCTCCAGAATCGGACTGGATAATACTTTTCCCCCTCAGAACCTTTTAAGTGGTGCAGATTCCGTATTCTTAGCCTGTTTGCCCCACCAAACTTAATGTGATACAACATGAGAAAATTAACCTCTAATAATAAGGAGCAGCTGGCCCTTTCATTCAATCATACATGACTAATTTCCATGGATTTTCAAAGAATTCAAAAAAAACTGCTGGATGCTTAGGGCTCGCTATCACTGGTACAATGTGATAATGGCGAGGCTCCTAACAAAGGCATTGGCACCTGACTATTTCCAGCTGACATCTCTGGCTCTGAGACAAGGATTAACGTCCAATTTATCCATTTCTTCTGAGGCTTACTGCTATCCAAACAGGGAGAAACTTCAAAGTGCAAGACAAACAGTGCGGAATATATGTGTACTCTTCAACAGAATCGGCTTAGTTTAGCTCTGTTTAAACGGCTGGAATACAAAAAAGAAAGATGTTTTTGATCTCTGGGAAAAGGAATCTATTCCAACTGTTACCGAGACTCAAACTCACTACTGTCCCCTTGTGTCTGACTCAGGTAAGGCAGCAGTAAAATGTGTTTTCTGGTTGTAATCATTGTCCAGTATGACTTCCCAACTCAAGAAATCAGGTGAGGTGAGTTAAGTGTGTAATCAACTGCTGAAATTGATCAATTAAGGGCAAAAACCAGCATACACTGCAGCTCTCCAGGACCAGGGTTGCCTAACCCCTGCTTTATATCAAATTTTGTATCAAGTTATGTTTTCCATATACCAGTAAGATCAAATACTGTGAAACAAATCGTATGGGGCTCCAAACCTCCATTCATTCATTTCATTCAATGCGAAGTGCAAAAAGTAGTTTAACCATGCAGAGTGATGAGACATTTATGTGACATTTTTTCATTCAAAGAAGAAGAGAAAAAATGCACACAAAGACGAGTAATCAAAATCAGTGAAGTTTATTTGCCTCGGGCTATGCGTTACAACCACAAAGACATTGTGCAAAGAAAGCAAAGATTAAGTTACACTTCAGGGAAAGATGAGGACTAGCACTGATCACACATCAAATAAGATATGTCTGAAAAGGGGGAGGTCATTTTGGGCTGCACGTTAAACAGCATGTGCCACAGAGGAGTACACTCAGGGACAAAATAAAGAGTTCACTACTGTGGGTATTAAGAATCTGTTTACAGAGACAGATTAAGTGAAAGCTGATTACTTATTTCAAGGAGCATATAAAGCGAATACAGGACGAAAAGGCAAATAATGTATCGGTTTCAAACATTCAATAAAATTGCATGATTAAAACGAGAGTATAAAAATATCCGTAACTGCAAGGCTGACTGTTAATACACTGAGAAACACGGAGATTAACTGCCACTTCAGCAAAATGATATGAAAAAAAAAAAAATCAGTTACACAACATTTTGGGGGTGTGGGGTAGATTTTTCGCTTCTGGGTTTTGAGTTTACGGTTTGCAGGAGGGCTTGTCTTCACCATAACACTATGACAAAGCTCGCCCTTGCAAAATCACACACAATCTACAAAGTCTCTAGTTGCAAAACGACAAAGGCATGGATATGGATATACCCCTGTACAGATGTGTACGACTTCACTTTATGGTATACATGATGGGCTGGATGATCCGTGGCAGGGGTACAGATTACTTAATTATCAGATTGTATGAGCCTTCTCTATAGAGCTAGGATATATAAACACTTTAAAAAACGTTATATATATAATGCTTAACGAATTGCTATGTTGCATTATTGTAACTTTTTTTTAAATCCAAGCTTTTTTATACCTTTTTTTCCGCATAAAAGTTATATTTACAAGCATACAGTGTAAACTCTCTACCCTTGCTTAGGGGTGGACCACATACACAATGCGTACAGAACTACTCGCCAAACAGGCCCAGTTGATCTTTCTCCATTACACTGGATCGTACTGTATGATGCAGTAAAAAGTTGATCTGTGACTGGAGTTTCTCTGCTGTGATGTGTTCTGAATGGATGACGCAGGGAGGGAGAGGGTTTAGGTGAAAAGACATGATTCGTAAAAGAAAAAGAAAACCAATCAAAAACCAATCAATGAAAGTTTGTTTTTGTGTGTGTTGTGCATCAGCTCTGGTCTTCCTCACTCATCATCGCTCCCGCTTCCCTCAGACTGATCCTGTGAACACAACGCAACACGCATCATGTTCATCGTCCTCACTGTCACCATCGTCGTGCGACTTCACCGATGGCAGAGTTACTACAACTGCTACATTGAAACACCTACGTTGCTGCGTTCTGTACGTACATTTTATTTCAACCTGCTATGGGAAAACCACAGAGAACCCCCCTCACGGTCCTAACAGTGTGGGTAATCAGCATTTGAGAGACGAACAACAGAAAGGAAAAAAAACGAGTGTCAGTTGTACAAGTACAAGAGAGGAGCGAAGAAACTCACCTTTTGCTCTGGAACTGCAGCATAGAAAGACAGAGAGAGACTTGATGACAGATGGAAGGGCAGAACAGGAAAAGCACCTAAACCCTATCTAATCAGGGAGACTAACAGCTAGGCTGATACGGAAATCTGGAGCAAAGTGCATGCATCAGAATTTGACATTTTTCTATTCAAAGAGGATTGATTAAGAACACAAAGGCCCTGATGACGAAAATAACAGGCGAAGAACAAAGGCGAGCTGAAGATCCTTTCAGATTCAGAGGTACGTTGTTAGTGCCGCCTCTCCCAGACCTACATTATCGTCCTGGTCCTCCTCGCTGTCGTCGTCACTGACCACCGGCTTGGCCTTGGCCCGACTCTGACGCTTCTTTCCTTTGTCGTGACTCCTCTCGTCCTTCTTGCCCAGCTTGATTTTCACCTTAACCGATTTTGCTGTGAGACAATGAAAAGGACGAACCCGGTTCAAAGCCAATGAGGCAGATCCTGTCTGCAGATACTGCCTTCTGTCTGCATTTTTGCAGCGGTGTTTTCAATAAACAATCATTTGCCGCACGCTTATGTTTGCAGGTTTAAGAAGACGAGCGGGAGGGGGCCAGGGTGGTCTTACATTCGGACTCGGACTCCTCGTCCTCTTCGTCATCGTCGCCGCTGTCTTCTTCGCTCTCCTCTTCCTTAGCGATCTTCTGTCGGGCGCTCTTAAATACCGACTGAAGCACAATGGAGTCTTCGTAGATCTGCGAGGGCCGTGAAGAGGAAAAAGGGAATTGAAAAGGGAGTGCCGAATTGATATACGTTCAATTGATTTAACGTGTTTACAATGTACGCAATGGTGTGGGGGTACACAGAAATACAGGACCTGACAAAACTGAAACAGACTTCACAGTTACACAGTGATACAACCGGAGGCCGATTTTCATGCTTCACTGGAGACTAGTGTTGTTAGGCGAGAGTAAACCCAGAGCAGCTCTGCCGACACACCTGTGATCCCTCCAAGTTGAACGTCTGAGCGTTGTGGCACAGAAGCATGACATCCTTCTCCAGATCCCCCACGCTCCTGTACTTGTGGCTACGGACACGTTCCTGCCAATGAAACCACAGCAGATCCATTCAGAAAAACATACAATTTCGCAAAACTGTACAATGTGGGTGTTCGCTATTTGTGCGCTGGAAAATCATTTCCCACTTTGAAGAAAAATGCATTCATACATGCAAAATAAACATTTGAGACATTTGAGAAATACCAAGCTATGACTACAAATGATGAATACTGACTCAGTAAGTGGCGAGTTGATACCATGTTTTCAGTATTTACCTACCTATATATTGGACCATTGATACCTTCTTTAATGAACAAGACTACCATGTTTCTAAGTGAAAAGCAGATGTCTGGCAAATTTTATAATAACAATCGTGAGAAGTTACATGAATACATACATTATAATATTATCAATATATCTATTCTATTATAAGGATAGTGTCAAGTATTTCTACTAACTACAGCAAAGTAAACAGCTGGGTAAAAAGTCTACCTTTATTTTCTTGAAGTCAACAGGCTTCCTGATCAGCTCATAGTACTCAGGCAGCTCTTTCCTGGAGGGCAGCTGGACGAAGACTTCGCTAAGCTGCCGGCCCGACCTGAAACCAAGGACCAAGGAGGCAGTAAGTCTAAAGGACTCCTCAAACTCACTGCCATTTACTGGACCTCACAGGGAAAGTAAGTGAAGGTTGCACTCCAACAAGTCATTGCTGCACTAGACGCTGCCAAAACAAACCCAACTAATGTGAATGTGAACATAATTCCCATCAGATGAGAATAATTGCTTGACATTGATTGTAAATAGGTGCCTGAAATAATTGTTGCTGTTGGCTAGAAGATGAATTGACATTGCTGTGAAGAAGGTGCCCGGCTCCAGGCCCAAAGTTGTGAAAGTTCAATGATAAAAATGTTACAAAACATTGTCTGTACATAAAATAAATTAACCGTTGCATAATTGGGTCTGTTCAACTGCCAAAACCTGTCTGAGAGGCAGCGTAAGTGCAGAATTAACCACTTCATTGGATCAGAGCACACAGAAAGCAGTGTATGCCAATGCCAAAGCAGCGGCTGTAGCTAATTTGCAGGTTATATTTCAGCTGCAGTTGAGAAACTGCCCACACCAAATCAACGGTAATGACCGACGACAGCTCCAGGCACTCATTGAGCTCACAGAATAATGATCATCACAGCTTGAGCCTGTGGATACATGTGCATTATATTTTGAATGAAATGCACATATGCAAATGAAAAAAATATGCAAGTGCATTTATGCAGGAAGCCATTGACATTTTATTGTGTCATTTTGGAATGCTCAGCAGCACTATGTTCAGCAGAATAAGATTGTGTTGATAGTTCTGGGAGGGGGGCAGTCAATTCAGGCCAAGAAGTTGGCTTCTTGTATTGAAATAGCTGGAAATAGATTTTCACAATTTCGGAAGCGTATCTGTCACTGGTTCAGGTTCTGTTTATACCTGAACTAAGAACTGCAAAATAGTAGAGCTGGCCAATCCAGTCACTTTTCGGAAAAACTATTCAAGGGCAGGCACACTCGTGCATATATCATACATACATTTAAATATAGACTGTTGATCGTTCTACAAGGCATTATGATACAAATATCCAAAAACATATTTTATTTCCTTATGGGGATTGAATGTATGAAATGTGATCGTGGCAACCTTTGAATATACAATAAGTATCACAAGCTCCCACCACATCCAGGAAGCATGAAATATGAAAAAAAATGAAACCTCAATCCATGACCTAAAGAAAAAGATACATTTTGTTTGTCATGGCAACAAAGCTGCAATATAGGCAATGCTGTGAAACTGCTTGACATGGCATTGTGAAGCCTAGCTGCCTGGAAACGTCCTTAATTATAAACTGCCATGGTTTCACAAACAGCCATCACAAACCTTTAAGGGGGTAAGGGGCTCATTTTGGTTTTAACAATGCAACAAAGTTCCAGAAGAGATTTGTATTTTTAAAAACATTTTTCTCAGAGGCGTTTGAAGTTAAAATGTTTTGCGTGATACTTTAAGTATTTCATCTTTATTTAACTTTATATGGGAAGGGTCATTATTCTTCTGTTTTCAATGTATTTTGATTGAATATAAGAACTGACAATTAGGGCTGGGTAAAAAAAAAATACATACCAAAATTTTACCATAATTCAGATTTTTAAATCCAGGTATTGATCTCTAGGCTATAAAACAAGCAGATTTAGTTAATCTTTTTATGTTTATCCCTCCACAACATCCGGAGGATCCAACCGTTCCTCACCCAAGAGGCCACACAACTTCTGGTCCAGGCCCTGGTGATCTGCAATTCGGCTGGAGGCCTATTGCAATCAAGCCACTGCAACTAGTCCAGAACGCTGCTGCTCGTCTGGTGTTCAACCAGCCGAAGTTCACCCACGTCACCCCTCTACTCTCCTCTCTGCACTGGCTCCCCATTGAAGCACGCATCAGATTCAAATCACTGGTGCTTGCTTTTCAAGCGGCTAGAGGTACTGCTCCCCCATACCTCCAGTCACTCATCACTTCCTACACCCCAGCCAGACCCCTCCGCTCCGCCTCCTCTGGCAAACTGACTGCCCCATCCCTCCGGGCGCCTGGCAGCCGATCCTCGCGGTCTCGTCTCTTCTCTGTCCTGACCCGCAATCGGTCAGGACAGCGGAATCACTTGCGATCTTTCCATCTTCCACCTTTTCAGACTCCACTACCACTGAATTCTGAACATCTAGCGAATTGTCACCACCACTGCCTATTTGTCCAACACTACATACCCCTGCTTACTCCATTTAATAAAAAAAAAATAAAAAAACCTACTAACCTCTTCCTTCCCAGTGTTACAGGTATGGTACGCAGCTTCCTGCAATGATGTCTATCGCTGTATTATGATTGTAACTATGATTGTTCCTACCATGTATTTATGCACATCTTGTAAGTCGCTCTGGATAAGAGCGTCTGCTAAATGCTTAAAATGTAAATGTAATGAACAAGAACTTGCACCTGTAGGTGTCACACCAGCGATCTTTTCATAGCTACTTCGAGCTGGCCCATTGAACCAGCTATGATCCCTAACTCTACTGTGTGATCTGTGAGTGTGCTTTGCGTACCTATGTTTGTCTATATGTAAAAAAATATGTTTTTTTTTAAAGATGCTTTTATGTAGCTATAATAGACACTATAAATTCAGCTTTTTATTCAGTTTGTAACTGTGAGTAAGAATATAATAAAGTCAAAGTCATTAGCAATGGCAGACACCATAAAGCCAGTGCCTGCTAGGAGAGGTGCGGGAAGATGTTCTGACTTAGGGCGCTTAAATCCAAAACAAACAAATATAACCTTATAATAACGCAACAGGCATTGAATAGTATTGTTTTGTATAATTTAGTGTTTCAAGTTATTAAATGCATACTTAAACTGTAGTGATGAGTAGAAGGACATAGCCAGAACACGAAAACAAGATAACACACTAACAGCTCAGCCTTGGAACCTGGCTAGGTTGTCAAGGCAAAGAGCGATACATAAACAAACATGGAGGCACACATATAAACAGCCGCTTCATGGCGAACTAGCTACCATTGTTCGCTACAATAGCTACAAAAATGGCATTAACACAACTTGTGATGCAGAGCAGCAGCTTTGTTTTAAATCAGGTCTTAGCTCTGGTGTAAAGGTTTAAAGCTCTGCTGCCAATGGTGGTATTTTCTGTTGTTGTTCCAGGCTTTTTCAAGAATGAGCAAATTCGTTTTTGAGACATTTTGAATAAAAATAAAAAACCAACAGCTCAATCAATGGTTACTTCTTGATGGCTAGCTAATTCGCTTGATTGCGTTGCTAGCTATGTTACTAACTATGTTGATACAGATTTGGTCAATCAAATGTTTTTTCTTATGAACATTTCTTTTACCTCCGTTCAGCACCTCCCACAGTTTCAATTATTATTATAATTTTTTTATGTATTTTTTCAGATTTTACCCAGTTTTTCTCCCAATTTGGTAGCCAATTACTCCCGCTGTGCTTAGTTCAATCCCCTCCCTCGCAAACTGTGTCGGCTTCCCTCCCCCCTCCCTGGGGTGGACAGCCAATTGCCGCCCCGGTGGTACTCCCGGCCAGAGCCGACTGGCGCGACGGGGAATCGAACCCTGGTCGCCGTGGCCAGCGTTGGACGTTGAAACCACTAGACCACGCGGGAGGCCTTTCCACAGTTTCAATTATGACACACAGACACACACTCATTTCTGTCTTTATTGTAAATATGATATATACTTATACTACATAGGAAAACTGGGTAACACTTTCTATGAAGCAAACACATATAAGTGCATCATAAGGCACTATAAATGCATTATAAACACTGCTATAAGCACTCATAACAACTCATAGGTAATTATAACAGCCTTTATAATGTTATATAAATCATTGCTATGACAAACTATAAGACCAAAGGGTATAACGTATTATACCCCTGCTTGCTAGCAAACTGTATGTTACAGGTGATATGATATATTATGGCGGCACGGTGGTGCAGTGGATAGCGCTGTCGCCTCACAGCAAGAAGGTCTCGGGTTCGAATCCAGGCCGGGGGCCTTTCTGTGCGGAGTTTGCATGTTCTCCCCGTGTCCGCGTGGGTTTCCTCCGGGTACTCCGGTTTCCTCCCACAGTCCAAAGACATGCACGTTAGGCTAATTGGAGAGTCTAAATTGCCCGTAGGTATGAGTGTGTGAGTGAATGGTGTGTGTGCCCTGCGATGGATTGGCGACCTGTCCAGGGTGTATTCCTGCCTCTCGCCCAGAACGCATGCTGGGATAGGCTCCAGCCCCCCGCGACCCTGACCAGGAATAAGCGGCTTAGATAATGGATGGATGGATGATATATTATAACATTCATCTGTTTATAAGGCTTTATGTCATAACAGGCTATAGTGCATCATAAAAGCAATGTGAAAATGGTGGTATAGTCAATTATAACATCACATATAACATACTTTCCTACAGGATATAATGATTTTGGTTTGCAAGTGATCCACTTGATGGACTTGTTAGATATTTATGAGCCCTTGTAGTCTGACATAGCATATCATAAGCTAATTATAAAACAATATAATTTGTATTTGTAGGCTTTAAATAGTGACAGCATTTTGACATGGGACACAAACACATAGAATAAGAGTAAACTTTCTTTAATGTCCATTTTTTTTTTCAAGTGCACATGATAAACAAACTTAACATCAGGTTTCAACTGAAATAAGCTTTTTCTGCAGTGGCACTTTTAACAGTTACGTACAGAAAATGTTTTTATGTCATGGAGGAGGCGACCTAAGATGTGAATTATAGCATCTGGCCAGTGATCCTTACAAAATCCTTACATGTAAAGTAGCCTACTTTCAAAGTATAACAAAACTGGTAAACAAATTACCAAAAATTCTAAATGTTTTTAAACCCCCTTTTGTGCAAACAGTGGACATTGATAATGCATGTACATGCAAATGAGTTACACACAGTCACACACATAAACACATCCTATTACACTAGTAAACAAATCAACAAAAATTCCAGTTATTGTTCCAAAGTGTCTAAATGTGTGCTACCTTTCTATTCAATAAAGCCAAATTCAAAAATATTTTTACTCACAAGTAGCCAAAGAAGCAACAATGATAAAGGGTTATCAAGTGCATTTTAAACTTGAGCAGCTTCAACGCATCACATGATAACCAACTTGACTGAACCCCTAAATATGGTCGTTAGTGATTAGCAACAATTCACCTTTTCTTTTAATATCTTTGATTGTTTCAGGGATTTCATCTGTTACAGCAGCTCGGCATCTACCAATCATAAATATCTAGAAAATCTAGTGGATCACTTTACTTTAACCGTTTCCTGACGGAGACGTGACCAGTCTATGCATTAACAATCATAGTTTGCTGGTATCAAACCATATATTAAACAAGATACACCTTCATAAAGCTGATAAATATCTCTTTCAAATGATATGACATACAATAGCACAATATTAATAAACCTTTAATAAAACACCCCCAAAAATGAAAAATCTTCTAAGAAAATCTATGTTTTTCAAAGTGTTACAGTAGTGTTTACGGTATAAGTGTTACAGGCTTATTAGTGACTGATGGTGTTTTTCCAAAATTCTATGTATGGAATTTTCTGTGGTCAGACACTTTCTTATCTGGACAGTAGAATAAACATATATGCACCATGGCATATTACAAATAACATTTAGTCTTACATATAATAAAATATATGCAGAAGCAATATAAGATTTAAAATTTGTCATTTTAAAATGTTATTGTAAAAAATTAGGAGGTTACATTATCTCATTAAAACCTGAAAACAACGTGCAGGTCACAGCACCATCTTTTACTTTAAAAAAAACACTAATTCAAGAAATATTGTAAAAGAAATACAACCATATTGTTTGAAATGGAACTGAAATATAGGGTAACAATACGTCAATATCAATTTATGTATAAATTCAGTTAATGCCCTCAAATTCAGTTCATGCCCTCAAAGTCCTCCTCTTGCTCAGTTTTTCTTTTTGAAAAGTAGCTAGATCCCGCACTCTAGTCATAAACCAATCATATATAATGAAAATACGCATTCTAACCTATCAAAAGAGTGGTTTCATGAAAAGAATGGTGAATGTATTAGAGAGACATTGACGTTACAACCATCTGAAACATGTTTCCGATATTAGAACAGTCGGGCTGGAAAGAGTTAAGCAAACAAATAAAACTTATAGTGCTTAATAAAGCTTTATATCCTGTAGGAAAGTATGTTGTATGTCATGTTATAATTGACTATACCACCATTTTCACATTGCTTTTATGATGCACTATAGCCTGTTGTGACATAAAGCCTTATAACCAGATGTATGTTATAAAACATTATATCACCTGTGACATAGTTTGCTAGCAAGCAGGGGTATAATACGTTATACCCTTTGGTCATATATTTTGTCATAGCAATGATTTATATAACATTATAAAAACTGTTCAATTACCTATGAATTGTGCTTATAGCAGTGTTTACATTATAATTGCATCATAAGGCAATACAAATACAGCTATAAGGCATTATATACGTTTCGTTCATAGAAAGTGTTACCAAAACTGTTCATGACAGCGGATGCTGCAATACCCTCACTTCCCACAAGTATGCCTGCTAGTCTCAAAGCAGATGTTTGGGTGCATTTTGGGTTCAAAACCAAAACAGATCAAAATAATGCCGCCTGTAAGCTTTGCCATTCGGTACTGAAACACTCTGGTAACAGAGTACTTACGCGCTCACCTGACCAGGCACCACGCAGATGTTTTCCGATAGCCAGCGGATACATTCCTGGATCCCAAACAGCCAAAACTGGACAAGGACTGTGTCTGTGGCAGTTTTCATCTGTAAGGCTATATGCCCTTATAGTGTTGTGGTAAACAAGAGTTTTCGTAACATGGTACGCTGCACCATACCAACACGCAAACACATGACTGAAATAGCAGTCCTGGAGTTATATGCGGAGGTGAAGAAAAACGTCATTGCATCACTTGAGTCAGCGGAAAGATTACAATTTTAGTTTCACCATGTTCTGCACTGCAGTCTTATTACTTTTTTAATTACTTTTCTTAACTTCATAATTTGCACTATTTTCCAGGGCACACTGTGTGTGTGTTTAGTTTGCACTAGCCTATTTGCAAAGACACACTGTTTCATTTGCACTATTTTCAAAAGCATATAGTGTGTGTCACATTTTATAACTCAACGCACAAAATAACTGAACCAGTTGTGCATTTTGTTTAGTTTCCTGATAAAGTACAAAGTGTATGTGTTAACATTTACTCCAATGCACTACAGCACACAAGTGTGTATTGTTCACATTGTTTAACTTAAATAAAGATGTTAAAATCAGTTTTTGGCTCTTAAATCATATCATGCACATGACCATAATGTAAATACTCAGAAGATACACTGTATAATATGTATTAATTCTTTGTGAATTTCAGTCACATAATGTATATAATATCGATATTATGTGAAGTATCAAATCGTATCAAAATCAAATCATATTGTGACCCATAGTATCGAAATCGAATCATATCGTGAAGTTCTTGCCAATACCCAGCCAACACTGACAATTGTTGATTTTCGTGAGCCACCCCCTTTAAGCTTGCAAATGCAATTTGTGCTCTTGGCGAATGAGGGCTTGAGCATCTAGTGTGATGCGACCCAGTGCCCGATTTGCTTTGTCAAGCCAACATGATTCACTCTGGGGCACCTTGGTATGAGTTTTATACAATCTATCACCTGTACGTGCGTTGGTGACATGTGAAGGGAAAATCTAGCTTTCCCCCAGAGAAACAAACTTTGGTGAGTGGAAAATCTTGTCTGGGCCAGAGTGTGCAGTGATTAAGATGTGAAGAATTACAATCAATGGAAGGAAGGAATTCCATGAAAGACAAGTATTGGATTATTTGAAAGGACAAACTTAACAAAGACAGCCAATGCACATTTCAGTAATATAAATCAGAGAACTGCCAGCAGACTACCAGGAACAAAAAGCAAGCACTCACAGTGCATAATCCCAGACCATTTGGTTCTGGGTAGTACAATGAAATGATGTTTACAAAAGATTTATATACTTTACAAATCATGTTTTTCTGATTACTGAAGCCCAACAACAGTGTAATCAATACGTTTTTCATGTCTTTCCCCCCTAACAATGATAAAGAGTACAACTTTATCATGGTACTAAAATACTAAAATCAATGTTCTGATTATTCCTCCTTAAAGAACAGATGAGAAACAACTGTAGGCACTTTCAGAACAGATGGTTCTGGGACACGGACACTCAAACTGAAATAAGATACATGCACAATATGCGTGTAGTGTGTGACCGACATTACATTTTTGAAGTGGGGAAGAGGACTTACCCGTCCCTGTAGTTAATCACAGTGTCCACGATGGCGTTCATCTGTTTGGTGAGCTTTGGGGGGTTCGGGGAGAGCTTCTCTGCTGGGGGTCGGCCACGCCTCTTTTTCGCCTTCTCCCCGTCCTCCTTCCCAGAATCCTTGTCGACGTGTCTTCTCCTCTTGCGCTTCTTCAGTCGGATCTCCTCCTCCATTTCCTCCAGATTCCCGTCCTCGATAGCCTGAGAGGAGACAGGAATTAATGGAGATTTTTTGTGGCTGCGTTAACGTTCTACATAGTAGTAGTTTTTATTTGACAATTTAAAAAAATGTAATAGCTATACACACAATGCGACACATTGATACATGACATCACATTAATACATGAGCCGAGTATAACACAAAAAAGCCACCTTATTTCCATTGTGGTCCTCTATGTGTTCAACACTCCATAAAACATAATAAATAAATAAATACATCACATAGCAATCATTCACATAATTCAAGTTTTATAAAAAACAGAAGTTATTTCCCTTGATGGCGCAATTAACCTCCCTTATTGATTAAGTAACATATTTATTATACTTGAATTATAAGCCAAAGTTTCACCTTTATGGCCATGATTAATTTTGAGTTGTGCAACTCTTTTTTGGACTCAATTTAGCTGTTTAAAATGTCTATCATCCAAATGAGTCCTGGGATGTAGCTTCAGTACGACTCTCACCAATGTATTCTGGGATGTTTGTAGTTTATCCTTGAGAGATTGTGACGTGCTGCTATACCACGAGGTACAGGCATAATCGTACTGGCTCTGAACTAAGGCTTTAGCAAGTATCCTCATGGTTTCAATGTCAAGGTACTTGGCTATTCTAGCCAAATATTTAATCCTTGAATTGACCTTGCCCAATACCTTTACTGCCATGTTGTCCCCAGATGCATGCTGGTCTAATTCACAGCCCAAGTAATGCATTATACTTTTTGCCTTGATATTTGTACCATTGCACATAAATGAGAATCCAGAAAAAAAAATTATTTTGTGTCTGGAAGCGAACAGAATGGTTTCTGTTTTGCCAAAGTGAAGAGACAATTTATTGTCCGACAACCACTTACTGACATTAACAAGTTCTGTGCTCAGTGACTGTTCTACCACATCTTTGTTTTTGTGAGACATGAGTAGGACAGAATCATCAGCACATAAAAACAAGGGACAAGAACAGGCCGATTTCATGCCATTTATGTAAGTAAAACCAAAAAAAGTGGTCCTAGGATGCTCCATTGGTGGAGTATTCCACCCACGTCCACCACTTGGTTTCTACCTGTTAGATGACTGCATCCACTGTAATGAGTTTGCATTTAAAATCCATAGCCTTGAGCTTACATAAAAGTATTTTGTGGTTTACTGTGTCAAAGGCTTTCTGGAGATCCAATAAAACCATTCCACAGTAATTGCCTTTGTCCATTTCCTTTCTGATGTAGTCAGTCAAGTAAAGCAAACCGGTATCTGTTGAGTGGGATTGTCTATACCCTGTCTGGAAGGAGCACAGTAACTTTTGTGCATCAATGAACTCTGGTATCTGCTCATATATTACTTTTTCTAAAACCTGACAGGATGCTCAAAATTGACACTGGTCTGTAATTCCCCTGAACTACCTTGCTACCCTTTTTCAATAGTGGAATCACTCTGGCCTGTTTTAACTCCTGTGGTACTGTTCCCGTTCCTATTGATCGATTGATGATGTGGGACACATATCGGGCAATTTGGTCAGCTGAATCACTTAGAAATCTTGCTGCAATATGATCTAGGCCTGTGGCTTTATGAACATCAAGGACTTTAAGCATCTTTGCTATATTTGATGTTGCCACCATCAAAAGACAAAATGGCCTCCCCTCAGATTGCCCCTAGAATTTTTCAACATGAGACTCCAAAAGTACCAGAGTGATCTGCGAGTTTGTCAACAAGTTCCCCTGCTATGGTGGTAAAAAAATGAATTAAGATTGTCTACAATCTCTGGTCTGTCAAATGTTACTGTCCCATTTATATGTAGGCCAAATTGTTTTTTAATATATTGCTTGAACCTAAGTCTTTGAGTGATTTCCAAAGCTTTCTAGAGTCCTTTTTATTCTCATTGACTTTATTTTTAAAGTAAGACCTTTTGGCTTCATTAATCATCCATGTTCGTAAATTTTTTCTGATTGTACCGTGTTTTCTGGTAGTTCCTAAAACCTCAGCTCTTAGCCAAATCGTCTCAAACATCTCCCTGCTCATCCAAATTGTTTTAAAAGGAGTGTCCTTGTTAACGGCACAAAGAAATTTGGTTTTAAAATGGTTCCATGCTCTATCAGTGTCTTCACACTCTAGTACTTGTGACCAATCTTCATATTTTAGCAGATCAATCAATGCATCCTTATTGAATCTCTTTCGTGACCTTATGTTTATGATATTGTGACAGTTTAATGTAGTTATTTTAATCTTTCTGGTACAATATATTATATCCTATTGAATATAATATTTTATCAATTGGTGTAGACTGAAGGTTCTACAAAAGCTGGAAAAAGCATAGTAAGTGGGGTAGCTGCTTGTGTTCATGTCTGTATTAAAATCTCCCAATAAAATCACTTCTGTGTTTAAAAAGCGATTACATTTTGTACCGACATTTTCAAGAATCTAGTAGAAGTCATTGTGGACTGGCCCCCACCAAAGTTGCCTTACTCTTGGGGAAATGAATGTCCACCCATACTACCTCTAATAGTTTGTGTTCTAAATCAGTCCGTACACTGTAACCAATGTCCGCTCTCACAAAGATGCAGACGCCCCCTCCATTGCAATTTCTATCCTTCCTAATAATTGAATAGTTGAGAATCTCCACTTCCGTATCCTTCACAGAAGAGTCTAGCCAAGTTTAGTTGAAACAAAGAATGCCTGCATTTATCTTGTTGGCTAACATGCAGATTTTGTCTATTTTAGGCAAAATGCATGATATTTAATCCTTTGGAAGAGAAGAGCTGTCCAGAAGAGCTTTCTCTCCCAGTTGGTGTTCCTCGTTCCGTCACTACAGCCCGATGATTTGTGATTGGACTGCTGTCAGTCGCCGCTAGTCAGACATATTTGCAGACCTCCTGGATGGTAATGGACAGAATTATAGAACCACTCCTACTGAGATGAAGACCATCCCTTGCAAAAAGCTGAGGTCTTTCCCAAAAACAGTCCCAGTTGTTCACAAATACCAGCTCCTGTTCCCTGAGCCAGTTATTAAGGTTGAAAAGTGTGCTAAAAGACTTACGACCTCTTTTAAAGACCGGAAGGGGGCCTGAGAGATAATATTCTTTTGCAGCAGTCTGAGTTTACCGCAAATGTCCCAAAAATGCTTTTTAGACTCCCGTAGTTTGGTGCAATTTGTACCACAATGTAGAAAAACAGTGGACACATTTCTTTTAGTGAGAAAGATTCTTCTTCTCTATCTTAAGTTCAATGTTCTTCACTCTAGCGCCAGGAAAGCATTTCACTGTAGTCTTCTGAGTGTTGTTTGTTCTAATATTACGCACAATCGAGTCCCCAATAATTAAAATTTCAGGCGCTGGCTCAGATATATCAGTCATTGTCAGAATTGTGATTGTCAATACACAGAGCAGTGTACCGGTTAGTAGCTTTGGCTGTTTCATTTCATGTTTCATTTTACGCCTCTCGGTAATCCACCTCCCAGTGGGGATTGTTTGAGGCGTAGAGCAGCTAGCAGGACGCACCGAGTGAATAAAATAAATATTTCCTAGGGCAGAGTCGATTTCCTTCTCTAATTCTTTTATATCCTTTAGGGTTAAAATCCTCTCCTCGAGCATGGGAGACTTTGCTAGTGAGTTCCTTGATGTAATTACATTTATCACATTCTAAATTGTCTGTAAACTCACTCGCTTCCACAATTAAAAACAATCCGCAGGAAACACACGGAGGAGTTTTTCGTCCTTCTTCGTATGTTCACATCCCACAAGGGACTCCATTTTTGCTTTAGGAGAAGTAGAATTGTTGCAACCAAAACCAAAGAGGATCCCACAATTAAAAAGAAAAGAAAATAAACTTAAATGTGCATTGAAAACGGCAATTAAAACTGCAAAAACCTTTAAAACAAGACAATAAAAAAATACAAAAGAATAAAACGATAGAATAAAAACAATAGAATATAGAACGATAAAACGATAGAATAAAACACCCCAGAACTCGCTCTCAGGTAGTCACAAACGTTTCTCGTTCAAACAGGAAGTGACATCGTATATCCAACCAAACATATCCAACCCATCCCTCTTTCGTATTGGATATTCAATACCATTCACACATTTTATCTTGAAATGCAGTTTCTTTCAAGGGTTTATCGCTGCAATAGGTGCATAATTCAGAAGGGGCTTTCGTGACACTGAATTTAAATGGGAGGATCTTTTTTGCATCTTCAGACTGATATCTACCGTAATAATTCATTTACTGACAATAGCTGCCATTTAGGCTTATACCAAGAAACAGACTTCCCTTCAAAATCTGTCTTCAGTGAAGATGTGACACAACCATTTGGACATTTTTGTAAGAGAAATGGATCAAGAGCAATCAAACTGCCTTGTTTATAACCAAGGTAGGAACTGTATGGCTACCATACACTATACATAAATGCACAATACAGCATACTGGTATGCATCTCAGCTTGACATGATTGATATTTCACTGTTAAATCTAGGCCTCTGGACTGTGAAACGGCAGAATATTAACTATGGTTTATCAATGCTACCAGATGTCAAGCATAATCTGAAATGACAAGATGTCTTCAAAGCTTTCACATCGAACAACTGTTGTGGTGGATTCAGGATTCCAAGGGGAATAGTTAGTTACCTTTCAACTAGCTAGTAATTACACAGAGAAAAATGAAGTCAAATGGAAAAATTATGCTAAATAGCATTGCCTGGAAACCTGTCCTATCCCAAGGGGGTTTCAGAGTGATAACGGTATATGAAATAGAATCATAATGAAACCTCTGCACATGGTCCAAATGGTTTCAGGGCAATAACGTTACTACTGTTTCAACACCAAATAAAAGAATGACATCCAGTTTATGCATGGTTCTGTGAACATTCCATGAGTCTCAATTGAAGCCACAAGCCCACTGCGGCCTTCCAGGACTGTAACTGCCAATCCCTGACCTATCCATGCGTTTTCTGTACCAGACAACAACATGTAGGACAATGACATTCATACATTTAACACTTTGAATGGTCATTTGGTGGGGTACCTAAGACTGGCATGACAAATTAACCAAAAAGACACAGAAAGGCAACGCTAGGGAAATGCTGATATATGATGAAAAATTGAAAATAAAACACAAAATAGTTTAAGGACTTTTCATTTGGATATGTGGTGAAAGCTTTCGTTACTTTACACGTGTTTCAATAAATGTTTTTTAGATTTGAGTGGGGCTTTTTCCTTGCTAGATTCCTGAATATCGTGCATTACATAATGCTGCATCGTTAAACGAGACACATGTAGACCAACAGCAGTAATTAATTATGTTGTGCATCAAGTAGAGTACCCATGAGTAAAGTCAACAAAATTTGCAATATTATAGGGATTTACAGTTAAATAAACAAACACCTGCTATTGTAATTGACAAATTATGGTTGTATTTTGCACACATTTTAGATAAGCAAATCAGTTTGAACGCATCTGCCAGTTGGTAACTGTGATTATTACAAATCCATGGACTACAGATTAAAGATGGATATATATATATATTAGTAGTACAGCAAAATAATAAAAAGAGCATTGAAAACAGACCTTGAGTCCAATGACTAAAATACATTTTTTAAATGCTATTACTTAAGGACCATACACATGCGCGCACACACACACACACACACACACACACACACACACACACACACACACACACACACACACACACACACACACACACACACACACACACACATATATATATATAACAGTTGAATTTCTCAAATCTGATATGGCAGTGTGCAAAATGTTAATAAAGGCTAATAAGTGAAAACGGGAATGCACATAATCAGCTATTGAAAACAGGCACATTAATTTAGAATTTAGCTTGTAAGAATGATTCCATTACCTGGAAACCTCACCCTGAGCATCTTCTGCCAATCTATGACCGTAATCATAATAAGGAAACAACTGCTCCTAATGCAATTCACTCTCCTCTCCTTCCTCAGTCCTTTTGTTCCCACAGACGTCAGGCATCGCTAGTCCTGGCTATGCCCTGTCTGCAGACACAATTAGCATGCTCTTTTTTTTTTTTTTTTTTTTTGGTGGGATACAGCATCGGATACTGCTCCCTCGCAGAATCACGGAACGGAGACAATGACGTCTCCGGTGTCTGCAGTGCGAGAGAGGAGATGCGTTCGGAGGGAAATACATCCAGCAGTCACCTCTGAGCTACAAAGCGAGGAAAAAAAGCATTTAACTGCAGAGCCTGAGCTGTCTATCGATGTTAGAATCCAGCGAACAAACACAAAACGCACGTCCTAGGGGACTCCGTGGAGCCGGGCCTGATAATCAACGGCAAAAATCTCCACACAATGAAACGCAGAACGCGGCGCAGAAAAAACACAACCCTGAATGGCCAAGATCAGTGAGTATGGCGATGACAATAGCAACAACAAAAAAAATCATAATCTTAATGCGTCGACTGAGGTAGCACGTAGACGAGGCAGTCGAATCCTAAGAGAGGGGCTGCAGCTCTTTCCACTGAATTCCGGAAGAATAATCATGCATAACCTGTAAAATAAATGCTGCATGCAATTTTTCTCTTATTATTTTTTTATGACAAATCCTGTTTAAATTTCAGCACTAGATAACCCTGCCTGCTGCTGCTGCCTCTGATCTGTTGCACACCCACACACTTTTCCTGTGATGCAGCCCTCCTGATTCCTGAGGTGTAGATGACAATAAAAAAAGATATTTACCTTACTGGAATCAGCAGGCCGGCTATCAGAAATCACAGTTAGAGGGGATAAAATTAACAACCCGGCAAAGGAGCGTGCAGCTAGTCTCTTCATCAGCTGATCAGTCAAAAAAGAGAGCTGAGGGGAACGCTATGTTTTCATATACAAGAAATGTTATTTTTTTTCTTTGTGAAAATTTAATAGTGAATGGGTTGTGGACTCCAGTTCTGCAGTTTCATTCTTCCTAGTGTAAGGCCAGAAGCCTTTCTCCTTCTGCTTGTTTTAATATTGACTACTACTTATCAGATTTTTTCCCCCCTCTCCTATTTAGGCTACCAGGTCCAGTTTTTTAAAATGTTTATTTAGACGGGCAATTTCTTTTGGCTTTCCTTGAACAGGGCAGCATGTTTCAGCTGACTTCTCATTGCCTCACTTCCAATATCTGATGACCGCATTGACAATTTATGAAGCTTAGTCATGCGTCAAATGTAGCATATTTAATCTTTGGCCCATTAGTATAAATTGGAAGTTTTTCTATTTTAAAGATCCTCACTGAAAACAAAGTAATACAATGATTTCATAAAGCTATGTAGCCAGAGAAAAAGGTTAGTCTGAAAGTTCAGACCTTCCTAAACAAAATGAAAAAATGCACACCAAATTTATTTTTCTCAAGGAATATTGTTTCCTCATAAACATTCAGAATTTCATAAAATGTTTTTTTTTAATGTATTCAGTGCAATGGTCTCATTTCAGTTCTAAATAATCAGCTTCAAATAAAGCACCAATTAAGAGTGACAAAACTCTTAACTGACAAAAATGATTTCGCATTCAGGTTATAGTGTGCCATCTTAACAACTACAGTTGAGCCTGTGTTTATTCCTTTGTGATTGTTGATTTGGTGAATCCCTCCTTGATTTAGTTTTTAGTTTCATGTGTTTGTGAAATAACTGGAGACTATGTTGAAAGACAGGATTTAAACAAACCAGGGGCAATTCTAGGATTTGACCTTTAGGGGGGCTCAGCCCCCAATGAGAATGTGAGATGTACACATGCAAAGCACAAGTGTACATTTTTTATTAATTTACTGTTACATTCCCCAAAACAAAAACACCACAATGGTGGTCACTCTCAAAATTGAAATGCCTCTATCTGTGGTATTTTTAAAAATAGATATTAAGTAAAGATGTTTTTTTAGAAAAGAATGACTAAACTGACTTTTCAGGGGGGCTGAGATGAAGCCCCCCTAAATAGAGTCTAAAATCGCCACAGAAACAAACTATTAAAAATCAAAAGATTAATGTAAAATGAAAATTGAGTTCTAAATACATAAAGCGGACACCTCAACTGCCAAACAGTACATGCTAATGATTAATCCTTTGACGATTTACTTTGTGAAAGCATCAAATGATTGATTCCAGATGCCTTGGGGACATGTTGCCCATTATTCCATTTAAAGTAAAGTCAGGTTATTTTGTTACTATCATAGGCTGCTTTTTTCTCAGGAATCTGCTTTGTACTTCAAAAAACAATAAATGAAAAGCCCAATTTCAGTCAAATGCAGCAAGACATTTTTTAAAGCTATCCATCCACGTTAATATAGCTCTCTTAAATGCAGTAATACATTTCTCTCTGCATCCAACGAAGACACAAATTTCATAAAATACAATGATTTCATAAAGCTATGTAGCCAGAGAAAAAGGTTAGTCTGAAAGTTCAGACCTTCCTAAACAAAATGAAAATATGCACACCAAATGTATTTTTCTCAAGGAATATTGTTTCCTCAAACATTCAGAATTTCATAAAATGTTTTTTTTGTTATGTATTCAGTGCAATGGTCTCATTTCAGTTAAATGCAGTAATACATTTCTCTCTGCATCCAATGAAGACACAAATTGCCATGGTTTGCTTTTGAAAAGTAAGACTAAAAGTATCAAATTGCTTGCTAGGTTATTACAGAAGCAATTAGACAGCTAAGTTAAGCCAACACCAGGGTCTTCTGATTTTAACAATATTCAGATTTGAGTAAATTTGTACCTGAAATGATGCAGTCGTGCGCAAAAATATTGGCACCCTTGCAGGTTTATTTATAAAAAAATAAAATAAATTCTTTAAAATAGGTAGAAATTTCAAAAGTATTTGGTCTCCACAATTCTAATTAATTCATAGTTAATAGTACAGAAACGCTGTTTTTGTATATACAGAAATATACAAAAATAAACAGAAATGGCATTGACAAAATTATTGACACCCTAGAATTCATATTTGGTAGCACAGCCTTTTGAGAAAAGAACTGCAATAAAGCACTTCCTATAGCCATTCATGAGATTCCTACACCTCTCTACTGGCAGTTAGGCCCACTCTTCATTTGCAAACTGCTCCAGTTCTCTCAGATTTGAAGGGTGCCTTCTCCTAACTGCTGTTTTCGGATCTCTCCACAGGTGTTCAATAGGATTGAGATCAGGACTCATTGCTGGCCACTCCAGAACAGTGCAATGTTTTCTCTTGAACCATTCCTGGGTGCTTTTGAATGTGTTTTTTGGGTCATTGTCCTGCTGGAGGACACATGACACACTTTCGACTGACACCCAGTTTTCTGACACTGGGTAGCAAGTTTTGCTACAAAATGCCTTGGTAATCCTCTGATTTCATGATGCCCTTAATACGTTCAAGGCGTGCAGTGCCACCGACAGCAAAGCAGCCCCACAGCATTATGGAACCTCCACCATATTTGACTGTAGGTAGGGTGTTCTTTTCTTTAAAATCTTAATTTCGTCATCTGTAAACAAAGCACTGATCTGCATTGCCAAAGAGCTCTAATTTGGTTTAATCGGTCCACAGAACATTTTCCCAGAAGGATTTAGGCTTGCTTAGGTGGGTCTTGGCAAAAAAAGAATCGGCCCTTCTTGTGTTTCTTTCAGCACTGGGGTCTTAATTGGCCTCCGACCATAAAGCCCTTCTTGGTTCAGTGTCTGGCGTATGGTACGGGCTGAAACCATTACCCTAGACCTCTTCAGGTCAGCCTTCAGATCTTTGGATGTCATACGAGGTGTTTTTTCAATGGCTCGCACCAACCGTCAACAAACATCTGAGATGAATTTTCCTCTTACCACCACATCCTGGGAAATTCTTAACAATTCCATGAGCAGCAAACTTCTTGATAATACTACGAACTGTGGAAACAGGAATGCCAAGGTCTCTAGAGATGGCCTTATAGCCTTGTGAATGCTTATTTTTGTGATACTAGTTTTTCTGACATCCTCAGACAGCTCTTTTTTCTTCACCATTGTCACAGAGGAACAGGGTAGCAGAACAGACTGTTTTCTCACTTTAAAATTGATAATTGGTTAATTTATACCATGTGGGCACCTGCAACCTGTCACAGATGACTTGAATTACACTGCAAATGAGAATCTATTCCCAGCAACCAAATGTATTTAAATTGTTCTAAAGGGTGCCAATAATTGTGTTTTCAAATTTGAAGCCATGAAAGATTTTTTTTACATTTGTATTATTATTGATTGATCGTGTGCTGTTGTAAATCAAACAGACCAAAAGTTGTTTCAATTTCCAATTATTTCAGAAGATATTGAACATCAACTACATGAAATGCAAGAGTGCCAATAATTTTGGACACAACTGTATATATGTATATTCTTTTCAAAGTTTATATTACAGTTAACGTTATCATTGTTAATGAGTTCATTGTTAAGATACCACTAAAGATGAACTGGTAAACCAAAAATGACATATTTGTACGCTTGATAAAATCTTCTGCTAAATGGCATATATGATTATATTTTATTCAGTAGGTTAGATGTCATGGTGGCTGCTTCCCATGCAGGTCTCACTGTCATTTTTGTGTTGCTTCCTAAGCATGTCCTTGCACCTCTGGAACAACCTCCATGTGCCTCATCACATCCTAGAACTTGTTGGGCCTTGAACAACAATTTGCCCACTACATTTCCATCGATGTCTGAGACAGTTTTATTGTTTTTTAACCTCAAATCATTGAAAAAATAGACTTAATAATTATTATTTCCATGTTCCTCCATATAATTTTTCCACTGTCCTCTAATTTGCATTCATGTTCTGGATAAAGTTGTAAACAATACTGAGCACTGAGATTTGGCTCCTGAAAACGTGCTACTTCTTATGAATCCACGTGCATAGACAACTGAAGTACACCTCTACGGAAATTAAACGTACTGAAATACATTGGAATAAAATATTATCAAGAATAGAATATACATTGCAACAATTTGTAATATATGGGCAAATATACAAATACACTGTGGTTTTTCAGATATTGCAATATATTTTTGAAATATTAATTGTTTTGAAAAAGTCCATATAATTACAATAAATTGCAGTAAATTACAGTGAGCCAAAACAAGCAAATAGTAGTAAATTATTTCAATAAAGTTCCACTTGATGGTAGACAGCACACGTTTATAATTTACAGCCAATCCCCACCCGTCTGGTAAGACATGTCATCCCACACCTCCAAATTCAAGCCATTAGCAGCCCTCTGTTGCCAGCAATACCAGAAGCAACGTTGGTTCCACACCAGCAACAAACAGACGGCATACGTATTGGGAAAGAGGAAGAGATGGAGGAGGACCTACCCGCAGCCACTGTTTCTCCGTCAGGGCATCGCTGTAATCCACATCTCGCCGGTGGCGGGAGCCCCGGCCGAAAATCTTCTCCTCTTCCTCCTCACAGGTTAAGCGCTCCACCTCGGCGTCGTCCTTGATGATCCAGGAGGGCAGCTCATCCTCCTCCATCAGACGCGGCTTCCGCTTGGGGTTCCGGCGTCCTCACGCCGCCGGTCCATGTCCATTCGCTGAAAAACCACCCAACAATTTACAACAACTACCAATCGAAGGACAGTAAACCTCAATTCGCTGAACCAAGCGAAGGACAGTAAACCTCAATTCGCTGAACCAAGCGAAGGACAGTTAACTTCAATTTGTGAACAACAACCAAACGGAGGACAGTTAACCTCAATTTACTGAACAACCAATCAGAGAATAGTTAACCTCACCTAGGATAGACCCCTGGCGACCACTGCTGCTCCTCTGACTTCTCCCCTTTTTCAACACCATTTTTAATGACTCAATCTTATTAGCTTGTTAATGCTGTATGATCTAGGCTGTACTGTTCTTTAATTTGATACATTGCCATCTCCAATTATTGATGCCAAACCTGAAATGCTACTGAAAATAAAAAGCTCCTTGTGATTTTGAGTATTTTATTGTTGTTATTATAATAAAGGAATTTATAATACAGCAGCCAATGTGATAACAATATCCAATAAACAGGAGTAGATTATTTTATACCCAGCTTCAGAACACAAGATTTGTGTGACAATATACTCAACATCTTTATATTATTTAGTTTTGAACATGCACAACACATACTGCCAATGCATGCCTACCAAAGGCTATGTTTGTGTAGCTTGTACATAAAACCAAATCAAGACACTTTAACAATTACATAAAGTCTTTACCTAACCTGTCCCAAATTTACACATTTCAGCAACTATGGTTACTGTAACTAGAGTAACTGTAAGACCTGACACTTACAGTGTCAAAGATGCTTAATGAAATCAGTTCCAAACCAGCAAACAAAGAATGGGAAGGCATAAAAGGACTGTTTATAGCTTACAGAGGGGAAACAGCAGACTTCTTTCTTACCATGTAAAGCTCAAACTCATCCTCATTACGAGCAATCATCTGATTGAGCGTTTCGTCATCAGGAACTTCATCTTCCTCCTGAGAACACACAGACAGAGTAGAATCAATGGTAAGAGCTCGACATTACTGTAAATACTGGCAGATTTACCAAAAGCAGAAAAATCTAATAGCATCTTAGGTATTTATCTAAATAATAAGGCTAAAAATGGTCAACATAAAACACAGCATTTGTTTTTAAAAAGTCACCTATTGCTATCTATTACCTTGTAATAAAAAATAAAACTTTAAAAAAAAAAATAAAAAAAAACCCACAAACAATTCCAACCAATTTTCATCCACTATTTTTATTTTCTCCCAGTTTGGAATGGCCAATCATATTTGTAGAATCATATTTTATCATTACCACAAGTTCAAGAAAGCAAAGCCTAGCATGCATATCCTCCAATATTTCACTTGGCTTTTAACTCTATAATCCACCATCTGAGCTGTGCAATCTTTGCAGAGGAGGAATACAATTTATGCACAGCTGGTGCGGGCAGACTGCAGGCGCCCGATCATCCAGAGGAGTTGCTGTTGCCTGATGGGACGGTACATACCGCTGAACTCTCTGATGCCGGGCGACGCGATTGCCAATTGTGCATCGCTCCGGCCACACAACTGACATAAATCAGCACTGGTACAACCAGGATTAAATTCCATACCATGGGCCGCATAACTACACCTAGGACACGTGCTTCTAGCTGGTCGCTCTATGCGGGACACCCCTTGAAAATATTTAATATTTATTCATATCCATATATATACATACTTACAAAAGTCACTTGCAAGTCCCCACAGTTATTGCAGTTAGAAAAAAGCTGTAAATGAGGGGGTGAATTAATAGCAGTTGCACAATTAATTTTGAAGGCCTACATTTGATACTGGCCTACATTTGATACTTGCCTACATTTTACTTTATTATGTCAGCCTATTATGATTATTCTGATACCACTGCATTTTACTCATATCGGTTTGTAATGTAACACGCATGGGCAATGCAACCCTGCCCTGCTGCCCTATGAAATAGCATTGTTATTTTTCTCAATTGTACAATAAATACTGCTCTGATTCTATTATAGCACACATATACAAGTACTGTACATTACATCTACTGAAACAAAACCTTAAGATACTGAAGGAGTGAAATGAAATGTTGACAAATGAAATGTTTGGTCCTGAACTGATTTGGACTATTTCCTTGTTCCTTTGTGAAATATATATACACTACAGCTTGGATGAATACTTGGTTCTGATTGGCAGCCGTGCGTATATATTATGTATGTGCAAGGTAAATCTTTCTCACTTCCAAATTAATTTGTCCAAACCCACACACCGGTTCAACATTACTTCACCGCCGCAAGTTCTTCTCATTTCTAAGATCAGGATTCAGGATAGCTTGCTGTCAATGAACATCTTTTTTCATCTTCCCCTTCATTGCTACTTTTACCTAATCTTGACTCAAACGAACAGGCTTTTTGCTATAGTTCTGTCTGTGTTCTTGACAGCAAGGATATGACTAGAATACATGTCCATTTTCAACAAAATTTGCCAAATATCTCTAAAATGTTATTCTGTTTGCTGGCTGGTCTTTTTGGCCCATTACTGCCATCTACTGTGCAAGTAAGGAACACTTTAGCTCTTCCTGAACCTTGGTCAAAGGATGTACCATATTTCTTGGTGGATTTGCACATGCCACACAGGAAGTGATAGGGGTCAGTGCTCGAGGGAAGACTGACAGGTGGCACACAGCAAGTGATGGGAAACCCACCTCGTTTTGCTCCTCGTGCAACAAGATAGCCTGGAGGAAGGCCCGGCGCTCGTGGCTGGAGGACTTCTGGTCGAACATACCAGCCTGGATGACCTTCTGGTCCACGTTGAGCTTGTACTTGGCGGCCGCCAGGATCTTCTCCTCCACGCTGTTGACAGTGCAGAGGCGCAGCACGCGCACCTCGTTCGTCTGCCCGATCCGGTGAGCTCTGTCCTGGGCCTGCAGGTCCTGAACGAGGGAACAGAACCGGTATCATAAAGAATCACTCACCAGGAGCATTAAACACGGTAATTACATGTTAAATAATTACTGCGGTAATTACACTCCACCTCACCCTTTAATTAAGCTAAATATTTACTACAGAAAATCTATCCTAAGCCCCCTCACTCCCATCCCACAACCGGTACTTTGAAAATACAGTGCTTCTAGATTTTAGCAAAAGCACTTGCACAAAGACTTGACCCAGTTCTACAAACAATCATTTCCCCGGACTAAACTGGCTTTATAATTTATAGGAAATCATACAGAAATGTTCTGAGACTTTTTAGCATTATTCAATATTCACAAATTCAGCAATTGAAATCCCTGGTGGTTTGCTTGGATGCCAAAAAGGCCTTTGATCGCCTTGGGCTATCTTTTTCAAGTTCTCTTGGAGACTCCTTCATTGACTGGATAAAGCTCTACACTCTGCCCCAAGTGCCTCAGTTTTGCTAAACGGGAGATCTTCTAGCCCCTTCTTGTTAGGTCGTGGAACCCGGTAAGGGTTGTTGCCACTTATTTTTGCTTTGGCAATGGAGCTGCTAGCTGAGGCAATCAGGTCTAATTCTCACATTTCTGGTACCCAAACTAAAAGAAAGGCGCATAAAAGCACTTTATATGCTGATAATGTCTTGTTATTTCTGTCCAATCCAGAATCCTCAACCCCGGCACAAACTATCAGTGAACTTTTACTGGATATAAGATAACATTTCTTGGTTGCTTTACAAATGGGACCTAATAAAGAGTCGCAAAACTTAACCTCCTCGCCTTTTAAACTGTCTTGTGACGGCTTAAAATATTTAGGAATTTGATGGTAACTATAACTAAAATACAGACATTTATTGTATTTTCATTATTCCATATATTAAGAAAAAGAAAATTCAGCACATTTTACAATACTTCAGATGTGAATTGAAGAGACTCCTCCTTGTCTATCTAATCGATTTAAAAATATCTTAAATTTTTTCCCTACTATTGCAAGGTAATTTCTATTTTATACTCGGCAGGTTTTGTTTTTTCTTCCTTTTTTTCTTTAAAGTTATGTGTGTACTGTCATCTTCCTGACAGTTGTCCCTTTTGTGGTCTCAGCTAGCTATGCTTAAAACAGTCCTTTGATTATGTACCCTGTGATTTTAATTTTTTAAAGGCAAACCTGGTGTGGGTTCCAGTCGCTGTCAAAGATCACCACTGTGTCGGCGGCCTGGAGGTTGAGGCCCAGGCCCCCGGCTCTGGTACTCAACAGGAAGATGAAGTACTGAGAGCCCTTCACGTTGAACCTCTTCAGCAGGTCCGCACGGTCCTCTGCCTTGGTTGTTCCTACGGCGTGAAATGGACACGGTTCATTTACATTATACTTAGGCATGTGGCAGACATTCTTAACCAGAGCGACAGGTGACAGGTGACTGCATCTAACAGGGCTACAAAAATGGTGCTTGACCTATAAAATCTATTCAGTTGCAGACAATTCCGAGTCAATCCAGGCTAACGACTTGGCTGCATGCATTCACATATGCATGCATTTGCATAAAAGCGTGACTTTTCCTTAAAATGGGAATGCAATCAGTGGACTGGTGGAGAACACACACCGTCCAGGCGCAGGTAGAGGAAGTTGCGGTAGGCAAAGTAGTCCTCCATGATGGTCATGAGAGTGGTCATCTGGCAGAAGAGCAGCACTCTGTGGTTGGTTGCGTGGAGCTTGGGCAGGATGCGGTCCAGCAGCTCAAACTTTCCAGAGGCGCGGTAGAGTTCGTGTCTGGGTAGGAGAGTAGGGGAAGAACGTCCAGATTGCAATGTTCTCGGGTGTCATGTAATACACATGGCTACCAGTGGTAGTGACACCAGGTAAAGTCACATTCACACAATTATGACGGAGTGAGTTCCTAAATCCTATCTTTCTGGTTATCAAATACAGTTCTGATGCAATTAACGGCATGCTCACGAAATCACTCACCCACTGATGATGCCATTTGGGTACCCCAAGTGCTCAGCGAAGGATTCCTTTGAAAGAACAAACAGGCATTTAAAAATCTAAGATTCATAAGTCATACGTTTTACAGCTTCTGTACTTTAAATAATATCTGTCCATGAGCACACAGCTTTAAACTTAGCACACGTAATTGGGGGGGACTCACACAAAGGGGGGTAAATGAAGAAAACAAATAAATAAAAATAAATACTTCCTGTAAGAGCCAGAAAAATCACTTTTGAATCAAAAATGTTAGTTTGTGTTATTAGCCCAGGTCCAAATACAACAACTTCTGTATTATAACTACCCATAGCTACCCACGTACCTGCATACTTTGACCTCAAATGCATGCCTGGTGCACAAAATGCCTACATGTTAGCAGGTCTGGTGCTTTGATAAGGCTACAACTGATGGTACCCTATGCGCTCGAATAACAGATTGAAGCAGCAGGTTAAAAAAATAAAAATAAAATGAGTGTCAGGAAAGAGAGAAAGATTTCCTAAGGTCCTGAAATGTACACAGCCCAATGTTCATTGCAAATGTCATCAAGGGTGTGAATTCCATGGGAGGACTATGAGGGGTGTGTCAAGGGGTGACCTCTGTATATGATCTGCTAACTTCAGTAAACAAAAAAACTAAAATGTCAGCTTCAAAACTAAACACATTAAAAATATAAGTTTTTTTGAAGTGGAGTGCCCTTACTAAATACTTCCTAAATGAAGGCATTCAGTGGAGGACTGAAGGTGACAATGATGGAATCAAGCTTGTGTTCTCTGCCAGGAGGCTTTGAGCACAGGTACGCACCTCGATGTGCTGGAACATGTACGGGTGATTGCAGATCTTCTTCAGCTGCATGATGGTGTTCATCAAGGTCTTCGCTCCTCCTTTTCCCTGAGGGAGAAACAATCAGGAAACGGTTTTCTCTGGCTCTTTGATAAAAGTACCATTTTGTCCTTTTACAAACCCCAGGTAAAGGGAATGCCCTTGAAAAGTGTACGGGTATTTTGATTCCTCTCTACAAAGGCTGTTTATCCGAACGTACATCTCGATTACAGTTTCAAAAATAGATAATTATTTTTGTGAACAATTATTTTATTTTGTTATTTTCATTTTACAAACCCCCTTACCTTGGCCCTGGAGAAAATCCATACAATACAACATTCCTGTGCTTAGGAAGTTAGGAACTTCATCTGCAGCCACATTCAAAGCTGTGATTGTGTTACAGGAAGCTCTATGAAGTACAGCTGTAGTTTTCTCAAGGAGGATACTATCAAAAAAGTAACCCTGCCATACTGCTCTGTAATCATTCAGAGGTTCCGAATTCCGTGAATTAATAATAATATTATCCATAATCATTCATTGAAAAATGTACAAAAACACTTACATTGTAACGATGTGGCGCACAAACACAAGGAAAATACAAAAAAGCCGCAAAGAATATACATCTCCAACACACCTACCCCTCCCCCTCCCCAAACACCCACAAAATCGTCAATCCCCCACCCTCCCACCCCGTAAATGACGCTGAAAAAACAGTTCACCGCACCCTCCCCAAAAACAATCCTGGCCTTGGTGGCTCCGGGCCGGGCATGAGCTATCCGCTCTTCCCCCCCCTCCATCCTGTAACTAACATTGGGCTGTGTGTTTGCTGTAATCCACGAAAAACCAAATCTCCTTTCCATCCACAATCAGAGGGTATTTCCTGGCAGCCTGCAGAATAGCCTGATGTAGCAATATGTAGCAATATTATTGAATATTGTGCAGCCCTAACGATGAGCTAAAAAAAAATTAATGCCAAGAAATTCAAGGCATAAGATTGTTCAAACACTTTGTCATTTGACACTGTCCAGTTCAGATCCTTTTGTTTCAAAGGCCTGGGTTTAGCTTGAGCATCGAAGCGATTCCTATATCTTTCTAAAAATCGATTTATGTGACTAATGAAAATGTTGTACTATGAAAATATGCATATAACGGGGAGGAAGGGACGCATGGTTCGCAAGGGACACATAGCATGGCTCACACCGCCATTTTCCAACAGGTCACGTGGATCTCCTCAACACAGATAATTTTATGAATTAAGGAATTTCATTCTAACTGTACCTTTTTATCCTTCTCTGAGCCGTCGGTGAGAAGGATGCCTTTGCCTTGCATGTGCCGGTACAGAACCTTCTGGATGGCGGACATATCGCACTTGATGACATACTCCACCTGGAAGGAAACAGGACACACACAAGTTACTACACATGTGGGGCAGGGGAGAGTGGGGGGTGGGGGCGGTGACCTGCAAACTTCAACAGTTACACCAGCCATGCTTTTCTGCAGAGTCCTCACCTTCTCGGGCAGCTGAGACTCCACCTCTTTCTTCAGCCTGCGGAGTAGGAAGGGCCGGAGCACCTTGTGGAGGCGGCGGATGATCAGTATGGTCTCCTCCTCATTCAGGTCCACCTGAATATTAGATAGGCAGATAGTGAGGAACAGAGGACTTTCCTTCTGCCCGTATGTTGGCTGACTCCTTAATAAGCACGAAAATCCTCCCTACAAGATTTTAAAAGGCATATAGTGGTACTACGATAAAGCTCAACCTAAGGACTACGCTACTCCAATCTGACAGAAAGTGCCACACATTTATTAATTGGCTTTGTGAAGACCATTTACTTGCGTGTCCAATACATACAATTTAATACCTTGAATTCATTTTAGCGTTGATGCTGAAATGTTCCCTAAACCTTATGCATGATGAATCTAATGAATATTCACAAAGAGGCGTGACCAATGACAATCCTGCACATGAATATTCATAAAATGTAATACGATGCCAGAAATTCCAGTTACCAACCAGAATCTCCTGTAGTTAGGTAGCATAAAGGATGGAACAAATGCAGGACCTGACCATCCGGATCGTCTATATCAGGGGTGTCAAACTCATTCCATCGTGGGCCGAGTGTATGCAGGTTTTTGTTGCAACCAGTGCACTACACAGGTGATTTCACTAATTAGCTTCCTTCTTCAACCAAGTAGGGGAACTAATTGAAATCACCTGGTGTTGTGCACTGGTTGCAACAAAAACCTGCACACACTCGGCCCACGATGGAATGAGTTTGACACCCCTGGTCTATATAATCTGTGCTGTCAAATCTATGTAAATAATAGTTCACATATGAAGCTAAAGCCGCATCTTACCCTCTCTCCGGTCATAGCGAAGGGCGCGTTGAACCACTGCTCAAAGGTGTTGCAGCTCTTGAAGATGGTGGGCAGCAGGAAGTTGAGCAGCGCCCAGAGCTCGGGCAGCTTGTTCTGCAGGGGCGTGCCGGTCAGCAGCAGGCGGCGGGGGGCCACGTAGTGTGTGTTCAGCACCTGGGTCAGCTTGCAGTGGTGGTTCTTCATGCGGTGGCCCTCGTCCACAATCATGTACTTCCAGCGAATCTGGGGCGGAAGCGTGAAACGTGTGCCGTAATGATTGTGAGCACAGCTGTTCGCTATTAGCTCTGTTCCACCGCCCTAACAAGGCATCAAGGTTTCTTCTCTTTGTTTTGTTATGCTTTTTTCATTTTTTTTTTCATAGGAGATATGGATGGAGGATCTCACCTTGGCGAGAATGTGCTTGTCCTTAATTATGTACTCGTAGGTTGTCAGGAGAACATTGAACTTCCCGCTACGAAGTTGAGCCACGAGTGATCTACGCAGTGCCGGTGTGCCCTTTTTCAAACAGAAAATGATGCAAGAAGAAAGAGGCAATCAGACCTGACAGATGAAGATAACTGGATTATTTTTCCAGCAAACCTTTGACAGAAAATACTCTATGCATACTTTTAGTGACAGAACAGAAATGTAGTGTCATTTGAAATAATGAAATCCACTGCACTACAACACATCTATTGTACTACTCACCTTGTAGGAAATTTTAACCACAGTTGGTGACCACTTATCCAGCTCATACACCCAGTTGGACAGAGTCCTACAAAGAAAATTAACAAAAAATGATTTATGTTATTTTCAATTTTGTCAGAATTTCAAATGCAGGTACGTAGGTACAATGTCGTAATTGTAGGCCCATCACAGCAACATGCTCCATCAAATCCAGAGAGGGCATACAAGCAAACACGCCTCTCATTTTCATTTTGTAGAGCAACTGCATGGACTTTGTGCAGGCAGACTGCAGGCACCCAACACACCAGAGGAAAACCCGGCCATCTGAATTCCTCCCTCCCTGGGTAGCGCTTAGGTCGAATACATGGCGCCCTGAGGGGCTGCCAGGCACAATCGGCCCTGGCACTGCCAGGATTCCATATCAGAAAACACTACACTGAAAACAAGTGATTTTGCAGTACGAGCCACTTCCTATCCACAAAACATAAAACAACAAGAGTTCTCAAAATCAAAAGACAAGTTGTGTATCTGCAAAAACATTCTGTTGACAGTGTTCACGACAAGGTGAAGAAGGTACAAGGTAAAAAGTATTTGTGGAGGTACATATGGAAACGGTCTTAAGACTGGGTGACTCATACTGCAGAAGGTTATGCTGACATTTGTGGCAAAAAGCAACTCGCTGTACAAAGAATGTTGCTGAGACAGGGCAGACTATTGCAGGGCATGTTGCGTAACTGTATATAACTGTGCACTATGCTTATCTCAAATAAAACTGTAACCTCATGATAAACTAGAGACAGTGCATCATTATACAGTCTTTGGTATGGCTGCCAAAGGGGCTTACCCTACAACCCCCCAGCACCAGGGCAGATACTAACCACCCACCAGGCAAGCTGGACCAACACACAGTTACAGCAATGTGAAAACTGACTGGACTGGAACGTTTTCTAAAAGCCAGTACTTGGTGAGCAGCTGTGGGGGCGTAACTCACGATAGCGGGACGATGATCAGGTAGGGTCCATTCAGCCTCTTGTGCTCCATCAGGTAGGTAATGAGAGCAATAGTCTGGATGGTCTTCCCCAGGCCCATCTCATCAGCCAGGATGCCATTCAGATTGTTATTGTATAGGGACACCATCCACTCTAGGCCCTGAACCTACAGACACAAGAGACAAAAGATACCCCCTTTCACCACATTCAACATCAGACCCTCTACTGGTTAACTCCCAATAAGCATGCCAACAAACAGCACGAAACACAGTGGTCTGATTTTAATCAGCACGATTATAATCAGACCACCGTGGGACAATGGCAAGTTATTATCATATTTATCATTATTTATCTTTAGCATTATCATTTTTCCTTCTAACTTCATCCCTGCAATTTCAAGATGATGAATTTCAAGCAAGCCCTGGGCATTCTAAACCTGGTCTAAAGAACACCTTGCACGTGCAATTTTCAAATGAATACCCTTTCAAAGCCACAGGTTTTTTTGACTACGGTCTCACAGCTTTAGCAAGACAGCTTCCTGGAGAGGTGGTTGAAATCGTATGTGTGTTTACCATGCCAGCTGTGACATAAACCCTAAAATGTAGCACTGGGATTATTAGGATCTACACTAAGCACCCCTCAAGCCTCCTTCAGCCATTTCCAGGTTCGAAGTGCTCCATGGGTCTGTTTCTGCTTCCCCTTGACATCACTGCCCATGCAATCAAACGCAAGCACTTCCCAGTCCACCCGGTTCAATAATCTCTTCCTCCAGGAAGTGACTCTCAGCCACCCCACATTGAGATTACAGCAGATAAAGAGTGCACTTCACCCGGGGTAATGTACAGCATTTTTTGAACACAAAATTCATTTATATACATTTCCCAGCATAAAAACTTATATTGATATTTGATATTGACTATTCCACACACATTACATTTACATTTTAGGCATTTAGCAGACACTCTCATCCAGAGCGACTTACAAGATGCGCATTAATACTTGGTAAGATCAATCATAGTACCATTTTTCTTTGTTGTTGTTTTCCTCCCAATTTGGTAGCCAATTATAGCCTCTATTTCTTTGGATTCACCTTCCCCCACGAACTCACCACCTGTCCTCCAGGGCAAGCTAATTCCCCCGAGGCCAGCAATGATCCGCCTCCTCCAAGACAGAACTCGCCCACCTACTTTCTAGAGACACCCTTCACGCTTCTCAGCAAGCTCACCCTCCCTCGTCCCCTCAGGGCGGACAGCCAAATGCCTCCCCCGATCGGGGCTCCCCCCGGCCAGGGCCGGTCTGACGCAGTCGGGTTTCGAACCGTGGCTGCAGTAGGCAACTTGCATTCCCAAGAAAATGCTTAGACCATTACGCCACCCAAGGCTACCTTGAATATTCAGGTAGTTGTGTGTGCAAAATGCTACAACAGAAAACAACTGTAAAGTGAAGGAAGCTGAAGAATATAATTATAATTTTGCATCAACATGATTCCAAGGCACTCTAAAATTGCTTTGACATGGTACATTTAAAAAGCCTTTATTGACAAAGGCTTATTATCCAAAAAGGGATTTAAAAACCACAAAGGAACAAAAAGAACAGGGCAACTAGAGGTATGCGTTAGATGTGAATTATCTGTTGGATGGTCTTCGGCTTCTTATATTGGCATTCTGTACTTGCAGTCGTTGCTTTGGGCCGCTGGCGCACAGTGATAAGCGCTGCCTGCGACCTTTGACCCCCTGGATGGATTCCCTGCGGGGCAGAGAGTGGTGAGGTTTGTACCTGGTAATGCTTCAGCATGCCATTAACGAGCAGTGAGGACTGCTTGTCTACTCTCTCGGTGACGGCGTGGGCCACTCCATAGTACGACTGCGAGCACGTCTCCCCCGTTGGCACGCTGTACTCGTCGTCCACATCCTGTTTGGCAGACCTGGGTAGAGGGGACGGGACACAGGACACTCGTGAGCCAATGACAGCTCCGTTCCCGTGCTTCCTTATCTGCAGCTAATGGCGCTTTTCCACCGGACAGTACGGTGCGGCACGGCAACCAATCCATGCTCCCACTTTTTGTCGCTTTTTCCACCGCCAAGTGACCCGTACCGAAACAAAGTAGGTCTGTTTAGGTACTCCCGAGCCAAACAGGGACCTAAGGGTGGAGCTAGCAATACTGCAGACCATTGATTTGCTTTGTCAAGCGCAATCATCACAAAATCGTCATGCTAAATCTCAGACACAACATGTTTTATTTCTCTTCACTTCGATTATTAGTAGGCTGTTATTCGAAGAGTATAATATAGAGTTTTTGCATTATTATCAGGTTTGTGTTACGAAACTGAAATAAACACATTTTCTTTGAAAGGACAAAGTATAGTATTGTCATTTTCATTCACGCAATTAGAATATACATTTTCATAGTACAAAATTTTCATTCCTCACATAAATAGATTTTTTTAAAGTTATAAGAATCACTTCGATGCATTCCGATGCTCAAGCTAAACCCAGGCTTTTGAAATGAAAGGATCTGAACTGGACAGTGTCAAATGACAAAGTGTATTAAAAATCTTGTGCCTTCATAAATCGACGCTCGCACTAAATTTTTGCATTTTCAAATGTATTCGAGATTGATGCTTGCTTGGGCTGGGACTGAGTCTGGGATGTGATTTTGGTAAATAAATTTTGGAGAGACGAAGCTAGTCTGCGAGTATGTGTGGGAAACAATTGTAAGACAAAACATGCCCAGCGTCGAGTGTTGCTATAGACTTATAACGCAAACTTTGGCAGTATGATATTGCAAATGCTCTTATCGGAATAGCGATCGGAATACGATATATCGTTCACAACTACTCATGCTGGACATATTGATGTAAACACAAATACAAATATAGCTAATGTTTTCATTTTTATACGATTGAAAAAATGTAGGCTACAGATAATAGTAAGTACAGGATGAAATTTGAGGTATTAAATGTGATCTTAGTAAATTGTAATTCATTGGAGGACCAACGCCAAATAATAAATAAGAAAAATGATATAGCTTAGCGTGAAGTCACTGCATGGTACCTCATGCACTCGCTGCCTGCGACATGACTCCCAAATGCCTAGGTAGCGGTAAGAAAATTGTAGCTAATGTTACGGGGAAAGGAGTGTTCTGCTTTTATGAATTTGAGCTGGAATGTTTACAGTGTCAATGCTAATGTCACCAAAGCGGTCACATTCCTTTTTGTCACTTCAGATAATTCCTCCTAACTAACTCCTCCTATCTTCACGGTTCTGTTGTGCGGTGGAAAAACGACACAGGGACTCGACCCGTGAAGGGGATAGTTATGGGTACGGATGGTTACCGTGCCGTGCCATACCGTGCTGTCTGTGGAAAAACACCGTAAGTAAACGCTGAAGGAACAGGGAGCTCACCTCGGCAGGGCTTGCCCTGTATAGCGCTAGAAATGTGCACAACACAACAACCCATCCCTGTTTGTTAAACTAAGCACAAACTCCCAACTTGTTAAGGGCAATCTAAACTATATTAAAAGTAAAACAAGTCTAAAGCAAAAAGCAAAAAAAACTACTTTTAATTCTTCAAATGCTAAGAGATTAGTGAAGAAGAAATGTAAAAACAGTCTGTAAAACGAACACTGAAGCATTGCCAGTTTTAAACGCTGTGCCACGTTGGATTTGTCTGAAAATGGATACGCACTCGACGGAATTCTCTGCGACTGCCTCCACCACCTTGTCGTTGTCAGGAATGACGATCTTGATCTCCTCTGATTCTGCCCGGGAAACCACTTCATCTTCATCCTGCGTGGACAAAGCACTGGCGGTAAACGCTAGTAACTCATCAGACAGAGAAGCATGGAATTATAAAAGTTAGTTCATGGAAAAGTTCAATAACAATAGGAGGAAAGGCCAGGAGAAGCTGCCCAACACGTTGGACACAAGGATGAGAGCGTGCAACTGGTTTAAACTCGCCGGGTTGTCAGGTAAAAAAGAAACCCATAAACCCACGAACACAAACCTCCTCCTCAAACTCTGAGCCGCTTTCTTCACTGTCTGATCGCGGGGCAACTTCATATCTTTTTAATGGGAAAAAGAAGAACAGTTTACCAAGCTTTTAAAAAGGGTTCACTTCACAACAAGAATATGTACAACAAAGGAGAGTTGCGTAAGCTTCACAGGGTGCATTTTATCTGAAAATCTAATGAACATGTGTAAACTATGAAATATACAAATATGAACAAAATTATTTTTCCCATCTTGCTGAGGACCCCCCGGTACTACTTCACTGACCCGTTTGGGAACCCCCATTCAAGGTTATTTGTATTGGTCCTTAATAATACCCCCACATTATATTCGATTCTCTAATCCTCAAAATAATGTTGCTCGTTCCTCAAATATTTTCCATTTCTATGAATGTCCTGTTTGTGGAGTTAGCGACAATGCGGATGGAAATTTGCCTGGGTGTCTGTGTGTGTAAATGTAACACTCATGCAGTGACACACATGTTTTTGAGCAGGCAGACCGAACAGAGGGGTACTCTTACCCAGGGTTCATCTCCAGCCAGGCCTCCAGCTGACTGGACTTAGGAGCTTCCGTCCCCTGAAGGACCTTGCCAGTCTCAGTCTGTATGACCTTCACTGGTAGCTCACTCATCTGACTGCTCTCATCCATCGGCTACACACAAAACAATTACATATATATATATATTAACATCTTTAAGGGTAAGAAACAATATTAGCTGTATTAACATACAATATATATAGTATACTCCGTTTTTATTCACACCCTTGATAAAGATGAACAAAAGAGATCATATAAAATAAAGTATATAAGTAATGAGGTATATGTTATGCTCAAAAAATGTAGAAAATCCCAAACCTACAATACGAATACGATTGTTCAGAAAAACAGATCATGTTTTATTAATATTTTTTTCCCAGAAAACATATGGATCACTATTATTCACACCCGAAATATTCTTTTAATTTTAATCCAACAAAAACAAATCTTCGTAAATACACAAGTTATTTGAAGTTAATTGGAAGGTTATGGAACTATAAAGTGGCCTACAATAGTATTGGTATGGAAAGTTAAAGATACCGCTTTCCGCTGTTGTGTCAATTATTAGGAAGTTTAAGGCCACAGGTCTTACTGGACACTTACAAGGTGTCTAAAGCTACCATTCGACGATGCCTATATGGCAATGGCCTTTAGGGCAGAGTTGCAAGAAGGAAGCTTCTTCTGAAGACAATTCACAAAAAAAAGGCGTCTTGAATTCACCAAACTACATCTGAACTACAATTGGAACCGTGTCTTGTGGTCAGATGAAACAAAAATCAAGCTTTTTGGACATGCACATTAGCGTTATGTTTGGCGTCCAAAGAATGCAAGTAATGTTGAAAAGCACCACATGCCTACAGTGAAACATGGTGGTGGATCTTTACTGCTTTGGGATTTTTTTGCATCCACAGGCCCTGGGGCACTTATTAAAATAGATGGAACCATGAACTCCAGCATGTACCAAGACATTTTGTCCAAAAAACTTTTTTTTTTTTTTCCCTCGGAAGTTACACCTTAGCCGCAGATGGACCTTCCAACAAGACAACAATCCCAAACATAATTCCAAAGCAACTAAGAAATCGACAGAGCACAATATCAATGTCCTGACGTGGCCATCTCAGTCTCCAGACCTGAATCCAATTGAACATTTGTGGTTTGAACTCACAAAAGCAGTCCACAAATGTCAACCCAAGAATCTGATGGAATTCCTCAAGGAAGAATGGTTGAGGATCACCCTAAGAAGTTCCATAAGCTCATTACTTATGTAATTTATTATATATGATCTCTTTTGTTCATCTTTATCAAGGGTGTAAGTCTATTATATATGAAAAAATGTGCAAATACTTAACTACAACTACAATACTCGAGCTTAAAAAAGTTAAATGTGTGCTGGTGCCTCTGGTCATTTCTTACCTTAAATTGATGTAATTTTCAATTTCGATTAAAATTTTTGATGTTATTTCATATTTATAGTATATAAAAGGGTAGACAAAATAATGGAAACACCAAACTATATGAATATGTATTAACTAATTTGTATTTATAACAGAATTTATAACAGCTTAAATTCTTCTTGGAATGCTGTTTAGAACTGTTTCTAGTGGGATACTGGACAATTCTTCAAGAATAAAAGCCTCCAGCTCCCAAGGCAGTGGACATATACTCTGCACTCTATGTTCCAGAACTTCCAATAAAGATTCAATGATGTTTAGATCTGGTGATTGGGGAGGCCATGGAAGGTGCTTGACGTCATCCTGGTGTTCATGAAACCATGCTTAAATCTGTTGAACAGTGTGTATGGGGGCGTTATCATCTTTATATGGGAACATCTTGAGGAAACAATGTTTGCACCATAGGGTGCACCTGGTCATTCCTGGGTCATAATTCAACCATGCAGAGTAATAATCTGATCTAATGACTCCCATGAGATGGCTGCCCATACCATAACAGTTGGGAAAGGGCAATGTGAGTTGAAGGATTCCTTTTGGCTTTCTCCAAACATAAACCCATCCAAATTTAATCAAACTGTATTACTTTACACTGCTCAAAAGTCAAGGGTTTGTGCTCATTACACCAAGTTAAGCATTTGGCCTTGGTTACAAGTAGTTACAGAATGTCAACCCTACCATAAACATCAAACAACGTCATTTTTGAGCCCGTTGTTTTGCATTTTTTAGCAACTATCTTGTTAAGTGTCTGTCTATGCCGGTCAGTGAGCTTTGACTTGGAGCCACTGTTTCTCTTTCCTGGTGCAGTTTTTCCTTGTTTGGCATGAGCCATTATGATTTTCAACACTGTTCCCCATGCCACATTAAATAATTTTGCAGTTTTCAGGCACCAACTATTTCACCTCTTTCAAAATCAGTTAGAAATCTGTTGCTGTGAAAACTCTTTCCAAAAAAATGTAAACGTCTTTTATAGCAGAAACATTGTATTGGCATTAATATGAAACACGAGTCCTTTTTAATTGTAATTTAGTTAGTTCAAAATATGAGTCCTTTTAAATTTGGTGTTTCCATTATTTTTTCTACCCCCTGTATGTGTATTTGTGACTTGATTTCAATCAATCTTTATTTTCTTAGCTTAGCAAAAACTGACCAAAACGATCTATGCAACACAATATTTACTGAAGCAATTCTGGTTAGCTGGCAATTCAGAAGTATTTCCTCAAGTGGAACTAAACCAGGTTTTCACCAAGAATGTTCATTCTCCACAACACCAATTCCACAGATTCCATAAAAGCTCCAAATATCCATGTTCTGAGATTTTCTCACCTCTCCATCTGGCCCAATGGTGCCCAGGCCATCAGCGTTCTCATCCACTTTCTACAGAACAAACATGACAGAATACAAGCTTAGTGATGGACAGCGTGGACCCATCGAAAAATGTCAAATTAATTTGGTATCTGCACCCCGAAATGGCAGAGAAAGGGAACACAAACCTTCTTCTTCTTCTTCTTCTTCTTATTCTTTTCCTTGGCGGCCTGGGCAGCCTTGTGCTCGTACACCAGGTCGGTCAGGTTGGCCACGTACTCGTCCGTCTGCTGGAGCAGGTAGGCCAGACGCTTGTCCTTTTTCTGGTCAATCAGCTTGCGATAGCCTTCCTCATCCTCGGCCTAACAGGTGACGAACAGAGTGAGTCACCCTGGTTAACATTAAACAGAACCGTCACCCCCCAACAGATCTCAAATCATACACCACAGATGCAAACACAACTGCCTACGAGAGGGAAATCAATACTGGACCTGGTTTTGTGTAATAATCCTGACAGAATTTGCAGCACAGAGGTAGTAGAACCACTAGGGACAAGTGATCACACTGCAGTTACTTTTGATATTTTCAGACAAGTTAAGACGGCCTCCTCTAACAATATAATTTTTTACTTCAAACGAGCTGACTTTATTAAAATGAGAGAATGTAAGTAATATACATCGGGTAAAACTTCTAGATTGCAGAGCTGTGACTGAAAAATTTACTAAATTTAAAAGGGTTATTGTAGATGTTGTGTAAATTCATCCCAAAAGTAAATAAAAAATTGTCTCCACAGTGGATGACAATCATTATGGGAGATTTTGGGGCAAAAAGAACTGCAACAGTATAGTAAAAAGGAAAATTCAGACAGAAACAAGGTGGATTATTGTAATGTGCAGGCTAAGGCTAAAAAGGAAGTAAGAGCAGCTAAAAGCAGTTTAAAATTCAAATTTCCCAAGATGCAAAAAGTAATCCTAAGAGGTTTTTTCATAATTGTAGAAAAAAGTGTGTTGACCTGAAGCAGGCTTATATTATATATTTGGACTTTCAGAATTTCAGAAGCTGTTTCAGGGTGGGTTCATAATTGGCTGCAAGGGTGAATACAAAGAGTAACAGTAGGTGGGGTTGTATCTGACCTAGGTGCTGTGGGCAGTGGAGTCCCGCAGGGATCGGTGCTGGGACCTCTGCTCTTACTTACATTTGACATTTTAAGCATTTAGCAGATGCTCTTATCCAGAGCAACTTACAGGATGTGCATTAATACATGGTATGATCAATCAATGTTCACGCAAGAGATCCATATTTACATAAATTATTTTGATAGGGACGTCAGTAGCAAAATAGTTAAATTTGCAGATGATACTAAACTTGGGGGTTTGGCAAACAGTTTGGAATCTATTAAAGTAATCCAAGATGATTTAAACAAAATCCAAGAATGGGCAGAAATAACGCAGATGATATTCAATATTGCTAAATGTTATGCATGTAGGAAATAAAAACATAAGACAGGAGCATTTTATGGGAGGAGAAAAATTATTATGTTTTCAATTTGAAAAAGACTTAGGAATATTAGTTGAACAAAGGCCAACAGGATGCTGGGATAAATAGCAAAATTTATTGAGTATAAATCAAAGGATGCTATATTAATGCTATATAATGCCTTTGTCAGACCTCAATTAAGAGTACTATGTGCAGTTCTGGGCACCACACTACAAGAAACATATAGAAGCTATTGAAAAAGTTAAAAGAGCCTAGATGGGCTGAACGGCCCGTTCTCATCATTATGTATTCTTATGTTAAGGCTGTAACACCATGGTGGCAAATTCCATTAAATGCCCCTAAAATCAAAAGCTTCCCGTGAGGGTTTTGATGGGAAATGTTTTCCACGGAAGAGCATGGCGGCTTGCTCCTGTGTGGTTCCCGCTGTACTAACTCAAGGGTGTTGTCCGCACGGTTCCAAATGAGCAGTCACGGGCCACGTACCATCAGCCGCCTCATCCTCTCCTTCTCGATCCTCTCAGTCTCCTTCTTCTGCTCACGCTCCGTGTTGGTGTGCCAGGTGGCGACGGCTTTGGACAGCTTCTGGATCTTTCCAGTGATGGACCGGTGATATTCCTTAAAGTCCTTTGCATGTTGAAGAATGCTGTTAAGATATTCCTACGAAAAACAAAACAACACAAAAAACAAAGGCATAGTGGGAATTGGTCAATAGATTTCTAAATTAGTTTTCAAAATAAACAAAATATTTTAACCGCCCTGAAAAAATAGCCATATGTGTATTTCATGGATACATCTAGATTTGAACATCTTGAAAATAAATAAATATATGTAATTTCTTAATCAACGCTGTCAAGAATCATACAGCATTTTCAACAGTTACCGAAAAGCACTGTACATGAACGTGTGATGTTGGGTCAGTGCATCAGACAGCCACTGTCCTGAAACAGAACTGACACTTTCCAAAGCTCTCTGTGACCTGTGAACCCGTCCAACAGAAACCCTGTAGAGGCCCTGCTCCTCAAATACCTTACTTTATTTCATTTTAATTTCTTCCCCTCAGTGTGAGCAGGCGGTATTCTGCAATAGCTCAATTTGAGCTGTTCCAGGTGCGGGCAGAATTTTCCATCTCCTCAGACTGTGAGAGAGAAGCATCCAAGCCTGATTAGCTGTCATCTTTGCAATGTTAGCCCAAGTGTACTGGTAATTTTGTAAATCTTTTTTTAATTTTTATATGCCTGGTAGTTTTTTGCTTGAATATAAAGTGGATAAAATTAAATTTTCCAGTGGAGCTCAAAAACATTTATCACAGCATACATGAAATACCTTAAGTTGACAGAGAATTAAAGCACGAAAAAATAATATTAAACATGCAGAAAATAAACACCAATGGTTGTTGCCAAAAAATAATCTTAAATACAGAAACAATTGCCTTAAAAAAAAATGTGTCTGGCAAAGGCAAATCAATTCTTTAGTTACCTGATATGTTTACCTGCATACCTAAAACAAACGAAATATCCTGACTTGCTGTTTCCCATCCTTAAAACTAATGCAACTACACTTTAGCTAAGTTATTACAAGTAGTATGTCTTAAATGAATGCTGTGTTCAAAGGCAACGTTCAGTCCACACAGAAGAAAAGCTAACTGGTTATTCTTGATAAAACCTTGGACTACAGCCTTGTTAAGCATAAACAACACCATGGCCTAGATTAATTAAATGTTTGCCCTTAACTTAACTCATGATTAAGTTCAAGTAAGTTGTATGTTCTTCACAAACACTTTGAAGAGTTCAGCCATCATCAAAATGAACTCTCCAGATTGTGTTTGTGAAGGATAAAAGCAATACTTGCATTTAACAGTGAAGTCAAGGTTAAGGTCAAATGTTGATTGGATCCAGACCCTTGTGTGAGTTTTTACTGATGTCTGCATCCTTTGTGAGCTGAAAGGAGCGACCCAACGGTGCAGTGTACCTGGTGTTTCTGCCGGCGCTTTCTCTCCTGCTCGATCTTCTGCTGCTTCTCCAGTTTCTCTGTCATGCGCGCCTCCCTCAGGGTCTGCCGCTTGCTTCGCTTGTAGGCCTTGGAATTGAGCGCGGTCTCCAGGGTGGTGTCACGGCGCATGCAGGCCACCACGTCCTGCCTCAGCTGTGTGAGAGAGAGAGAGAGAGAGCGAGAGACACAGAGAGAGAGAGAGAGAGAGACGAAAGGGTGAGACGAAAATAGTAACTGGGGGCGACTTGGCAGTATTTACTGAACTCCTCACGCATTTGGTAAATAGGTACTGTTCACTGGGTTTCGAGATGTCACAGAGCCAAAAAAGAGGGCTTTATCATTTTCATGCATCCCCTGCTAAGGTAGGGGGAAAAGTTGCCCAGTCGGAGCTTATGGCATTTCTGGAAACTTGGGCAGAGAAACAATACACGTTTTTTCAGTCTCAGTTCAGTCACCTGGAAGAAAGGTTGAGCTTGTTGCAGTCGGAACTGGCGGCTCTGTCAAGCGAGCTAAAAGGTATGAAAACAAGCCTTTCGGGGCTTGAAAATAAGGTGCAAAACTGCCAAACTGACGTCCATGTGCTGCTCCAGAGTCGAGCGGATGGAAGCCAAAATGGCGGTTGTTGAAACACTGCAACCGCAGATCAAACATCCGTGTTATTGGTCTTAGTGAAGGTAGTGAAGGCCAGTGGCCTTTCTCACTGGCTCTCTCCCATGGTGGTTCCCTTCTCTGGCTGGCAGAAACTAAGATTACACAAACTCACTGCATATATGGCAAAAAAAAATTATAATCAAAGGGACAGGCCAAGGACCCTGATTTTAACCCTGACCGTCAGGCTATTCTGCAGGCTGCCAGGAAATGCCCTCTGACTGTGGACGGAAAGGAGATTAGCTTTCTCTTGGATTACAGCCCGATGTCGGAATAATGTTTCCGAGATGATCAAGCAAGCCCCGCGACAACGGCGTACAAGCCTTTCTTCTTTACCCTGCCAGGCTCAAGTTGATCCATGAATCTGAGGCCCATCTGGTTGACTCTCCTGCGGCGGCTGCCGAGTTTTTGGACTCGCTGCGCCCAGAGTGCCCATCACTAGTTACTTCAATGGACAGCAACAATTAGCTGCCCGGCATTGCGAATTCCAGTGTCTTTCATTTGGTTTGTCATTTTTGTACTCTACTACAGTAACGCTGGTCAGGTGATTATGATATTGCTAGCTTGTCATGGAAATGTGTAGCCAGGCAGGATATAACGTTAACTGTGTCTCACATTCAGTATTTAAACTAAGGTAGGCTACTCATATAAGCTAACCTTAGCTACTGGCTAAACTAGCCGACCTCATTGTACCAGTTTAATACCCAGATGGATTGTGTTATCCACTACGCAGGCAGACCAGTTGCCTTACTGTTTGTTTTTGTGGGGAGTTAGTTACAGGTTTGAGGGGGGGACATGCAGGTTTCTCATGCCTGGAGCCACCATGGCCACAGATTGTTTTTGTGGAGGGTGCGCCGAACCGTTTTTTCAGCCCCACTCATGAGGTAGGAGGGCGGGGGGAGCTGGGTGTTTTTGGGGGTGTTTGGGGAGAGGTGGGTGTGTTGGAGAATTTTCCTTGCTGTGGGGTGGACACCGTGTTCATTGTTTGTGCGCCATGTCGTTACATTGTATGTGTTTTTGTTAATTTTTCAATGACTGATTATGGATAATATCATTATTAATTTGTGTGGAGTTAATCATCCTGTGAAGCAAGTACAGTGCTTAGATTACTTTTTTAGGAAAGGAGTTGATATTGCTTGTTTTCAGGAGACTCACTTATTAGCCAAGGACGTTAAACGTTTGCAAAACAAACATTACAAGGTGATGGCATTCTCGGCTGTTGGGAGAAAGCAGAGGGGAGTTGCTATTTTAGCCAAAAGGAAGCTTAATCTGGAAACTGTCTCAAAGTATGGATAAAGAAGGGAGATTCTGCCATGCAGTCCTGTCTCTGAAAGCAGTCACAATTTGTGTTGCTGTTCTCTATGCACCTATGCTTTCAACGCGCATTTCTTTGACCGAGGGAGACACTCGATCTCTGCATTGAGGAACATCCCGATTGTTTTAGCTGGCAATTTCAACCATATATTTGCATTTTACTAGATCAAAAACACAGTTACTAAGGGTTTTCACAAATTACCTCTTGAATTGAAAATCCCACCACTCGGGACTACACATTTTACTCAGGCAGGCACAAATCGTACAGCAGAATTGATGCGATTCTCGTTACTAAGAGTATTTTAAAATTTGTCAATTCCACCTAAATACAAAATGCATTGATTCCTGATCACATGCCTGAACAAAGCTGGAGATTTAACCCTTTTTTGCTGCAGGATGAGACATTTATTAATCATGTAACCAAAGGCCTGGAGCAATTTCTGCTGCATAACTCTTGTTCTAAGGTAGCCCCTCACTCCCTCTGGGAGGCAACCATGTGTTTTATAAGCAGCAGTACCATATCATATCATATGCATCTTACTTTAATAAATCCAGATCGCGGCAGTTGACACAGTTGGAGAAGGACATTAATACTACTGAATCACAATTTAAAAAAAGAATGTTTGTGACAACAAATTGCAGCAACTAAAAGTCTTAAAAGCGAGGCACAAACAAATATCTAGAAATAAAGCTTCCTTTTGCTCAAAACTAGACAATTATACTATGAATACAGCGAATGGCCAAGCAGGCTGTTAGCTCTTCGCTTAAAACAAATGGGGAAGCTTGCTCCTCTTGACATAATTAGAGACTTATCAGGAAAGTTGCGCTACCAGCCAGAAGAGGTAAACGAGGTTCTGACAAACTACTACCGGTACTCTCAACTGTATTAATCTGAAATATATACTAACGCTACAGATTAAGACGATTTTTTAAGTAAACTAGATCTACCCCAACTGACTGCAGCAGGTTGCACTATTAATGCCCCCTTGTCTTGTATTAATGCCCCCTTGGGAACTGGAGGAGGCATTGAGCTTAATTAATAAAGGGCACAACCCTGGGATTGGATGGATGGCCATCAGAACGGTTATTACGGTTATGGAAACAGATTGGCCCGCTTATTTTCAATTCTATTAATTATTTCTTAGTGATAGATAGGCTCATTTCATGGGGACCAAAAGTCAGCCTTGATATTTATTTTATTGAAAAAAGGCAAGGGTCCTCTAGATTGTGGTACTTATCGACTATTAAGTTTGTTGAATTCAGACATTAAAGTATATGCCAAATGTTTGGTCAGTCGCCTTGAATCCTGCATTCATTCTCTAATCCATCACGATCAGACAGGATTGATAAAATCGAGGCAGATAATATACATTGTTTGCTGCATGCTCTAAACCAGGTTGATACTCTTCCTTCACCACCTGCCATCCTGTCACTAGATGCAGAAAAAGCCTTTGACAGGGTGGAATGGCATTATGTTTGCAGTATTGAGACCATTTGGATGTGGTGCTCCCTTCATTGACATGATACATATACTGTACAACTCGCCAACTGCCTGCCTTTCCATAGGAGTGATGCTGTCTTCCCAGTTACCACTGTCAAGCGGCACAAGACAGGGCTGTTCCTTAAGTCCTGTTCTTTTTACCTTCTCACTCAAACCTCTAGCACAGGCAGTCTGACAAAGTGAGTTAATTTCCCCTATTGTCGTAAAGGGCACTAAGCATCATATTTCCTTGAATGCGTCCTTGATGATGTGCTATTGTATCGGTCAGACCTCGATTACTCTCTTCCTAACTCTCTGCGGCTTTTTGAGTTATTTGGTTCCTTTTCTGGATATTAAATTAACTGAATCTATGCTTCCATCAACATCTGGCAACTACTTTACCCTGTAAAGATGAAGTGACATACCTTGGTGTCATAATATCAAAGAGCCTATCGGTAATTAAAAAACTAAACTATGGATATGTGGTCATCGCTTCAGGTCACACTGCATGGTAGAATTTCCAAGATCAAAATGAATGTGTTGCCTTGTCTTACTTTTTTGTTTTCTATGTTACCTCTTGCCCTCCCTTACAGGTTTAATCAACCAACTGAACACTTTGCACTCCAAATTTATTTGGAATGGAAAGCGTTCCAGGATCCGGTTGGCTACTTTGCAGTACCCTAAATCTGCTGGGGGTCATGCCCTACAAAATCTTCAGTACTATTACTGGGCCTTTAGACTATGCAGGTATGGTTTTATCCCAAAATCTCTGTGTCCTGGCACCCTATTGAAAGTGAATTATCTAAACCATATTGTTTGCAAGACTTGCCATTTTCTGGGCTTAAACAGAAGGTTGTCCTTCAGTGTATGGACAATATTATTACCAGAACTCTACAAATATGGGATAGAGTTTGTAAAAGTTTGTAATGTTTGTAGTTTTTAATTTAAACAAAAACAAATCTTCACAACTATACAACTTATCTGAAGTTCGTAGGAAGACTATGGAACTATAAAGTGGCCTACAATGGCCCTAGGGTATAAAAAGGAGGGAACACACGTTTGAAATACTGTGGTCAGCCATCATCTTAATGTGAAAGGCAAAGAACTCCCTGAAAGCATCAGACAAAAGGTTACTGACCTCTACAGATCATGAGATGGCTATGAAAAACTAAACAGTTAAAAGATTCTGCTTTGCACTGTTGTATCATCAAAAAATATAGCACACCAACTGATCCACTTTAAACTCACGCATCATTTTTATGCAACTCCACTCAGCAGATTCCAAATGAAACTTGTGGCGGATCCTGTCTGCCGGACTTGTACAATGGGGGGAGATTGGGTCTTATCTACATGTGTTTTGGGAGTGTACTGCAATTTATATACTTTGGAGATATGTTGTGTCCACTTTAAGTGAAATGTTGGGGGCAAATGTTCCACACTCTCCTGAGCTTCCTGTAACACAGATTGGAATGTGGTTGCAGATGAAATTGCTAACTTGCAAGCACAGAAATGTTGAATTGTATGGATTGTCTCCAGGGTCAGGGGAAAAAATATGAATAAATAATTGTTCACCAAAAAAAGGATATGTCTGGGAACGATATGAAACGTATTCAATCTTTCACGTATTCAATCTTTTCATATATTGCTTCGCTCCACATAACAGTTGTCCTTGAAAGCTTTCTCTTCTATCCTTCTGAAGAGAAAGCATTCAAGGTAATCGTATTCATTTTGCAACACACTTTCTAACAGTGCTAGACCTGTTTAGCATACCCAGACCAGACACACAATGTGAGAGAGCAAAGCTCAAAAAGGCTCATTAAGCCGTACCTGACGCTGGAAGTTGAGCAGCCTTAAGGCCTTTAATTCCACAGTTGCTTTTGTTCTCAAATCGTGAGGTAAAGAACCGGGCAGGTTTTCCAGCTCCTGGATTCTATGGGCAATCCTTGCCTGGAGCCTGCAAAATGAATGAAACAAGACAGAAACAAAATAAGAACTGAAATACGTTCTCGCCCTCTAATGGAAAAAACATAATTACTGTTGAGCTGCACACTATAGCATGGATTCAATCAATGTGCCCTTAACTTTGACTTGCATATAAAAGCAAGTGTACGTTTTTCTTCACAGACATAGCTTGTTGAGTTCATAAATCACAAGAATGAACTCACCAAACTGTATTTTTTTTGACACTTTATTTATTTGTTTGTTTGTAAGTCAAAGTTAAGCACAAATGTTGATGTAATCCAGGCCCAAGTCTGAATCAGTAAGCCAACCAATGGGGGTTAATGATTCAGACAAAGCTACCAATTATTTTTAACGGCAGATTCTCAGCCTCAAAGACAACCCAACGGGGAACAGTTAATATAATTCAAACAAAGAGAACGTTTGAGTTATACACCATGGAAATATAAATTGGGATATTTAGATTTTATACATATGCAAATGAGATTATTAATCCTTTTCTAAACATTAATGATCCATATTCTTCAGATTAAATTAATAAGCATTATACATAGACAACAAGAATATAACCAATTTTTAACACGCCTTTTTAATGTGTAAATACAATAATTTTCATCTCACAATATCATGGATTACTTCTACAAGTGCATATTCACATTCAAATAAAAAAAATATCACATTCATGCTTTTCTCACATGTGGATATGTGTTCCACTTTCTCACCAATGGCTTTTATGTTTGGTGATACGTGTGGTCTGGCCCAACTTACTGTAAATACTTGCCATGTCTGTAAACGGCAACAACACCTACATGTGTAACAGCACTTCTGTCCAAAGCTCATATGTCCACCACATTATATCTTCAAGTTAAATTTAGTCTGTACTTGAAGTACTCTCTGGAAGTGTGAAGGGGCTTGAGAACAGAAGGTCCTTTGAGTCCCCAGTCAGTCCGTGAGATGAACTAAGAAGCTGTGCCTGCAAGATGCCAGGCGGTAGTCCATTTATAAAACATCTCAGATCAAAGAAAAAGGAGATGCATGAAGGTAGCAGTCAAGCACCATTGTAACCCAGGCCAATCATGAAACAGACACAATGAATGCACCAAACTGCCATGTCAAATTAAACAAAGAAAATAAATAAATAAACGTTCAGAGAGTTGTGATAACCTGGTCTCAGTACCCAAATATATATCGTTTCTGTTTCAGATTTTTTCCTGTTTTTCTCCCAATTTCGTGGCCAATTATTTTGATTCGCTCTCCCCCACAAACTCGCCACCCGTCCTACAGGTCAAGCTAATTCCCAGAGGCCAGCGATGTTCCGCTTCCTCCGAGACGGAACTGGCCTCCCTTTCTGGAGACATCCTTTGCGCTTCTCGGCGTGCTGGCTCACCCTCCCCCTCCCCCAGAGGCAGACAGCCAAATGCCACCCCCAATCGGGGCTCCCGCTCAGGGCCGGTCTGGCACAGTCGGGTTTCGAACCAGGACCGCAACAGGCAGCTCACGCTCGCAAAGTACCGAAATATCTTTAATTGTGCGATGTGATTTAACAGGCGTGAGGATCTGAGTCTATACATGCTGAGGTTTTCTCATTTTTTCTCCCAACCTGGTAGCCAATTATACCCTCCATTTCTTTCGATTCCCCCTCCCCCACAAACCCGCCACCCGTCACTACGGGCAAGCTAATTCCCCAAGGCCAGCGATGATCCGCCTCCTCCAAGACAGAGCTCGCCCACCTACTTTCTAGAGACACCCATCTCACTTCTCAGCGAGCATGTGCCGGCTCACCCTCCCCCTCCCCTGGGACGGACAGCCAATCGCCACCAGGGCTGGACTGGCACAGCTGGGTTTTGAACCACGGCTGCAGTAGGCAACTTGCATTCCAGGCGAATGCTTTGACCGTTACGCTGCCCGAGGCCCACTTGTGCTGAGGGTTTTTTAATGATTATCTAAGTGGCTTTAAGAGTGCTCGGTACCCAGCGTGAGTGCAGCCTGGCCTCGGTGGGCAAGTAAAAAGAGCAGCAGGGGTCATCTCGCCGTGCCACTGAGCTACCTGTACTCCCGCTCCTGCAGGATGTCAACTGGATCCAGCCCCTGGGGCTTCTGGATGGGCGTGATGCGGTTCTGCTTCTGCTGCATCTGGACGATGGGGGACGGCTGGCCCGGCGCCTGCTGGTTAACCGAGGTGCTGGGCATGGGCGGAGGAGCGGGTGATGGCTGTGGCGGTGCAGGTGAGGGTCTCCCACTCGTGGCCGGTACCGGAAGTTTCTGAGGGGTGCTTGGAGCTTCGGCGCTTTGTCCTGAAATGCACCCAGGCAATTACACACTTTGAAATATTCCCAGCCCTCATCCCAGAAAAAAATCTATGAGGAAGGCAAGCAACAAAGGCAATTACAAAATTCATGAAATGACTGGATGCAGTGGATTGATCCATTCACTAAAGTAAATGCCCATACTACCAAAACATGCAATCCTTACAAGTTATTCGTCCAGTTATTTATTTATTTCAAAAGAAAATACCAAAACACAGAAGAAAGCATACCTTCAGGCCAGGGTTTGGGTCCTGTGATGGGTGTGTGGCCTTGCATCCCAGGGGTGGTCCCGCATGGTCCTGGTGGAGGCCCTCCCATGGGATGCACTGGCATACCTGCAATCAAATCGGATTTGGGTAAACACCGGTGGATTAACAGCGAAGGCACTGACCAACATTAACCATGAGTAGATCAACAGTGTAGGCATTGGCCCACATTAAGCACAAGTGGATCAACAGCGTAGACATTGGCCCACATTAAGCATGAGTGGATCAACAGCATAGGCATTGGCCCACATTAAGCATGAGTGGATCAACAGCATAGGCATTGGCCCACATTAAGCATGAGTGGATCAACAGCATAGGCATTGGCCCACATCAAGCACAAGTGGATCAACAGTAGCTGCTTTTCGACTGTCGAGCCACAGGAGGTCGAACCACATTCACATAAAAACAATTCTAAAACATGCGCACACGTTAGAAATTGCCCCCAGTAAACGTTTTGAGATTGTTTTAGTATTTCACATCCCTACAATAAATTGAATCACAGAACACATTATTGCCTTGTTTATTTAGTACAGTTCAAGCCCGCAAACCCTCACACATCACACAGATGTACACATCTCTCACCTGGAGGCCTGTTGTAAGGGGTGTTGACTGGCTGCTGCTGCATGGTGGGTAGGCTTCTCTTGCCCTGAACTGCCAGCTGCAGGTTCTCGGGTAGGGGCTGACCTCGGCCCAAGATTTTGTAGGCTAGAATCTGGGCACGCAGCTGCTGCAGCTGCACGGGGCTGAAAGCAGAGGGGCCCCGTCCTTGCTGGCCCATGGCCTGCGGGTCGACGGGCATCATGGGGCTGGACTGGGCTGGGGGCATCTGGGGGGGTATGGGACCCCCTCCTGACATGGGGCTGGAGGCGTGTTCAGGCACCCCCATGGGAGATGGGTGAGGGGACAAGTAACCTGTAATGGGGAAGAAAAGTTTTCAAGTTTCCTAGTAGCTACATAGATTGTACAGTAGTACACTGCCATGTATTAATACGGCTGTATGTGTACGTGTGGTCGGGTTGAAAGTCCTTGTAATTTTGTTTATCATGCTGTTACAATGCACCAAGACAAAACTTGCACGAAGATAAATTTTGCAGGGGGACATCCGGTCAACATGGCGTTGTAAAGACGTGTTCCAAAGCCTCTCCACAAACGCTCAAAGAAGCACACACATCACATTACTTTAGACACTGGTTATACTTTAGTTTACTGTAAAATGTTGTTTAACAAGCGTGGTAGTCATGCCACGACTAAAAAGTAACAGAGTCCACCGAAAGCTAGCAAGATGGCAGAGAACACAACTGACTCAACAGCATTGTCCATCACCAATATGTTGTCCACTATCAGCTCAGATGTGGCTAAAATGCGAACTGAATTCAAGGAGGAACTTCAATCAGCAGTTTCATCTCTTCGCAAATAAATCCCACATGAGCTGAAATCATCTCTGGGCACACTACAAACAACGGTCCCCACGCATAGCGAAAAGATGAAAAACATGGAGACCTCTCTGACAGACACCTCTGACAGAGTCGCCATCCTGGAGGCCCGCTGTGACAAGCTCGCCCCTGAAAATCAGCTCAGCTCAGCTCAGCTCAGCTCAGCTCAGCTCAGCTCAACTCAACTCAACTCAACTCAACTCAACTCAACTCAACTCAACTCAACTCAACTCAACTCAACTCAACTCAACTCAACTCAACTCAACTCAACTCAACTCAACTCAACTCAACTCAACTCAACTCAACTCAGGCTGGGGTTGGATGATCAGGAGAACCAGGCACGCAGGCGGAACCTCCGGGTGGTAGGCATAACCGACGGAGTGGAAGGTCATAACCCCACCGAGTTTATGGCCTCATTTCTGGTGGAAGTATTCAGCGCAGATGCCCTGGTTGGACCCCGTCATCGACAGAGCGCATCGCACGCTAACCGCAACACCACCGTCCAGAAAAGAGCAGTTATCGAAAGGGAGGGCTGCATTCAAAGAGGTGAAGTCACACTTGCATACGGCAGGGATTAAATTCCATCTGATGCACTCAGCCAGATTGAAGCTGAGCTTCCACGAAACCGACTACACGTTTCAGGATCACCGGGCGGCGCTCACCTTCTACCAGGATACGGTCCACCGAACCGTAGACCAACCAGAGCCTTCCTGAACGCACACTACTGGGCTGGCGCCGTGACCACCTCCCCCAGCTCTAATGAGGCTGACCGGCTGGAGTTGGCTGGCTGGCATGCTATAATGCCAGCCATAATAATCTCAGCCCTTAGTTTCATTTTTTAACTTTTTATTTACTTACTCATCAAGAAAAAAAAACGATCAGACATAATACTTATCATAGTTATAGTATTTTATTTTAATTTTTAAAAATCAACTACCATCATAGCGTTTGTGTTTTGGTTGCCTTTGCTAAAGGTGCTATTTGGATTTGTCGAGAATCTATTGATTAGCAGACCACAGAATCGGGAGCTTTTCATATACCTGGTCTGTTGCTCACTATCGTTTTTACTACAATCAGGCTTTTTCTGTGCATTTCATATTTTCTTGAGAGATTACTTTATATTGGCTGGATTTAGTTATAAGATGGACACATGCACTGCATGTAGCGTGCACTGCGACTGCTGGCCAGAGTCCCAGTCAGTGGAGAGACCAACACAGTCCAATTCTCAGGGGGGCAGAAATCTTCTCACTTTGCCTCAGTGTTAGGTTCTGCTGCCCCCTTGTAGTGACATACAGGAAACTAGGACGACTGTATTATTTCCTGAGTCAAAAGAAGTTTGTTGTTTTACTAGCAAAAACCCAAAGACGGTTTTGTATCAAAGCGTCATCTTTTCTGTTGTGTACCTGTATTTGTATGAATGTATGTACGTATTTTATTTATTTATTATTATTATTATTATTACTATTATTATTATTTTGTGTTTATTTGTTTCGTATACATCTTCAATCTTGGTCAGCTGCATGTTTTGCTCCATCTCTGAGTCATCCATTTCTTTAGTTTAATTCACAAACAAATTACCTTATTTTGAGTAAATATGTTACTGTGTACGGACAGATGTTCATGATTAAGTTTGAGTAGTTACATACTTCTTTCACTGTCATACTAAAATGTTGGCCTCTCAAGCTATTCGCCTTCTGGCCTTAGTTTGCAATGCATATTTTTGTTTAGACAATTGAAGCGCCATCTACATATTATTATTATTTTATTTTTTTCTTGACCTGATGTGGTAATGCACCTGTTAGTAACGTTCATCCTGATCACAGCAAGCATTCTTGGCCAACACATTGGAGGGAGTTAAACCCCACTGCTAGAGACTATACCTTTTATTCCAGACCCCACAACTCCTACTCTAGATTGGACTACATGTACACTGTTCAGTTCTGTACCATAGGCTCGACTGTTATATCGGACCATGCCTCAACGTACCTACTCCTAAATCTTGGTATAGAATCTCCTAAAACAAAGTACTGGAGATTTAATTAATCTCTTATCCAAAACGAAGGACTTTGCACCTTGAATAAAGAGAAGCTCTCACAGTACTGGCTTGAAAACAAAGACTCATCAGCCTCATCTGCAACAATGTGAGATGCTGCTAAAGCAAATATAAGGGGCTACATTGTTTCTCACGCATCATGGCTTGAAATGGAGAATAGGAAAAAGCTGGAGATGGAGGTAAAGAGACTTGATCATTTGCATAAACAATCACCAACACAGGACACAATTGGAATACACTAGCATGTGCCAGAGCCAAATTGAACTTTCACACAAAGCACATAAAAAATAAAAAAAAAAATACTGTTCTTCACCAAACAGAAATATGAGTATGGTAACAGGCAGAGTCGATTACTTGCTCATCAGCTCAAAAAGGAGCAGAGTGAGAGATCTATCAAGTCAATTAAGACCTCTGATTGCTCGACTACTTATGGTCCCCTAGTCATTAATAATACTTTTGGTGACTTTTAAAAGTCCCTCTACACTTCTCAATGCACAGGAACAAATGATATTACATCATATTTGAGTAAGGGTAATCTACCCACTGTCTCAGAAGAAGACAGAGCTGTGACGCACCCTCTACACCTGAGGAGGTGTGGGAGGCTATCCAAGCAATGCCGTCTGGAAAAGCTCCTGGCCTAGATGGATACTCGGTTTAGTTTTTGGCCATGCCTGTGCTCAATGACTTGATTGATAAAGGAACCATGCCAGAAAATGGAAAAAACATCTATCTGCCTGATGTTAAAAAAGGATAATGATCCTTCAGAATGCTCTTCATTTAGGCCGATCAGTTTGCTTGGGGTGAATGGAAAGATTGTTGCCAAGATGCTTGTCCGTAGGTTGGAAACCCTTCTCCCGGACCTCATTAAACCTGACCAAACAGGTTTAGTCAAATCCAGATTTGGCTCAGATAATGTTATATGTGCATTAAATGTAACTGACCATCTTAGAAGGAACAAATACCCCTCACTTATTGCCTCTCTTGATGCCGAAAAGGCTTTTGACAGAGTTTAGTGGGGCTTCCTGTTTCTGGTCTTGGAAAAGGTAAATCTAGGTCAAAATGTTATTAATTTAATAAAATTGCTCTACACAGACCCTTCAGCAACAGTGAAGGGTTGGTGTAGAGCAATCGAGGCACTGCTGGACACCATCTCTGAATATAGCAGATTATCTGATTCAAAATCAACCTTGGGAAATCTATGGTGCTGCCAATCAACATCCCTGCGGCTAACTTGGAACCAATATCCCCATTCCAATTAGTTTAGACAGGTTTCAGATATCTGGGAATCTACATCACACCAGATCTTAAAGATTTGTTTTCATTCAACTATACGCCTAAATTAAGGAGGACTTGATCAGTTGGTCATCGCTGCCCAATTAATTTTTTTGGCAATGGGTTAACTACCTGGGTCTTTTCCAGAATCTCCCATGAATCCCAGTCATTCTTTCAAACTACATCATTTCCAAATACATTTGGAATAATAAGAAACCTATTAGATTAGCTTTGTTCATCCAAAATAACTGAATCTCCAACCATATTATTGGTGTTACTTTAGTTGGTTCCCATCGAAAAGACTCAGATAACATTCTTTCAAAAACCTGGACTAAGATGACATCATTGATATCTGAAATACATTTGACCAGAATAATGCAAAGAAAACCTAGATAATTAGATTAATGACAAATTTGTCAATGACTTCAAATCCAAAATAAGCAAGACCTGGTGAGGAAGGCGCTTGCATGGAAGGCTTTGGCCAGTCTAACTCTCCAAACATCAAGCTATTATTGGTCTGTTCTCCTATACGCTCAGAGTGAAGCCCATAGTGATTAGTTGGTTCTGTATGGGTGGCTACAAGGCTGAGTCAGTCAAAGAATGAGACTGGCTCATTGCCAGAGACACCGGGAGCTCCCAGCCAGCAAGCTGGTGCTGTGGGAACCAACACACGGGCATCGAGAATCGTGGACGTACTAAGGAAAGATGTAGGAGCTGAAAATGCTCAACTAGCCAGATGCATGGAGGATGGAGATGATTGGAAACGCCACTGTAGGACTCGTCTGAGGATGACATAGATGATGTGACAAGCAATAGATTCTATGTTCCTTACCATGTATTAACAGCAATGAAGGAATTCAGGCATTAACAGACTATTCTGTTATGTACAGTACATTGTTGGCTTGGAAAGATGTAAAGTGATACTTGAAGATCCCTGATAACATTTCCCTCCGATCTCCCATTGCTTTTAACCCAGACCTCCCACCTCAAATGAGGAGTATTGGTCTTGCGGATTGGATGAGGAAAGGAGCTATTGACAGAACACATTTATTTCTGTAGGACACGCTGAAATAACTTAAACAGATTAAAGATGATTTCAATTTGCCCAACAGGGACTTCTTCAAGTATCTCCAAGCAAGGCAATTCATTGAGTGTCAGAAGAAAGAGGGCAAACTACGTTCTCAGTTTACAGAGATTGAAAGTTCTTTATTACCCCCACTGCACGTCGAGGCCAGATTTCTGATATTTATTATATTCTGTCAAACACTGCAATTTCCTGTTATGATGCATTGAGACATAGGTGGGAAGAGGATCTTGGGGAACCATTCAGTGACAAGATTTGAACATCTATCTGTCAGAGGGTCTACCCTAAAGGCACGTCAATAAATGTCCATGAACAGAATTTCAAATTTTTCCATAGGATTTACTATACACCAGTCCATCTTCACGGAATATTTTCCAATGTATCCCGGCTATGTTTCAAATGCCAACAAGACACAGGAACATTTATTCATACATTTTGGGAGTGTAATAAGATCCAGTCATTCTGCAAAGATGTTCATGTTGCTATTCAAAGGATATTGGGCAGAAATGTGTATTTGTCATCAAAACTCTACCTGCTATACTATGATCCCAACATCATTTTTTACATACTCTGAACGCCTGTTGATTAGTCTTATCTACTTAGCCAAGAAATTTATTTTATTACTGTAGTCGACAGCCGAAGTTCCGACGTGACTTACTCAGACCTCCACCATGCTACCTATATATATATATATATATATATATATATATATATATGCCATTTTATGCTTTTATCCAAAGCGACTTACATTTTTCAGTATATGTGGTCCTAGTGGGAATTGAACCCACAACCTAAGCATTGCCAACGCCATGCTCTACCTACTGAGCCACACAGAACCACTAGGCAACAGCTATGACTTACATCATAGTGTTGAAAATGGTCAGGCTGAAAAAAAGGCTGAAAATTTCAATGACGTGTTGTTAATAAATAATTAATTAATTAATAAATCAAAGAAGCAGACCCTGGAAGTATAAAAATGAGGTCTTATCCAAATAAAGTCTTCCTTTATTTATTGAGCTTACTTTAATAAATAGGCTTATTTTGTGTGCCATTACACCGCTTATTTAATTATGCTGGTATGCCCCATGTCAATTCCCACTGGGGCCACATATACTGAAAAATGTATGCATTCACTACTAAGTTGCTTTGGCTACATGTGGTACTTTGTTTACTTGGTGCAGGTTTTGTGTGCCGGAGTTCAATCTAAAAGTGGACACCACGACCAAGCGGCACAAATCGGCATTGTGCCGGTCGGGTTTTGGAACGGATCCATTGATAAGCTAGCGAGATAGGCGCAAGGCATAATGTTTCATGATGACAGACTGCTAGTAAACCATGCTAGTGCTAGCCAGCTAACATTTGATCAACAAAATCGTGTGTATCGTTTAAATGAGTTTGACAAAGGCTAAATATTATGTGTGGCTATAGCTGGGTAACCACAAGCCTTCAATTCTTTATTCTATTTGTTATCCTAGCTCTTGGTTTTTCACGCGGTCTTCCACTGCAATCACTGGTCGAGCTGTAGAGACAGCGTCCCTGCTTGTTGAGCTAATGTTAGATAGTGTAACATTAGCAGCAGTGGCTGGTGAAAACTGACGGGAATATCTACTTTTTTTTTTTTTTTTTTTAAAAGAACATTCACCTACTGTCACTTCAGTAGTATTCCCATTGACTGAAACAGAGATTTTTGTCCAGCCAGTCCCAATGGATTCCGTTTTTTTTACTCCGCTTTCAATTTCTTTTAACCTCGAACTATTGTTTCTCTATCACTTTTGCCATTCTTCCTTTGCAGTCATTTCACCCTTTCTAGAGGCTTTAGCTAGCTAGCATGCCCATGACTTACAGTGACAGTGGCCACGCTTGTACTGCTGTCAACCTGATCGGTCTAGCATTAAGTGTGGCAATTGACAACAGATGAAAACCAATTAGGCTTATCGTGGGTCATCAGGACCCACCCCTGCCCCCCCCACCAAAAAACTCCAAAAAACATCAGATCTACATGAATCTCGCGGTTGATGCTTTCCGATCCGGCGGAACTCTTTCATCACTGACATCAGAGGTCAGACCAGTTCTGGAATATTTGGTCACCATTATGGACCTTCATAGAAAACATGAGTTTGTCCAATTTGTCCTGAGCCATGTCAGTATTGCAGGACCAACACTGTCAAAGGCATAGCTGTTTCTGGTGCTTTTGATATCATATCAGTATGTCTGTATGTCAGTATGGTACAATGTAATTTTGTTATGCATTAACTTCTGTTAATATGGCAATAAAGTTTCTTGATCTTGATTGTAATTCCCCTCCCTCCCTGTTAATGTTAATAAAATGTGTAGGCTGATTTATCAGTTACAGATTGGCTTTGTCAAAAAATATATTATTAACAGTGTACTCTTCCTACCTCAAAAAAAGCCTTAAAAAAATCCTCTATCAGCCCTGAAATTACATATTTGCTGAAGCCTGAATGCATATCATCTCAAACCCTAGCCAAATATACCATCTATTTGAGCAAATGCACCACGAGTTGACCATATAATCAATTTTCTGAACTATAATCCAGTCACTAACTAGACTCATTCAGCACACAGCCAAATACCGGGCAACATTAAATTCATAACTGCAAGGGAGCAGCTGTGGTTGACGCACTCAGTGATTTCTGAGGGACGGATGACTGCTTTAACTGGAGGCTCTTGACTTTCCTCCCTTCCTCCCACCCCCCCACCCCCACCGCTGATGGTAAGACTTCATGATCCACATGATGCTCATCCCAGCACAGGCAGATGGTCCTCATCTGTGTATCAGCAGGTGGAGCTAATAATATATAAATAGCCTGGCTGGTTTTCTACATTTCAAATTCCAGATGAGGCTATTCTATGGGGCTTTCTCACTGGCTTACAGATAGGTCAATCTTGGTCCGGTCAGCACTTCCACGTGAAAGCACACTGGCCTTGGTATCACACCAAACTCACCTGCTATCACGCCACACGACATGGGAGGTGGACAAATGAATATATTTTTCAATATAAAAATGTATAATATATTTGTACTATTTTTTAGAAATGTCCTCTACTCCTAATCTACATCACCTGTTATACCGAAGTAAAGCATATTTATTGCTAGCGCATTAGCGGTACAATCAAGTAATAAACAATAATTGTGTCGCGATCATTGGCAATGAACGACGGTTCAGTTCCCTTTTCCAAAATTTCTCACAGATTTTCAAAGAGTACTATTCTCCTTTTAAGAGGGACAAACTGCTAACTTGCTACCTACTTAAGTCAACCAGACAGTTTTGTTTAAGTGACCATATTGTTATTGACAATCTGCAATAATATTGTACAGGACAAAATATACATATTTTTGTATATTCTATGCAATGTAGTGAGATATTATTAGCTAAAAACAACAAACCACCCTTTAAAAACACCATATCAATGTAATGATAGCATGCTGAATGGGGCCACGTGTCCTTGTTTACAATCCCACTGCCTGTGTACTCTTCAGCCTATATTCTCACTGCACAGGGAGTCTGCTCCCCACTGTGCAAAATCAATGTGGAACCAAGAAACGAGAAAAAAAGAAAAAGAGCATCAATAAATAGGATTAGCTTTAAATAGGTATTTTCCCAGCTCTCAGTACGAAAAGGAGATCATATGGAAAATAGTTTTTACCCTCCTGGGCTGGGCTTCTGTTGTGGCAAAAATATATACAAAAATGCATCTTCCAGAAATGTTCCAAGCTCCTTATACTGAGCGGGTTCCATCTTCATTTCTGGCAGTTGACCGATGAGATGTGAGTGATACTTTATAGCAATGGCTAGACACAAGACCCTTTAAGTTGTACTCTTCCTTCATAAAGTAATATTAATAGAATAAACATGAGTTTTATGTATTTATCATGCCAGAGTCCCCCAAAATGAAAGTTTATGAAAAATACTAACTGTCCAAAATACAACTTGTCCATGGGCAACCTCCTACCACCACCACCCCCTCCTTCCTATCCTGATGTCTACAAAAAGCTAATTTAGTGAAAAACCAGGTACATTTTTAACTTGTTGGTAACACTAGCAGAGGTCTTTACCTTGACTGTGCTGTTCCATTGGGCTCTGAGGAGGCCCCATTCCACTGTGCAGCGATCGCATGCCCATGCCCTTCATCTGGCCAAAGTGCATCTCCTCCCCCATTCCTTTCTCATGTATACCTTCCATGGGCTGAAACCACATAATCAGTATTGGAATTACCAGATGTATTATTGTTTGCTAATAATTGTAACATCAGAGTAGCGGTCATGTTTAAATTAATAGCTAGCTTGAGCATGGTTATGCTGCCTTAAGTGCCATAAAAACAAACAATATAAATACATAGAATACAGAATTAAAATGGCTTTCCATTTTCACATCATAAGACTAAAAAATGTGCGTGTAGTGCCAAGAGTGGTGGATTACCAATGTGAGCCTAGGGATAATGGCTTGTTTCACCCACACTACAATCTATCCTATGCAATATATATATTTATAATGCATCACAGACTAGTACATCTGTATTTACACTGCTGTTCTCCTAGTCTTACAATAAGCACTAATCTATAAATTGATAAGACCATCAGCTGAATTAATCAATGTAAATGAATGAGTTATTTGGTTGTTACACATGGTTACTGAGAGTGGACTGAATAGAGACGTTGGTTCTCCCTGTGGATCCAAAGCACACCCATGCATACTGTACCTTGTGCATCTGGTGCATGCTGTCTGGTGGGTAATCTCCTGGCCCCTGGCCCGGAAGGCTGTGTGGGACACTGGGTGGGCCAGGACTTGGACCCATCATGCTGTGCACAGAACCAGGAGAGGGGCCTGGGCCAGGACTGGGCCCCAGAATGGGACCTGGAGACAGGCCCGGCCCGGGAGAAGGGCCAGGGTGGGACATTCCACCAGATGGGTCCGTAGGAGTCGACATTAGTGACAATGTCACTTCCACCTTCTAAAAATCTGTAAAGATGCAATAATTAATTCAATCAAAAAGTGTCCCATAATGCAAAGGCACAATTAATATTATTCAGATGGGGACATTCATCTGAATAACTGACGTCTGAATTTGTTTTATCAAAGCAACAAAATGAGTTAATCCCGTTCGTAAAGTATGCCTGTATGTTTAATACATACAACTGTTCAATCTTGGTCAACCCCCGTGTTTTCAAAACACACTGGATGCGTTGTTCTGCTGGGCTTAAGGTTGAAATACTGAAATATATTTCAACCTTAATAATAAGAAATATTGAGCACAAAATACGTCTAAATCTCATAGATCATTCAAAATAGGCCGAAAACCCAGCTATAAGCCATCAGTATCAGTGCAGCGTGGAGTGTGCCTCAATTTGCATAACAAAAAGCCATTCATCCGAGCTGTGAAACTCACTGTGACACGCCTCCAAGCTGACCCTCTTTTGACTGCTAAAAGGTACATCAAAGCTTGAAAACGAACAACGTATGCAAACATCCATGGCGCACATGCAATGTTTCTATTAATAAACGAAACACGCTCGGATTACGTGCTAGCTATAACTAGTTAGCTAGGGTTCACAGCTAACCATTTCATCTTACAGTCTTGGCGTTGCATCTAAAAATATATATTTAAAACTCAATTGGTAAGTGCTTATTCAGTAAACGTGTTCAATGCTTTTGTGCATAACCATGTACTTGTATAACTAGCTAAGTTACGTGTGTGCATTAATATATAACTACCTGTAAGGCCCTGCCAATCATTTCTTTATTTTTGTTTTAGTTTGCACGAGGCCTGCACGAGCTAAACTGTTAAATTTACGTCAAAGGCACAGTAATGACGTTAGCTAGCAGCTAATTCGAAAACGAACTATCTTGCTAATTGTAGCAATAAATAATAACTAGCTGTTTAGCTAACGAATCGATATCCACATTTTCACATATCAGTTTTCCTTTTTGACACCCACATGGCACGGCAAGAGCGATTAACATGTCTGTTAGCTAGTCACTTCCTGACTAAAATATTAGCAAGCTAGCTGGTCCGACCGCAGGCCTCAACTTGTTTCACCCCTTACCAACTTCATCGTTAAACTTCAGCTAACCTCAGCTAGCAATGTATTTTTTTAAGAAATTACACAACAGGGGAAATATTTTCCGTTCACATCTAGCTATAAAGCAATTGCTGTCGAGCCCTCTGAGCTTATCTAATATAAAAATGCGCGTTTAAAAATTGTACTGTACCAGCTAGTAGACACAGCGAGGGCATCGCTATATTTTGGGAAGGCTCTGCTGATTGGATCATGATGGCTTCCCAGACCGCTGGTTCTCTCTGTCCTGTAACGTTACCCCTAACTTATCCATCTCATCTCGTCAAAATCAGGGGAAAGTTCACATAACATTAAATGTGCCCCGCATCGCGCAAATTGAATATTTCAGGACTATTGTCAACTTTTACATTTCATGCAGAAAGTAGGTCAAAACATAATCATTTTAGCTCGCTAGCCAGCTAGCATCAATAGTAAGTTCAAAAAGCTAACGCTACAGGCTAGTGGCGTCAGATGTTACTGTAATGTGAGGCATCTATTAATTATACACAATCCTCTTTATATAACGACTTCAATGACCAAATGGTTTCAAATACAACGAATATAAGTCCCGTTTACCTTGCTGGAGAATACAAAGAAATTGCCACCTAAAATAATATTTCGGTTTCAAAATATGACTGCCATCAACAGTTCCCATCCCCCTCTATTTTGCTGACATCTTCAAGTTCAGATTCCTTTTTGCATGCGCAGTTTTGATTTGTTGAGAGTACAGGAAATACCACCCAAGTCGGTGAATGATTGGCTCAAGAGCTCATCGTTTCTGTTTTCTCTCTTGTTGGGCGGAGCCCTGTAGACTTCAGCTGCGCAGAAAGTACTGGAACAGGGCATACACGGCAGAAAAAAAAGTCTCAAAAATCGGAACGGGGCATTATGTACAGTTCTCTGAGGAATATCGCTAGAAGAGACTCGAAAATGTTGACGTGTTCAGCTAAGAATGATTTAAAACCTACAAGGCAGCTAACCTGTGCATTTAATTAAAAACGACAAAGCTATACTGCAGTTGTGTGGCTAATTTACTAACGTTACCTATCTAACCAGCTGCTAGCTGTCTAGGTGTGTTTCTATTCTTAAAGTTGTTTGTCATTCAGCTAACTGATCACGAGCAACAACGTTAATTAGCTATAGCTAAACGGCTACTTTAATTGGCCTACTTCTGAAGTCGTTATTCGCTTATTAGGGAATTTATAAGCTTGCTTGCTAAGTAACTAGCGCTAGCTTCCCATTTAGATGTCAGAATTTACCAATGGTGAAATATAATGTAGTGATAGCCTGTATATTTTACGGAATGTATGTATCCTGTAGCCAGTTACATGATAATTGTATGCATATCTAATAGCTAAGTACCATAAAATCCACAACATACACACATTTACACATAATTAACCTATAATTAAGTTAGCTATAATTTATCAAAGATTACTCTTCCAATGCTGCCTAAACCGGTTAAATAGCACTGGAGGCTCAGCTCTAAATGGATTGTGCTCTAAACTGGTTGATTTAGACACGTCAAGACACGAGAAACATGCATTCACATTTAAACAAATGTAGGTTGCAAGCTAAGGTGGTATACGTCCATTGGTCCTTGTCATAAACAGGTAGGCAGGCAGGCAGGGGCCATTCTTCCTGTTCATTCGGTAATTCTACCCAGGCTCTACAGGTGGCCTAAACGTTTAGGCCTTTGCGGGCACACAAACAACTACGTTCGGGACACGCACACGTCCTATTCATTTGTTAAACGATTTAAATTAACATTCATTTATTCATCATTGCCCTTGGTGTTTTTAACAGTACAATTGTGAAATAAGCAGTTGCACAAACTGCAGAAAGCATTTGCTAAATTATAAAAACAGTTTGGCCTGGCGTTTTATAGCGACATTTGAGACCTCTGCAACGCCTCTGGTGTTGCACCGAAATGCCTGGTTACAATGGTTTGTATGTACGTGAAATTGATCATAATAATTCAAACCTATAGATTTGTATTATATGTGGTATCTGTTAACATTGGTAACTGAACGTTAATAAACGTATGATGAAAGAAGGGGCCGTTTTTATGAGATACAAATATTTTGCCTGTACCTTTTACAACCACACGATGGCAGCAATGACTAATGCTACAATATTGGATCGTCTCGATTACAAGCATTCTAGAGGAACTTTACTGGAGGAATTTGCCTAGACATTAGCGGTCACCATTATTATTGGCATGAACACCTGGGTAGACAGAACCGTCCATACACTCTAAGCAAACATGCCTTGTTTGAAATGACTGAAAACAAACTCAGATTTACATTGCGTTATTAATAGTTCAATGGGGTCTGCCTTGAACAGGCTAAGATAAACAAGCTGAGTTGGATACATTTGCATTCTCTGATATCAAAACCTTTGTTTATTTCACACAGAGTCCCAGCTGTTTCCATGAGTAATTTATTTGTTTAAACATGAAAGTTTAGAGTCTCTAAAACAACTTTCAGATCATTAGAAAACATGCACAGTACATTCAGCATCACTCTGTTGTGTCTAATATGGTATATCCAAATTTGATTTGACTCCAATTTTAATTTGATATTTTACATAACTTAGATTTTCTTGAAGTACTCATATACATGGGACACTTTGCATATACAGTGAACAAAGAAAATAACAAAGAAGAAAAGACAAATGAAAAAAGTGTGTAACTGTCACTATCCCCAAAAGTCTGTTTTCATTTTTATTTAATGTCCTTTCATTTTTCCTTCAGCACAAAAATAAATTATCAGTTTAAGTAGGCTAAAACTTAATGTGTTGTTTATCATCAATTTTGAATAAAAATAAAAAGGAATAGAGACTAGTTAGTGCCAGTTAAAATGTAAAAGTGGTCCTGGCATATACTTGGAAATTACCAACAGAAACACCAGAGTCTGAAACGTTGTGTTTAAAGCTCTGTCTCACAGCATTCTGGCTGTCCAGGGTGAACCCACCTGCATACTTGCATCAGGTAGGCATTGACAGATTAGGGTCTTGTGGCTGTTCCCCTGCCTGAAAACACAAACCACAAATCCAAATCAGTACCCCACACAGGTGTACAGCACATAGTGTTCATCTCCCAGGTCATGGACTACAAAAAGATGTTGAAATTGTGTTCTATCCTTGTCTGAATATGGGTGGGGAGGTATAGGTGAAGATGATCTATCCTACATTTTACTGTTGGAGATACAATGTACTCTATTTAATATAGTTATTAAACAAAGAGTGCTGGCTAATTCATATATAACGTGACATACAACAAAATAAGTAGCACGCATTTAAAAATACATTTGTATGAACAAATAACAAACATCTGTTAAACAGTACTTTTCAAATGCAACTTAAATAACACATTGTGTATGATAAGGTTATATATTTTTAGAATTAAATTAGATTACTTTATTGTCCTCAAATTGCAGTCACCTGACAAGACATCTGTCATCTCGATATCTGTGTAACTAGGCATTATTTTGCAAACCAGCGCATGGTGACAATGTGCCCCCTCGCAACCTTTCTCACCACCTCTTGCGAGAATAAATCATAGTTATCTATTTAATCTTTTGTCTTGAATGGCAGATTCCCTTTGTGAATTCAAGCAGCAAGAAACATCTCTTTCAGACTATAGCCGAATCACAGCATTCGTTTAGGACAAAACCAAGGCACAGGTTGCATTCAGGAATATTTGAATAGTTCATGGGCAGATAAACAAAACTCAGAGCCAGTGTCTAGCAATGACTTCCCCACCTCAATAACCATCCACCTTTCTTGCCTTCTTCAAATAGGATGTGTGAAAGGTTCCTACATGTAAATCCATCCAAATAAACCCTCTGAATGTATTTAAGAGGTTTAAGCCACCATTTGAAATTTATTAGCCAGGAAAGAACTCTCCCCACATTTATTTGTCAGTAAAAATATTGGTGGTTGTGGTTACAATTCACCCTTAAACCAGAGCTTGACTATGCCTCTTTAGAATTACCAGCATGAAAGCATTCAAACCTCACTGGTCCATTAAAACTAATAGCCCCAACCACATCTGACTGAACAGACAAATGGATGAGAAACACGTTGAAGGGTTGAAGGGTTATTTTCTTTAAAAGAAAAAGCCTTGATAAGTGGTTTAAAATAAACACAACCCCAAAACTACTGTGATATACTGTATTATAGGTGTAGGGATTTTCATTTTAACTGGGATCATCTGCATGTTGTGAAGTCAATTCTATAACAGTATTTGCATTGTATTCATTTGTATTCTTTTCACTGTCAATTATGTTGTTTTATACTTAATCTCAAACTACAGTGCTGATGCACTGTCCTAAGAAAGTGTTCGAGCTCTCAGAAAGCGATTGATATAAGAAGCTAAAAATAATGATATTTAGATAAAAAGCATTTACAGGTCAAATAAATTGCAATGCAGTTTGATACTAATATTAAAATATATTAATAATGTGGGGGCTGGCGAATAGCCAGCCCTCGTGGGGGAGGGTGAATTGAGATAAATAGAGGGTATAATTGACAACCAAATTGGGAGAAAAAACTGGGAAAAATTATTTTAAAAAAATAAATAATAATAATAATATCAATAATGAATTATGAAATATCTCAAATTCAGTCATTTCCCATTTTGTTGAGTTTACCTGACCGACTGTAGGCTATTATCATTCTGCTTCTATATTAGCAGCTGGAATGTACTGTATGACTAAAACTGTAAAAATATCCTAAAAGCCTTCCTTAGGTTAAGTTCTCGTGATAGGTGCTGCCCTTCTAAGGCCCCTTGGCAACTATACATTCTTTTCTCTATACAGCGTGGGAAGAAAGACCGATAGGAATGAGTGTTGTCAATGAAGTCACTTTTATTGAGAAGTACTCACCATTAAAATGAACTTTACATAAACAAACTTTAAGATTGTGCAGATGCCAGGAAAGGGTTTAGAATTACACATTTCCCGATAATTCAAAGATGAAATCACACAATTAGGCCTTGGGGTTCTTGTCATGAAATGAGCTATCTTATCCCTCAAATTGTGTTTTCCCAGGTTCTGTGTTGCCTAGGAAATTATTTATATTAAGTTAAGTTTTAGCTTTAGAAGTGGCCATATGTCTTGTTTTGGCAATTTTCTTGCAGCATTGTTGAAGCGGCAGACATCCTGTACGTATGGCAGTATGACCATGATTCATGCAGGCTGCACAGTATTTGTAAGAAAAAAAACTTGAATTATATAGGTTTAGCGGAGAAAAGTGTATAAGATAATAGAATTGTCACCGTTTTATTCAGATAAACACCACTTTAGAGTCACTTTATTTTCCTTCTTGAATGCGAATGCATACTTTTTTACATTTTCCTGCGTGAGAAAATGTTTTTATTCAGCTATAATTCAAAATATATCAAATAATTTGTATGGTATCATAGGTCCTGCTGCTTAGCAGAAGCATGTAGGCCTATTATGATGATGATGATGGTGGTGGATGATGATGATTATTATTTGTTTTAGTATTTTTATTCATAATAATCATCAACATTGTCATATTGGGGACACACAAAAAAAGTTATTTTATTTAAAATGTATCAATGTGATTTGTCTACCCTGAAAAAGGTTTGCTTTCATAATATTTTAAGACCAGTCCATGTACGGTATGTCTCCTCTTCTTGACATTAAGTCACCCAGTAAGTTACTCTGCAGTTGACTCTTGGATCCAATAGGTGTCCATTCTGGCCTCCCCACCACAATAAAACATTTCCTAAACATCCCTCATGGCCAATTGGGCTCTCTCGATCTTCTTCATGTGAGGGACCTCGGTCGATGTTTATTATTTATTTCCTCTCTTCATGTCCTTCTCGTGAAAGGAAGGACACTCGCTGAGATTTATGGGCAGGTGCGGTGTGTCTTCCATCACTTGACCCTCTCGTTTCTGTGCACCGGCGCTCAATTTGCAAAGCGGAGTTTTAAGCAGCCTCGCGGGACCGAGATCTGATGGAGGGCAGCGCAGAAAATCTTTTTCCAAGATGGTGTGGGATTCCAGAGAGGTCGTGTACAAGAGTGGAATAAAGGAAGTGCTGTCAGGAAAGGGCTCTTTGTAGTTGCCTTTGTTGCAGGTGCTCTCTGCCACTCATTATTACACCCCCCTCCCACCCCCCCCAGGTTGATTATCGCAACCTGCCTGACATCTGGCTGTCTAACTAAGCCGTTGACGCAAATGTAGAGGAATCTTCACACACGCACACGCTCAATTGCACGGAGGACTGATACAAACTAACTGAGGATGAAAACGTTTGTGTTGTGTGAGGCTACAATGTTGTCACTAGCTTGATCAATTGTAGCGCAGAGGATGCATACAACAAATGTACAGCAAATCACTATTTAAATCTGGTTACACTGATCTAATACAGAGAAAGGGAAAGGGAATGTCTGGAATTCACTTTATGTGTGATATGTTATGTTTACATGCAGATATTGGCTCCTATGCATAGAACACAAATCCAATGAGAAAGTAAACCATATGGCAGAAGATCTGAACTAATGAGGTATATACATTATGTGCAGTTCACATAAGAGCGATCCACATTTAAAAGACCAAATCCAAATCAGTAATCCACTAAATAGATCATTTCACCCATTTACAACATGTTCACATCAAATACAGTAGTGGGATAGGAGTCAGTCCTGCTCCAAAACAAAATATCCAGCAGAGCTACAGATATGCTGGATTCAAAATAATAAAGTTATCAGCTTTGCTTCCTTCTGTCAGACTTTAAGCTAGCTTTGAAAAAGTAGTGAAAACAGTGGTAAAACAGTGGTGAAAGTCATATATACTGCAACGTAAAAGGAAAACTGCACCGCTGAAATCTAAGTACAATGTGAAACTGGCAACCCTAACCCACAATGTGTTTTTAACTTGTCACAGTGAATACTTTCAGCTCTGAACCTATGATGTCAGTTGAATACCTGCCCACCAGCAGGCAGCGAGCATCTGTGAACAGTTAAACGCACATCATCTTAACTAAAATATCCTTCATCTATTCCGATATAATACTGCCAGCCACTGCTCCTCTGTGAAACCATATCTATCTGTAACAAGCACAATGCATGCTCATCCCCATTCTGCTGTATAAACACGGATGAACAAACATAACAGTTGGCGTTTTCTGAATAGTTGACGTATGGACCTCATTATTCAATTGGCCTTGTCTTCTATTAATTACACAACAATATGCACCTACATGTACAGTCTGTTGTCCGATATGGAATTCTGTGTTGCTTGTGCATCTGAAAATTCCTGTTATCAATGTTGATGATGATACCACAATATGAAGATACAGGTTGCATGTCATTCCTAAAGGTAATATACTTGCCTTGGAAAAGGTCAATCTCTTTAGTTGACCTCCAGCATGTAATGGATGCCAGCTAGAGGTGAAGTGTCATGTCCATTAGTTAAACACGATGTCAGAGGTGACCTCTGGTTTAAAAACATTTCAGGAAATTGACTTTATTCCAACATCTGTGTGAAAAAAACATGTTTTGGACACAATGTTGGATCCATCTCTAAATCTCTATTGCAAGTACTCTAATAATAGTAACATTATATACTATATATATATATATATATATATATATATATATATATATATATACATACACTCAGTGGCCACTTTATTAGGTACACCTTTCTAGTACTGGGTAGGACCCCCCTTTGTCCCCAGAACAGCCTGAATTCTTTGTGGCATGGATTCAACAAGGTGCTGGAAACATTCCTCAGAGATTCTGGTCCATGTTGACATGATAGCATCATGCAGTTGCTGCAGATTTGTCAGCTGCACATTCATGTTGCAAATGTCCTGTTCCACCACATCCCAAAGGTGGTCTATTGGACTGAGATCTGGTGACTGTGGAGGCCATTGGAGTACACTGAACTCATTGTCATGTTCATGGAACCAGCTTGAGATGACGTGTGCTTTGTGAAATGGTGCATTATCCTGCTGGAAGTAGCCATTAGAAGATGGGTAGACTGTGGCCATAAAGGGATGCACATGGTAGGCTGTGGCATTTAAACAATGCTCAATTGGTATTAAGGGGCCCAATGTGTGCCAAGAAAACATTCCCCACACCATTACATCACCACCACCAGCCTGAACCGTTGAAACAAGGCAGGATGGATGCATGGATTCATGTTGTTTATGCCAAATTCTGACCCTACCATCTGCATATTGCAGCAGAAATCGAGATTCGTCAAACCAGGCAATGTTTTTCCAATCTGTGCCCACTGTAGCCTCAATTTCCTGTTCTTAGCTGACAGGAGTGGAGCCCGGTGTGGTCTTCTGCTGCTGTAGCCCATCCACTTCAAAGTTCGACATGTTGTGCGTTCAGAGATGCTCTTCTGCATCCCACCGTTCTAACTCGTAGTTATTTGAGATACTGTCGCCTTCCTGTCAGCTTGAACCAGTCTGGCCATTCTTCTCTGACCTCTCTCATTAACAAGGTGTTTTTGCGCATAGAACTGCCACTCACTGGATGTTTTTTGTTTTTCGCACCATTCTCTGTAAACTATAGAGACTGTTGTGCATGAAAATCCCATGAGATCAGCAGTTTCTGAGATACTCACACCACCCCTTCTGGCACCAACAATCATTCCACAGCCAAAGTCACTTAGATCACATTTCTTCCCCATTCAGATTTTTGGTCTGAACAACATCTGAACCTCTTGACCATGTCTGCATGCTTTTATGCATTGAGTTTCTGCCACATGATTGGCTGATTAGATAATTGCATTAACAAGCAGATGTACAGGTGTACCTAATAAAGTGGTCACTGAGTGTATATACAGTATATACACATACATACAGTGGGTATAAATATTATCCTTCTCCTTGGTATTTTTCAAATTTCATTTTCTTACTTGATGGAATCAAAATGGATTTAATTGGGATTTCCTGTTACTCAGCCTATGAGAGGGAAATCAATACTGGATCTGGCTTTGTGTAACAATCCTGACAGAATTTGCAGCACAGAGGTAGTAGAACCACTAGGGACAAGTGATCATAGTGTAGTTACTTTTCTTTTTTTGGCAGTTAAGACAGTCTCTTCTAACTCTAGATTTTTTTTACTTCAGACGAGCTGACTTTAATAAAATGAGAGAGAATTTAAGTAATATAGATTGGGTAAAACTTCTAGATTGCAGAACTGTGAATGAAAAATTGACTAGATTTAAAAGTATTATTGTAGATGTACAGTGTAAATTAATCCCAAAAGTACGGAAAAATAGGATGAAGAATTGAAGAAGAAAAAAAGTATCTGCAGTGGATGACTAAATCTTTATGGGAGATGGCAAAAGAAGCAACTGTACAGAGTATATGTAGAGAGAAACAAGTTAGATTATTGTAATATGCGGGCTAAGGCTAAAAAGGAAATAAGAGCAGCTAAAAGGCGGTTTGAAATTAAAAGTTCCCAATAAAAAAGTAATCCTAAGAAGTTTTTTCAATATTGTAGTAGAAAAATGAAAGCTAATGATGAGGTTAAGTGCATTATTATATATATATACGTATATATATATATATACAGTCAAGCCGGAAAGTCTGCACACCCCTTTCACCCTCTCCACGTTTCATTGCGTTACAGACTTATTCTACAATAGATTAAGTTCATTTTTTGTCTCAAAATTCTACACAAAATAGCCCATAATGACAAAGTGAAAACAGGTTTTTAGACATTTGTGCTAATTTATAAAAAATCAAAATGTAAAATATCATATGTACACAAGTGTGCACACCCTTTGATATGACACCCAAAAGTGAGCTGAGGTGCATTTTGTTTCCACTGATACTGCTTGAGATGTTTCTACAACTTGATTCTAGTCCACCTGTGGTAAATTCAATTGATTGGACATGATTTGGAAAGGCACACACCTGTCTATATAAGGTCCCACAGTTGACAGTGCATGTCAGAGTAAAAACCAAGCCATGAAGTCCTAGGAACTCTCCATAGTACCTCCGAGATAGAATTGTGTTCAGGCATAGATCTGGGGAAGGGTACAAAAACATTGCTAAAGCATTGAAAGCACCCAGGAGAACAGTGGGCTCCATCATTGTGAAATGGAAGAAGTTTGGAACCACCACAACTCTTCTTAGAGCTGGCCGTCTGGCCAAACTCAGTAACTGGGAAAGAAGGGCCATGGTCAGGGAGGTGACCAAGAACCCAATGGCCACTCTAAGAGAGCTTCAGCAGCTTGCTACGCATGGTCAGAACTGGACCATGGAGCAATAGAAGAAGGTGGGCTGGTCTGATGAATCACGTTTTCTTTTACATCATGTGGATGGCCGGGTGCGTGTATGTCATTTACCTGTGGAAGAGATGGCACCAGGATGCACTATGGGAAGAAGGCAAGCCGGCGGAGGCAGTATGACGCTCTGGGCAATGTTCTGCTGGGAAACCTTGGGTTCTGCCATTCATGTGGATGTTACTTTGACACGTACCACCTACCTAAACATTGTTGCAGACCAAGTACACCCCTTCATGGCAACGGTATTCCCTGATGGCAGTGGCCTCTTTCAGCAGGATAATGCACCCTGCCACACTGCAAAAATTGTTCAGGAATGGTTTGAGGAATATGACAAAGAGTTCAAGGTGTTGACTTGGCCTCCAAATTCCCTAGATCTCAATCCGATTGAGCATCTGTGGGATGTGTTGGACCAACAAGTCCGATCCATGGAGGCATCACCTCGCAACTTACAGGACTTAAAGGATCTGCTGCTATCGTCTTGGTGCCAGATACCACAGGACACCTTCTGAGGTCTTGTGGAGCCATGCCTCGACGGGTCAGAGCTGTTTTGGTGGCACGAGGGGGACCTACACAATATTAGACAGGTGGTTTTAATGTTGTGGCTGATAGGTGTATATATATAACATGCGGCCAAAAAGGGCAGTATTATGCATATAAATAATATACCAGCCGAGTTCATTTTCACAGAAAAGTCGGATAACAAGAATGACTTGAACCTGGATTTTTATGCATTTAAAACAATAGACCAGGTAGGGTAGCTCTGCTTAACCACAGGATATAAAGTTTTACACTGCAACACAAGAAAACACCAAGACATATACAATTCACAAAAGGGTCTCAAGTCATTTGGTTAGATGGGAGAGACCTCACTACAAAACCCAATCCAATTCATTTAGATAGGGTAAAACAAAAAAAGGGCAGTATAACAGGCAGGCTTCCGATGCTGTCCCCTAGAGGTGTTCCTGATTCGACTCCTTTTGTTATAAACAGTACATTTACTTTATTAAATAGACAAATAGTAATCTTTGTCTAAAAATGCAAATACACACACATGTCCTTGAATTTTTTTTTGTTTAAAAACAGCTTAATGGCACAATAAAAACGAACACGTTCTTACGTTCTTATCTATACATCTGTGGCCCTTGGATTTTTCAAAACTATCTGCCTCACTGTTCTTGGGGGAAAGCTGCACATGCATCCTCTAACAGGCAGGTTTACCATTGTTCCAGTGGTTGGTTTGGTTTGGTGGAAATGCTGGCTATATAAACTCTGTGTTCTTCTCATTTAAAAACAGGTTCGGAGCAAGGGTGAGGACGCGCAGTCTGGCGAGCGGGTCCTACCGTATGGATCGTGTATTTACACATTTTGTAGCGAGTAAGAAGATTAAGTTTTACCGGTAATGTATCGCACGTTAGGTACAGCCGACCTGAAATGTGGGCTCTTGCCTGTCCTCTCCCTCACTCCGCCAGTGATGTAATGTATGACGTAACCTGTACTTGACATTGTAGCTCCCTGTTTGTTCGTTTTTATTGCTCTGATTTTTAAAAATATGTTTTTCAAGGACAGTGTCATCAGCGCCAATGCATGGTTCACGCCAATCCATTATTATTAAAGAATATAATTTTCGGATTTTTTTAGCATAAAATATACCTCATTACTTATATAGTTTATTTTATACTCTTTTGTTTATCTTTATGAATGGCATGAATAAAAATGGAGCCTAATGTACGTAATGTCATCAGTAAAAGCTGGAGAAACATATTGCACAACCCTGTCGCAGCATCGTAAAACGTCATAAAACTATATAATAATAATTATACATTTTATTTATATAGCACTTTTTTGAACACTTGAACATTTATGGGAGATTCTGGAGCAGTGCCTGAGACAGGATTTTACACCACCATCAACAAACAACCAAATGATGGAATTTCTTATGGAAGATTGGTGTTGCATCCCTCCAATAGATTGCAGAATCTATGCCAAGGCACATTGCTTCCTTTATTTTGGCAGTTACCTGTAACATGCACACATTTTCCCCTTCAGAAAGCAGACTTAAAATCACAAGGCTCCATTCAATGAAGAGATCTGTAAAGACTTCCTCAACATGCTTTGTCAAACCAGTTTGTTTGACTTTTTTTTTTTTTTGTGAAACTATTTTTGAGCCAACGACAGATTTGTTTTGAGGTATTTGCAGAGCAATTGCCTTTGGATGCAACTGCAAATTGTCTTTTGACAGGCTCTCTGATGCCAGTTTTTTAAACCACAGAGAATGAGTTAAGTGTTTAGTCGTTAAACTAATGTTTCAGGTATTCTATGTAGCTTTGTGGAGCTTCTATTGAAGGACTCACAGCTGTCAGCTGTAATTAATTTGAGATTCCTCTGTACATAGAGTGCACTGTAAAAGCACTCCACCTTCTTTTATCCTGCTTTTATAATGCAAATCCTCAACATTTTCAACTTGGGGGCAGCCAGCTTAACGGGTTTTCTGGCTTTTGAGAATAGCACAGATGTGTACGAACTGTAACTTTTTCACCCTTTCTAAGATACGTGTGTCAGCTTGAGTGTTGTTAAGATGGTAGCCTTTAATAATTGTGTATTTTCTTTTACTGACTGTGACAAAACCAATGAATAACAAAATACTGTAATAGAAAACACTGTAATAGAGTACTGATTTCCAGTTTTCATGATGATAAATGCCTTGAATGGTTCTCAATTATTCTAAAATCCTATATTCTGGCCACACTGAACATTATTGCAGTCAGGTATCTTATTTTACGTTTGCATAATAATCACATTTTTGTATGTAAAAGCTTAATCAGCAAATACAAGCACCGTTTCTTTGGAGAGGTCAGAGAACCATTCCGTAAGTGACCTTTCAAATGGGGGGTAACCACCTAAGTATGACTGTTTTTCACCATCAATATTTCAACACTCAAATAAAGTTATGACATCATATCAAATTTACATTAATAATAACAGCACTATTGAATGAACAAACAAATGTGATGATGATGATGATGATGATGATGATGATGATGACTATTATTGCATTTGACATTTCACGTTGACCAGGAACTGACCCAACTTGAAATGAAGATGAAACTTCTCGCCTTTTTTTTTTTTTTTTTTTTTTTACAATGGGCATTGTCTTGTGAGGCAGATAGTTACATAAAATGTATTACATTTTCGTTCAGTGCAGATGGTCAGCTATATCTTTCTCGGCCTTGGTATGGGCTTTTATTAATGTTCTGTGGGCAAGTATAATTTTGAAATGTCAATGTACGTAGCTCCAACATGTGCAGGTGAAAATAACTGAATTTCAGAATCTGCAATAGCATTACATATATTGATAAACACAGTTGGCATACCTTAAAATGGATGCCGAAAATTGTAATAGCATTACAACAGTAATACAGCCTTATGCTCATATATTATCACATTGTAATCTCATGTTACAGGATATGGAGAGACAAGTTCAGTTCTATTTTGTCTGTCTATTTTTGTGGAGCTATGCTCAGCTTATAAATATACGGACAGCAGACAACACCAGAGTTGATCCAGTTTAATTGGTTTTACATAAGACATTAAGGGGAATCTGAGTTAAGTAGGGTTTTCTACGTGAATTATATACAAGCTGTAAGAATTGCAAGGGAATATTTGTGTAGTTCACTAAGATATGTGTCAGCCCAAGCTTGTCAGTAATATATCTGTAAAAATGCATGTAAATAAAATGGATAAACCTTAGATATGTAAACTTGGAAAGCGTCTTCCATGTCCAGGAAGTTTGTATCTAGACCCAATCTGCCTCTTATGCATATGGCAAAGGGAACAATAAAGACTTTATTAAGGAATGGAATTGCCCTACCCTTCAGTGGAAAGCTATGGTAAAAGGTGACACCTGGATTCAATAAAATGCATGCTCTGGTCTCTAGGTTATACGGAGGGGGAGGGGGATAAAAACTTTTCTGGCACAAAAGGTAATCAAATACGCTCCATCATAAATATTTAAGAGACATTGACAGCGCCTAACCTTACGTTTGAGTTGAGTTGTATAGATCTGTGATTAATTTGCGTGAGATTGATCTATCTAATACGACAGTACAGAGAAAGGTTACTGCCTTGGGAGACCTGGTCTGTTTCTGCTGTTGCAAACAAAGCCTAGCAGCAATGAGAATTAAAGTATGGAGATACAACTAATGGAGTGATGAAGCTAATTTTGAAGACTTCTGATAATACGTTTTAATGGTTTGGTGAGGGGGGTACATCCAAATCTCATGTTTCACGTTCCCTAAAACACAATTACTTGACCAAATCCCATGCCTTGAGCTATCAACATTCACTTATAATAAGAACATAAGAATACATAATGATGAGAACGGGCCGTTCAGCCCATCTAGGCTCGTCATGTCCTAATCTAAAGAGTATCTAGTACTGCATCAAGCCTAGACTTGAATAACCCAAGTGTTTCTGCCTCTACTACCCAACCTGGCAAGCTGTTTCCAGACATTGCAAACTCTCTGTGTAGAGAAAAGCTTCCTAATATCAATGCCGAATTTGCCTTTAACTCATTTCCACCTGTAGCCTCTTGTTCTGCTAACCCAATTTATCTTAAAATATCTTAATATATCTGGTAGTTCCCTTTTAGGAATTTAAAATCCTCAATCAAATCCCCCCTAAGTCTCTGTTTGCTAAGCTTAAATAGATGCCTTAAGTCTATCCTCATAACTTTTAGCTTTCATCCCAGGTACTAATTTAGTTGCCCTTCTTTGAACTTTTTCATGAGCTTCTATATCTTTCTTGTAGTGTGGTGCCCAGAACTGCACACAGTACTCTAAGTAAGGTCTGACAAAGGCATTATATAACATTAATATAACCTCCTTTGATTTATACTCAATACTTTTGCTATGTATCCCAGCATCCTGTTGAACTTTTTCACTGCTATAGCAGTGCCATGCCAGATTGCAGGAGAAAAATTTGTAGGTGTTCAATTTGAAAAAGACTTAGGAATTGAACACCTACCCATAAAATACTCCTGTCTTACATTTTTATTTCCCACATGCATAACCTTACATTTAGCAATATTGAATGTCATCTGCCACATTTCTACCTATTCTTGGATTTTGTTTAAATCATCTTGGATTATTTTAGTCAATTCCAAACTATTTGCCAAACCCCCAAGTTTAGTATCATCTGCAAATTTAACTAACGTCCCTATCAAGATCATTTATGTAAATAAGGAAAAGGAGAGGTCCCAGCACCAATCCCTGTGAGACACCACTGCCCACAGCACCGAGGTCAGATACAACCCCACGAGGCTGGCGGATGGCCCAGCGGTCTAGTGCACCGTGCTTTGGAGCGGTGTGCGCTGCCCGTCAGAGACGCGGATCGAAACCCGCGTTTCTACCAGACCGGCCCTGGTCGTCAGCCCGATCGGAGGCAGCATTTGGCTGTCCGCCTCCGGGGGAGGGGGGAGGGAGAGCCGGCACGAGTCCGCCGAGGAGAAGGTTAATGGAGTCCGTGGAAGATCTCCGTCTCGAAGAAGGCGGGAAATAGGTCCAGGAATACGAATCTCGTTCCCGGAGGACGGGCGGCGGACTCGTGAGGGTGGGGAATTGAAAATAAAATAGAGGGTATAATTGGCTACTAAATTGGGAGAAAAACGGGGGGAAAATCAGAAATAAATTTATTAAAAAAATTAAAAAAAGATACAACCCCGCCTACCGTTACTCTTACTGTACCTGTATTCGCCCTTGTAGCCAATTATGAACCCACTCTGAAACTCCTGAAATTCCTACTGAATTCATTAAAAAAATGAGCCTCTCATGTGTTACCTTGTTAAATGACTTTGCTTTCAAGTCCAAATATATAATATCATAAGCCTGGTTCAGGTCAACACACTTTGTAGCCAGGAGGTTTGTTAGGCCTGACCTGCCCTTGAGAAAACCATGTTGGCTCTCCCTTAAAATACTATTATTTTTCAAGAATAATTCCAACTTGTCCCTAATAATACATTCCAGTATTTTACATGAGATGCAAGTTAAACTGACAGGCCTATAGTTCCCTGGGTCAGTACGGTCCACCTCTTATATATTGGAATTATACTACCTTGCTTCCAGTCATCTGGTATTTCTCCAGTGTTTATGGATTGCATAAAAATTTCTGTCAATGGTTTATATATAATTTACCCAAGTTCTTTGAGTACTCTGGGATATATGCCATCAGGGACTGCTGCCTTATTTGTAGTTTTTCCTCATATTTTTACATCCCTTATCATATCTAAATAATGGGTCAGAATAAATCCTGAAGAGGCATGCATTTGAACAAGTCGAACATCACTATGTGGTCGACATGTGTTGACTGGACGTTGGTGTTATTAAGAAGGGTGGCAGGATACTTTGCTTATTGAAGCAAATTAATCTTTTTTCTGTCCAGACAATGGAAAGGGTTAGTACTAGCAGGAACCTGCCTACTGACCACAAAGAGAAAGGTGGAGTGTGAAACACTGTTAAAACAACTCAACACCATCTCAAGCACATTCTAAAGCAGTTTAGAAACTATTTAAAATCACAATTAAGGGAAAAGTCTTTGATGGTAAAAACCCATGGAATATATTTTATTATTATTTGTACGATGCCTTATTACCTGATTAATCTTTTTTTACAGGGAGTTTCAATGCTTGTTTTGTGAGGCTGTTAAGTGTTGTTGACAGGAGAGCTAAAGCAACTGTACACCGTTACGGAAACCATTTTGAAAGACTTCCAGTCATGCAGAGCTATGCTATCAACTTAGCAGAAGAAACTTTAATGAGTGCAAAGCATTCAAATTATAAACAGGGATTTTTTAATTGCTCTGTAGCCCATATTTAATTCAATCAAACTGTGCTAGATATTTTATTATATTTTATTTTTTTTTTTTTTTTTTTGGGGGTGTTATAGCTAATAAAAGTACATCTGGGAGATATTTATTTATGCAGACATCAAATTATGCAGTGTTGTAAAATACACTTCAACAGTACTAAAAATATGGCAAATGTATGCCAGCAACCATGTCAGACCAGCAGCCATAGGCCAGTGCAGTTACATGTGTGGTTCAGTTCAGTTCAATACACTCTCTTATGAAGTACAAGTTCTAATAAAATGGTTTTGGACTCAAAATTCACAACATCAATTAAGAACATGAAGATGCCCCCGCCCCCTTGCCCCCGCCCCCCAATACCTCTCTCTTGCACAAAGGCCAGACCTTTGTAGGCCCAAAGGGAAATGTTTTACCGCCACTTTTTTCCCAAGGCAGGGTGCCACCCCTTCAGTGGGCAACAGGCCAAACATCAACCTCTCAATGGCTTTTTAAACATACCCTGGGAGTGTGTTGGCTCAGCAAGTTTCGACCACACTGAGCAAGTGCACACACAGCTATCGGTGCTTCCCCCCCTCCCAGTCCGATCCAGCGATAACGCCAGGGCCGTTCTCCGCAGGTGCCTCTTCAGCAGGACTGAAAGGAAAGCAAAGCCTACACTGTCAAGCTTTTATCATTAATCATCTCTCCCCCCTGTCACATCCATTACTTTTATTTCTCTGTTAACAAGCTGTTACAGGCCAGATTGTGTGGCTGCGTTTACTTGCCACTTTCCCCAAGCGAGGCTCTTAGTAACCCGTGGCGCAATGTTTTATTTTTAATATTTCTCCTTTCAACGGTGTTGAAAGCTGCTCACTTACTGTAACACTGCCTGCATTGTTCCTCCCTGTCAGAAAAAAGGTTTGCATCTGTCAAACTTTGGAGATAGTTTTTTCTTTTCCATTTGTGCTTCTCTTTCTGATCACATATAGCCAGGGTCTGGTAACCAAAAAAAAAAAAGTATACCTATTTTCTTTTTCCATCTTGACATTAGAGAGGACTATTTTAATCCCCCCCATGTCAACATAAATTACAGTGCAATGAGTTGGTCCAGTGCAGATTTTAATAGTGGTTCTTAATAGTTTTATATGAAGTTAATGGTAACTTTCACATTTCAGTAGCTGGCCTCACAGGTCTGCTTGGGCACAATGCATGAAATAACACAAGGCACCTGGTTTTCCCTACCGTTTATCAGAACACCCTCATTTAATTTGCTGTCTACCTGTATACCTGTATTTTACCATTCAGAACCAGTTCACTCAGAGTTCAGCTTGCATTGGGAGGCATGAAAAGCCTTTGCCAAAGGAATATTTAGATTTTATTTCAAGTTGGGCTAAAAGGCTAAATACTATGAATTACTTATGCATTACTTAGAGTAGTCTACAGGCATTGTTCGTATAATAGGAAATCATCCTAAAATGAAATAAAATGGTCAACTAGCATTGCAAATGATGGCTGTTTCCAAGATGTTTCTCCAGTTACTGTGGTGTTGGAAAATGTACATATAGAGTGGGCACACAAAAGGCAAAGGTCACCAGTTCTAATGGGTTTCCAAGAGACCGGAAGTGGCCTTTCTCTGATCTGCACAATTGATCATTAAGAAGTCTATCAAATATCTAAACATATTTTTACTTGGCCTTCAAATAAAATCTTTCTTCTGTGTACATCAGCTTCAGAAAGCAACCGTTACCTCTGGTTAATGTTGCACAAAGTGTGAAATAATAAAAAACAGCATTCGCCACTCATAATTATTAAATTCCTATTGAAAACATTCTGTAGCCTTCCCTACTCTGTGCATTTCTTAACCTCTGTTTATGTTCATTACAAAGATTGTTCAGGCGCTTTCACTGAACCTCAAAGACAAATAAAGCAAGGAATTTCAGCAGCTGATCCAGTAGCATGAAACCACTTTCCGAATGATACCAAAACAACGCACTTTAAGTTAAGAGTTTGGTATCCGCAAGCCTTACATTTCCTCTGACGATTACTCTCCTCAGGCCCTTCTAATCCTGAAATATGGTCCTGTGACTAATGTCGGAATTTAGCAAGAAATCAGCTCTGGTTTCACAAGGCTTTATTGTAATAAAGCATGATGCTGATCCCTTGGCCTGTGATGAATGAGTAAAGAGAATGGGTTGGGTTTTGCGTATACCTTCTTGTCTTTCACTATCGGTTTTGTGGTGATAATGAAAAGTGTCACAGAAGCATGTAACAAGCCCTTTCACTCCACTGCCAAGGAGATAAGCTATCATGTCAGCAGCAGCATTGAGAAAGTACATCTGAGTTGTTTTACTTCTTGTTGTCTTAGAGGTGAAGCGTAAAGTCATTTTTTTTTTACAGTTTCTTCTGTTATCCTTGAATTTCAGCCACCATAAACACAAGTTAGCTTAAGGCAGCTTTACATTAAAATCACAATTGACAAACCTTTGCACGCTTATCAATTTGCTGAAGAGGTTCAGTATCCAAGATAGCAGACAAGATCTTGTGGTTAATCAAGAGGTTAACCATAACTGTAGTTATGGGTCACAATAAATAACATCCTTACTGTATCTCTCCCTTTACACTGATCCAGAAACAGCACCTACAGGGCAGACTATCTGGTTCCAATCAGCTGAAAACTGCATTTAACCTTCTCTAATATAATTATGTAGACTTGCCAACCCTCCCAATTTCGCCAGGAGGCTCCTGCAAAATCAGCCCAACTCCCAACCTTACGGCCATGTGCCATATCCTCCCAGATTTTAAATAAAAAGTGTGTTTTATTTGTATTATTGTGTACCCGCTAGTGCTGACAAACAAGTGTAGTTTACTGCATGCAGCAAATGTACCTGCTAGTGCTGCAGCTGCCGAAAGTGTTTTTCACCAACTTCACCCCAATGTACGCGCATGGGCAAATTTTTCCTATGTGTTAATATAGCCGCGAAAGCAATCAATATGTGCGCCGCTCACTTCACTCGCTGTGCTTGACAGATCCTCCCTGATTACAGGATTCCAATGTTAGCATCTCTGAATTATGCCTGGTTTCTGAGCTTAAAGTCTCTATACACATGCCCTTGCTGTTCTCAGAACTTTGATCTTATGTCCGACCGGTTCTGGGTCCCTTAGTGTATTCTGCCCCTCCTCCCAAAAATGGCAGAGCATTCCAGTTAGAGTGAGATGGAGGACAAATGGGTCTGGGGTGCAGCACAACATAAAAGCAGAACACTAAGCCATCATCTGGGTTTGAGTGAATTGTACAGGCTACTGTACACAGTACAGCTGTTTCTCGGAGTAGGATCCAAATCCTTGCCACAGCCGCAAACTGCCAGGTTCACGCTCAAGAGTCATTTGTTAGGCCTCTTCAGTTTCAACCTGGTGAACAAATGCTTCCATCGAGCACAAGTCGGTCAATGTCATGCGGCGAGAATTTGTACCCTGACGTCTGCAGAGGAGTCGGTGTGCCAAGCGCTGAATTCCCATTTCCCGCTCCTGTTGATCGGGACGTGACATGTGCAGCACTTCTGAGTGCTACGCCCGTGAGCTGCACAGATATTTTTTTCCATTCTTTTGAGTCAATGCAGGGACTAAAGCCGAGCCGCCACGGTTCTTTCGGCACGACTCACTGACAGCCACTTGACGGGGGATTATTACTTGAGAAGGAGAAAAAGAAAATGAGAAAAGGAAAGCTGTGGTTGTTTTCACTTTTCGCAGTGAACGTGACAGACCTCTCATTTCTTGGGTTTCATGGAAAAGCCCATTCAGTGGTAGCTTAGAGCCCTGAAACACGAGTCAACACATGTAAACCGTTTGCGCTCATAAAAAGGCATGGCCTAAATTGGTCGCAAAAATGGCACAAAGGCAAACTGGATATTTCAATATTTCAAAGAGAACAGATAGACTCAGTAGATTTTACCTTAGTTTTTATTCACACCCTTGATAAAGATGAACAAACGAGATCGAACAAAATAAACTATAAGTAATGAGGTATATTTTATGCAAAAAAATCAGAAAATTCTAAACCTACAATACTAATATAATTGTTCAGAAAAACTGATTTTGTTTTATAACATCTGGACCACAATTATTCACACCCCTAACTATTCTTTTAAATGTAATCCAACAAAAACAAATCTTCATAAACATACAACTTATTTGAAGTTAATTGGAAGGTTATGGAACTATGCAGTGGCCTACAATGGTTTCCTGTTTCCCTAGGGTATAAAAAGGAGGGAACACACATTTGAAATACTGTGGTCAGCTATCATCCTGGTGAAAGGCAAAGAACTCCCTGAAAACATCAGACAAAAGGTTATTGACCTCTACAGCTCATGAAATGGCAAAAAAAATCACTAAAAGGTTAAAGATATTGCTTTCCACGGTTGTGTCAATAGTGAGACAGATGGTTCGAGAGGCAAAAATAAGTCCAAGGGGCACAGTTCAAGGTCTCCAAAACAACCTGGCAAAAAGGTGTCTAAAGCTACCATTTAACGACGCCTACATGACAATGGCCTTATGGCAGAGTTGCAAGAAGGAAGCCTCTTTTGAAGACAATTCACCGAAAAAGGTCACATCTGAGCTACAATTGGAACCGTGTCTTGTGGTCGGATAAAACAAAAATCAAGCTTTTTGGACATGCACATCAGCGTTATGTTTGGCGTCCAAAGAATGCAAGTAATGTTGAAAAGCACCTCATGCCTACAGTGAAACATGTTGGTGGATCTTTAATGCTTTGGGGTTGTTTTGCACCCACAGGCCCTGGGGCTCTTATTAAAATAGATGGAACCATGAACTCCAGCATGTACCAAGACATTTTGTCCAAAAACCTTGTTCCCTCTGCCAGGAAGCTACACCTTAGCCACATATAGACCTTCCAACAAGACAACAATTCCAAACATACGTCCAAAGAAATGGTTGGCAGAGCACAAGATCAATGTCCTGACGAGGCCATCTCAGTCTCCAGACCTGAATTCAATTGAAGATTTGTTGTTTGAACAAAAAAAAACAGTCCACAAATGTCAACCCAATAATCTGAAGGAACTAGAACAATTCTGCATGGAGGAATGGTTCAGGATCCCCCCCAAGAGATTCCATCACCTCGTACGATACTACAGAAGGCAACTGCTTGCTGTTATAATGGCCAAGGGAGGAACCACAAAGTACTGATAAGAGGTGTGAATATTTGTGATACTTCCAATAAAATGGCAATTTTTCAGCATAGCGATTTGTAAAAGAGGTCTTCCAAAACATTCAAGCATGTTAATGTAGTCTATTCTGGATATATAATATATCATTACAGTTAGTGGTCTATGAAGGAAATAATGTGCCAATATTAATTAAAAAGTGAAATATCAATATAATTCAATGTAAAATATTGAATGATTTATTTCCACATATCATTACTTATTTATATATTTAATAAATTAATATTTCATCTGTGCTGTGAAACGGGAAATAAGTAAACCTGACAACATCATCCATCAAAGCCAGTGGGTGGGATCTAACATAATTAAATGTGGAAATAAATAATTAAATCGTTTACATTTAATTATTTATGTTGACATTTCACTTTTTATTTAATTAATATTGGCAATTTCCTCCATAATGGTCTAGAATGGATGTGGAATTAAACATTTGAGGATATGAATGGACTCAATAATTCATAATGTATAATAAAAAGAATAATCCATATTAATTTATTGGACTTTCAGATTACAAACAAGATAAATCAGAGATTTTTTCCTCACTCTGAGGTTTGTCCAGACCTCAGGTTGCAGTGAGAGAAATATGGAGTGTAACTCAGGTTATCATTATTACCTGCTTGATCTGCTTTTACTTTAGAGCACTAATGGAGTTTGTACTTTAGTTGATGTGAAAGCCACTTCGGTCTTCTTTCAGATGAATTTTGAAGGTTGAAATGATATCTGAAAGCAACTTTAGATTCTTTATATTTAAATTAATCTCATTGCAAAACAATAACAGATATCAGCAAAGGTTCTCCCCAGATACTTTCCAAAAACACAGAATAATCAGGGTATTTTAGAAAGTAATAACAAAAAGTACATCACCTCTTATACTTATTTATATATACACAAAGTAATATAGCAAATAGACAATATGTACCTGTACCTTTTGTTTGGTGTCAAATACTGTTGGTTGTAAAATAAGGAACTGTCCCTGTTCTGAAGTCCTGTTGCATAAACATACATGTCATTGATATTTCCAAAGATTACAGTTTTAATTAAACCACTGTCCCATTTGAAAGAAATGCATATACAAATGTCTTACCTCAGGCTAATATAAGAGATTAATATACAAGTCAGATTTTTGCTGATATTAGATAAGAAAAAGTAGAAATCTGCAAATACAGCAATATACATTTCTTACCACCACTGTAAAGACTGTAGTACTTTAGACTGTAAAAACATTAATTACACATGGAAAAATGCATTTATTATGTTTTTGACCAGTTTTTTTATGTGGCCTACAATTGCATAGTCTTTTTTTTTCTCAACACACAAAAAGTCTTTACTACAGATGGTCCAAAGTAGTTTGAGTCCACCTGTGCTTTTCTGACACATGAAACACAGAGAAGAACACTGTGTATCCTACGTGAAATACTGCTGGATGGTAAAAGCTTGCTTCTGCGGGCCTTCCGTAATCCTGAGTGCCACGATTTCTTCACTGTCAGAGAGCGCATCTTCGTCTCCCTCACAGTTGAAGAAAGTACTGCAGGGGTGTGATGCTACGTTCCAGGCAGGGGAAACAGGCTTTCAGGAGCCCCACCGTCTTCGCCGCGACCCTGTGACTTCGCAGCAGGGCCTTGTTGTAACGCACCTCCGCATCCACCGGAGGGTTCTGGAGAGGAGGGAGCAACCACTTGTGGAGGGGGTATCCAGAGTGAGCTGTGAGTATTTGGGGTGGTAATGGTGTGTCGGGGGGATAATGATATATTAGTGATGCACTCAAGGCCAACTCTCGGTTCGCTTACTCACATGGGAGAATTTAAGTTGAGTTTTTTCATTTAAGTTGACTTAATCACACTAATTAGTAGTGATGAAGTTTGCCTTACACAAACTAATAAGCAACCAATGACTTATTTCAGTGACCTACACCAATGAATACTTACCAAATATGTACTTGCTGCACACATGGGAGCAACTGAATGACCCTGGGAGCCGAGCCATTATTTCAGTCCGTGGTATCCACATGGAGTAGAAGCCCAGGTAGAGGTTGGGGTGCAGCTGAGGGCACCTGATGGCGATGTGGGTACAGCCCAGGGCCCCGACCATGGCGGGGAACCTGGCCACCTTGAAGAAATCCTGCTGGACCTGCTGCTGGACCACTGGTGCAGGAAAGGTTGGTCCCTTCACTGAGTTGCAGAAGGACTTCTTCAGTGGGACTGGCCAACGGCCAAGTAGTGCCCGATCAAGCTGGAAGGAGGATAAAAGGAGTTTGTTCTCCACTGACACCAGCAACAGTTCACACCGAAGAGGGGCTGTTTCAGAAGCAACAAGTCTTCAGGTTCGCTGGATTTTGAGGGGGTTTGCAGGACTGCCGCACATGGGCTTACCCGACAAGCAGGAGGAGAGTTTGTTCACTGGCAACCCCGAAGAGGGGCTGTTCGCATTCGTGCTGGATGAGGTGACGTAATCAATGTATTTGTGCACATCCGCCGCTAACCATTGCAATGCCTTAATGGCCTCCCTCTGACCAGAGATCGCCAGAGCGTGGGTAGGATCAAGTTGTTAATCTGAAGCATGGGGTCATCCTCGTTATTGTCAGGGTCCCACACCTGGGTGTCATCATTTGCCAGGAGGCTGCTAAATTAACCTTCTCCATCCTTCTGGGAGGGGGGCTTCAGGGACCTGACCAGGTCCACTTCTGATGGGATACCGGAATAGCTGCTCGAACTGGAAAATTCTATCTCAGAGGAAGTGTTGGAACTGAAGACATCAGCATCTGCTGGGCTCCTGCTGCTGATGTCCATTGCAACTGTAGGGTAGAAGAAGAAAAAAATATATACATCACATTTCAAATATTGCATATTTTCTATTAATCGCTCTTATTTATGGTGTAGTAATACATATAGTAATACATTTCTCAAAATTGTTCATAATTGTGATAGTGTGTGGATTCTAGGAAAGATAAAATGCATATGTACAGGTTAGCTCTGATTATTTTTCATAGTTTCCACTATGGGAATGGGAGAAAAAAACACACCATATGTAACCATGCACGACTAATCATTTAATTTGTATTTGAAATTATTTAACTATCAAATAGTCTCATTAAATTATTATGGAGTACTTGCAACAACGTAAGAATATCTAATGTCTGCACATTTATGTTAATTAGCCAATAAATACATTTCTATTTTCAAAAATGCAATTTCAAATTAATATATTAAACACGAGAAGGAGCACATTCCTCCTAACCAGGCTACTTTTAGCCTATTAAACAATCAGTTCAACAGTGACTATAAATAATAAAAAATACATTAAAAAGTTGACATAAATAACACTGTTATTTCAATAGTGTTAACAGAATTCTTACAGCAAAATGCTGCAGGCACAGCCATTGTGGCAACAGAGATAACTGTAAAAATAAAGCAATATAAAGTATAAAGAATGCAGGTGCTTCCACACAAGTGTGGCTCCTGATTTAATTAAGCAATTAATATTCCATCTTGCTTAGGGTATAAAATGGTGGGCAGGCCTATTATTTGGTCTATAATGGCTAGAAGAGATCTTTGGTGATTGTTGGGGCACGTTTGCCTTCAGTGACAAAGACTGCTCAACTTGCTGAAGGGAACAGTGGCTAAAGCGCAGTTAACATGGACGTCTGAGGGAAAGACATCATCAACTAGGCAAGCACATACTCCTTGACTGTGACATCTGTGCATTGTTTCAAGATGCAAGACAAAACCGACTGAATCAGTTTCCTGCAAATATCAATCTAGGATGTGAGCAGGCAGTTTCATCAAGAACTTCACAAGGTCAATAACTTCACAGAGGGATACTATGGTCGGGTTGCAGTGCATAACCCCATTATTACACCTGAAAATGCATGTTTACGAGTAAAGTGGTGCAAAGACAACAGGCAGTGGTCTACTGAGCACTGGAAGTTATATGGTCAGACGGGTCATCCTTCACCCTGTTCCCAATAAGCAGTGACATCATAAGGGGCTGCGAATGGCATCCTCAAAGAACTGTAAAATTTCTGAATAGAACACTGTGAATTAGAACTAGAACTCCCCAAAAAACCTAATTACTATTTATTCTTGTATAAAAACATAAGCATACCACATGCTCAGGGGAGAAGTGAGTGTGCAGCCGATTGACTATTAGTCCCACTTTTGAGTAAACCCTCTCAGCTGGTACAGACATGACACTTGACATGACACACTCTCATGGTTATTGTTCTCCACAATGGTACTTTATACTCCATTTCCCGGATCCTTCTCCTTCCAGGAGCATATCTTCAGTGATCATTTGAGTGAGCTACTACTTTGCTACTACTGGTAGCAAAGGACATGATATGAGTTTGCCTCTTTTCAGCCTCTGCTATTTTCTCTTTGTGCTTGATTCACAAATTATTTATCATATAGCTGGTGGTTCTGTGATATACAAGTTTTACATTGATGAATCGAATGTAGTGTAAACTGCAATTTTGATCTAAACATTTCCAGACATCACTAGACCTGTCTGGATGCCATTCTGCCTGTAGTGTGAGCCATGTGATGTCTGAAATAGCGAACAGTCACTCCCCCCACTGCTTTATGTACTGCTTTAAAAATGTATTGTCTTAATTATATTAACGCATTTCACATTATTATTATTTTTTTAATCCCATCCCTAGTTTACACATAAAGTGATCTATTCTAAATAAAATTATTCTGTTAAATACAGTATGTTAAATTGTGTCTTAAACTGATGTCTATGCCAGAGAAGACAATAATTGAAAAAAAATATTTCTGACACAACTAAAAAAATATACAAGTTTTCAATTAGTTAATTTTAGCAGGACTAAAAAACAAAACAATCAACAACAACAACAACAAAACAAGCAATGGTTTCATGAAAAATTGTAGTACATTCTCAACTGAATTACAATCATATCCTAATTAGACCAATTAGGGAGCCTCGGGTGGTGTAACGGTCAAAGCAATCGCTCGGAATGCAAGTTGCCCACTGCAGTTGCGGCTCGAAACCCGGCAGCGCCAGGCTCTGGCCGGGAGCCCCGATCGGGTGCGGCATTTGGCTGTCCGCCCCAGGGGAAGGGGGAGGGAAAGCCAGTACGAGCTCGTTGAGGAGCAGGAGGGCGACCTTGCAAACATAGTTGGGCGAGTTCTGTCTCGGAGGAGGCGGATCATTGCCTTGAGGTATTATCTTATCCCGTGGAGGCGGCTGGCAAGTTTATGGGCGGGGGGGAAATTGAAGGGAATAAATGGTATAATTGGCAACTAAATTGGGAGAAAAACGAGGGAAAACTCTGAAACAATTTTTATTAATTTTTTTATCTAAAAGGATTACATCAATAAAAAGTGGAATTGTGACTTTGACAGAAGTTATTGATCAGGAAGGGGGACTGAAGCAGTACTTAAATGAAGCTCCCAGCCCAGTCCTCACACCTACCCCAAATGTCTGGAATATTGACCGGCTGCACTGCTGTTTGAGACAACAGGGACATCTTTTTTTTTTTTTTTTTAAGAGTGCCTTAAGATTTACTTTATTTTGTAATCAACTCGGGTATGACTCCTAATACTATTAGGATACAGAGATATGGAAAGCCAAATCAGAATACAGTCTTATAGAAAATATACAAAGCCTTCAGTTTATTTGTAGCAATTTTACTTACACCATTCATAGTCACTGTAAAAAATATTTTTTTTATTTTTTTTACAAATAATACTGATGGCAGTGCATAGATTATATGTAGGTTTTTGTGCTAAATGTAATGAGAACTAGGAAATCAATGCTTGTAATGGATTAGTTCAATATGACAGGCATATTTTTTGAAACAGTAACTTTTTAGTTAGAGTTCTGCCCTGTATTAGTTTTTAAATAGTATGTTACTTCCATCTACAGCTCTTGAGAAGATTTTTAAGTATTGCATGTCCTTAGCTAAAAGTAAGTCCTTTTTAGTTCTGATGTTTTATGATTCAATACTCAAAAAAGACATGTCAATAGGAGCTACGTAGTTCATGAAAGTTGTTAATATTAGACAATGTCTACAGTGATACTAGTAGGGGACCATAGCTAAATTTGCAGTATTTACAAGTTTACTAGATTTTATTTTATTTTATCAATGCACTCTTCATTAGCTAACTAGCTACCTAGCTAGCGATCAAGCGAACAACAAAAGCTAACCAATCACCTTCATTCAGTAGCTGGCGAGTGTTAGCGCAACTGCTGACCCGGAAGCAAAATGCACGTACGCAACTAGCTGTAAGTAACAACAAAGATGGTCTTTTTCGCCCCGGTAACAATGAAGACTGGTATTAAATAGACTTCACCCGCGTTAGCTAAGGAAACCATAGCAAAATAATCAAGACCACAAACATTGTGCCGGCTACATGAAAAGCTAGCCGACTAGATACCTGCAGCATTTGGTTGCAGATTGGCTGCTTGCTCGATGTTTTCGCTTTTGTAGTTGCATCCGATGCGATTGGGCTGTAAATTCTGTCGGCATTTATCTGATGCAAGTTTCCCCTAATGTCTAGAATGAAATGGGGAAATAAAACAAGAGCCATTTACCTATTCGCTCCATTGCAAGGTAACTGGCTGCTGTTTGAATCGAAAAACGACTGTTCATCTTTAACTAGTTCAACTCTGATTGGATAACGTATTTCCTGATACGCCGCTTTGCCAATCACACCAGAATGCGTTGTGTTTTCAAACACTAACGCTTCCAGATAGTCCATGTAATGTATTTTAACCATTGTTAAATGCATGGATTCATTGGAAAAAAAGACTGAAACATATGCTCAATCTTAACTATTGTTAGCCAACAAAAAACTGAATGATCGCTCTGTGACGACCCATAGCATGTAATTAAATTGCCCTCCAAAAAGGCTCCAATAGTTTATGGATACAATAAAAACCAATCTCAACAGTTTAACGTAAAAGGCCAAGTTCCTCACATATAAAAAGCATAAATGATAATTTCCGAACCAGTGTTGCCAAGTCCGCTTATAATAAGCGATTTCTTTTTCGCGGGTTGCGTGGTTAGGGAAAATCCCATCCTATATACATTTATGAGAGCGATTTCCCCAGATGTATAGAATTATATAGTCTGTTCACTACAAGTAATTAATATCACCTTCTGTTAGAGGTAATTTGCCCGCCAACGGATCCCCACGCGAACCCTACCCCTTCTTCACACACACACACACACACACCCTATTGGAGACTCACGTTGTCATTTCTGCCATTATTCTATAGCAGCTAATTGGTATTAATGGTAAACACCACACCCATTTTCCGGAGCTCTCGCACATTTCACCTGAACCCGCGCCAATGGTGATTTTGACTAGTTATAGGTTACTTATAGCATGGTGACAATGAAGTGGACAAAGTATGAAAAAAACTATTAGCCTATAAACTACTGTGTGTATGTGTGTATATATAGCAGCTTATATGCTAATAGTGTTGGGCTTGTTTTTGAAGACGAGGTTGCTTATTTGTCTGGCTAGAGTTGGTAGCTGCAGAACATGGCAGGGCAGGAGTGATAGACTGATGAAGCCCCACAGCTGTACAATCACAATGTGAATTATTGTTATTTTTATGGACAGAATGGGTGTATCCATTGGGTGTATAGGTGTATCCATTGGCAGCTGAAGGAGTTGTATGTTGTGTTGTACGTTTTTGCATTTTAATATTAAATTAAAGGGTAAAAATGGTGTCCTACTATTTCTGTCTAATCCTCACTGTCAGAGAGCTCAAAATTGTTTTCCCACCCAGCCATATTGACGTAATGTTTACAAATGGCAGACTATAGCCTACATAAGATTCCAAACATTCTATGAAAGTATGAAAATTTAGGCTATTTTTAAATTTATTTATTAGTTTATTTGTAAGGGACAAGCACAGAGAACATTGACAGCCGCAGAAGCAGTGCCCAATGCACTGTACATGTGTATATAGCCGAAGCTAATTTCCAACACCAGTCCCTTGATGAGCATTGATAATTCAATCAATCGATAAAATAATAAAATTACATTGTTACAGTTTAAAATCAATGCATATAATGACCGAAAAAACAACAACATCAACAACAGCCATACATGACATGATAAAAACAAACAAACAAACAAACAAAACATTTTAAAAAGAAAACATGAACTAAAATACAGTAATAAGTTGGTGTCATGATTACATGTTTTGAACTGCCAGGTAGAGAATTCCAGAGTGTCGTGCCTTTAATTGAAAATGTAGTTTTCGCACAGGAAGTTCTGCAATGTCTGATTATACAGTTTCCTTCTGATATGCTTGGGGTGTTAGTGGCAGTATAGTGAAGTCTAGCTATGAATGTATTGACAATGGGTGGAACTAGATGGTAGATGGATTTAAATGTAAGTGTGAGGTTGTCAAACCCTAACTGAGAGTCCAAAACAATCCCAAGGTACTTAAAATCCTGTACTGTCTCTAGTTTGTTGTCTTTTATCCTCAAACTGAAGGTGTCTGTGGCTGGGAGCTTTCTAATTGAGAAACACATAGAGACAGTTTTTTTTTTACATTCAATGTTAGGTATGAAGTCTCAAGCCAGTGTGACACCTTGACCAAGCAGTCTGTTAGTTTATCTGCAGCAATAGTAGGTGTTTTTGCTGCCACAAACAAAACTGTGTCATAAACATACATTTGTAACCCAACTCCTGTGCACTCAGATATGTTATTGATATATAAACTAAACAACAAAGGTCCAAGCACTGATCCTTGTGGAATACCTATTTTACTTTCACAGCATTCAGATTTAGATTTAGACCAATTGTGACCTGTTGACTCCTGTTTCGTAAATATGAATGAAACCATGTCTTTGCCTGAGAAGAGAAATTCAATTGAGTTAATTTGCACTTTAGAATGCCATGATTGACAGTATCAAATGCGTTCTTGAGATCTAAAAACACTGCACCAACTACATTCCTCCTATCTGAGATGCTTTTGATGTTTTCTAGCAGATAGCAACTGGCTAGTTCTGTTGAGTGCTTAGGTCTAAACCCAAATTGATTTCAATACAACAGATTATTGTCCTCCAAGTATTTAATTAATTTTCTAAGACTTTGGAGAAAATTGGAAGTATGGAAATTGAAATTGAGGGGGTGATCAGAGCCTTTTTCCAGTGATCGGGGAACCTTTCTGTGGTTATGGACATGTTTATCAGTTTGGTTAAGGGTTTGGAAGAATGGATGAGTGTCTCTTCAAGAATGCTGTCTATATTAAAGACATCTTTACCATATTAATTAAACAGTTTGATAATTATTTTATGTACTGTATCCTGATTGAATTTAAATATAGAAAGAGCTGTCTGAGTCTGTTGTAGTATAATTATTTGATTTAACTGGATGAAAGTTTCTGGCAAGTTCATCAACAGAGTCAATAGAGAAATTGTAAAAAATATTTGCAATCTCCGTAGGGTGTGTAATTGTGGTATTCTCAATCTAAGCAATTTAAACAGGCTTAGATGCTCTGTGGAATATTACGTATATACTAATATTATATATTTCATTATAGACAAGAAATACTGAGTTTCTTATTCAAATATCCTACAGTGCATCCAAATGTATAGCCAGCTGAAGAAGGGGGCTCTAAATTGTCGGAAATAACTAGAAACAAATCAATAAATCAATAAAATCTCAATAAAATCTCAGTCCGACTCAGACACAACCACCTTTTTTTTGCAGTTTCACTTTGATTATTGGTATTATTCAAAGAGTATTATGTAGAGTTTGGCATTATTGTCAGGTTTGTGTGATTCTACAAGTTAGGTTTGTGTTATGAAAACTGAAATAAACACGTTTTGTTTGAAAGGACAAAGTATAGTATTGTCATTTTCATTTTCATTAACGCAGTTAGAATATACATTTTCATTCGTCACATAAATATATTTTTAGAAAGATAGATATGATTTAGAAGAATCACTTCGATGCATTCCAATGCTTGAGCTAAACCCAGGCCTTTGAAATAAAAGGATCTGAACTGGACAGTGTCAAATGACAAAGTGTTTGAACAATCTTGCACCCCCATAAATTGACACTGGAATAGAATATTTTTTATCTCGTAGCTTGTGCTGGACATATTTTTGCAGCGACAAGCTACATAAAAGCACAGATGTAAACACAAACACAAATATAGCTAATGTTTTCATTTTTATATGATTGAAAAAATGTAGGCTACAGATGTAAGAAATATGAGGTATTAAATGTGATCTTAGTAAATTGCAATTAATTGGAGGACCAACTCTGACTAATAAATATACAATACCATACCATACACTTTATTTGTCCCAGTGGGGAAACTCTACGTTATGATTATTATTATGGCTGTTATTATGACTGTTTTTCTCAATTGAGCTCCGTCTGTCAGGTCACATTATGATTGATATAGCACCTTGCACTCAGTTTATGTTACCTAGCTAGCTATTTAATGGCTGAACTTGACTGATTAAAAACTACTTTCAAATTCAGATTAATTCGTCAGCTTTTTGAACTCAAGTGACATCACATTATGGTTTGTCGCTTCATTTTTTAAATATTTTTTTTAAATAAGGGGGTGTCCTCATTATCTCCAAAGCAATTCAATTCAGTGACCACCATTGATGTTACATTTGTCAAATAATAGAGTAGGTCTATATTATGCTTAATTTACAAATGACATAACATTACCTAGCCTACTTTATTTAAAGTTAGTGAGGGCTGTAATGGCTAAACTATTAATTTTTAAATGCATGTTAACTTCATTGAAAACAGGAGAGCTAATGTTATTTGTCATAAGAATATTAGCTAATGCACAGCCAGCATTTTCAACATCAGGATTTGATGTGATTGATATGTGATTGATATAACTTCAGCCACATGTTTATAAATTGATAAATTCCTAGAAATGAATGCCAGACTAAGAAACTTAAATTAAAAAAATCCAATTTATAGATACATTAATTCAACAAATGGAGAAATAATTGATCAACAAATGTTCTTATTTGGTTGACACCCCTAATATATATAACTTACATAACAATAGAGAATGACCAATAAATATGGCAGGAGTTCAAATCCAACAGCAGGCTCAATTCTCTCTTTTTAATTGTAATTACATTCAAAAGTAGTGCAGGCATTGCAATTCATCACAGAAGTAACTAGTAATAATCATAATGAAATTATAGAGCTAATGGAAATGGATTTGATTGACTGCATAACATTCTGTTTATAAAGGACATGTTATTGGGAGGCCCAGTTGATGACATTTTTCATACTAAATGATGATGATGATGATGATGATGATGATGATGATGATTATTATTATTATTATTATTATTATTATTAATATTAATATTAATAATATGTAACTGCTATTTTAGGCATTATAATCCCCCCTGTCTACTAAGTATTCAATTATTATTAGCATTAGTAGTATTATTAGTTAATGTCAAATTCTTTATATTCTTCATATTAAAATTATTATTTGTATAAGTTCTCTCTTGGTAGTTTGTACTAGAACAATGGAAGTGTTCTATTGCTATATTTACCAAAATATGTTTTCTTCAATTTAATGATGATAGGAATAGTAAACATGATAGGACATGCTAACAGAATGAATAATGCTTTTAATTTCTCTCATGCTTTGGTTTACTTTCTCATGTCTTCAAGAAATCATTCAACCACACAAAGAAACTGCAGCTTGGTAATATTATAGCCACAGTGCTCAGCTCAAAAGCATAATGTAAACATTCAGTGACATCTGCAATAAATCAGGATCCTGACCTGACAACAAAAGGTCTTTATTTGCTGTCATTTAAAAAAAGCAATGAAAAAATGAATTTAAAGGTTCCAATGTTTTAAGTATTGGTTAGCAGAAAAAAAAGAAAATCCGCTGTCAGCATTGGAGTTTGAAAGTAATGTGCTAATTTTGTAAAAAACATATTGAACATTATGGTGCTGGAACATACTGTACTACGCAGCCTAAATATTATTTTTAAATCCTGTGTTGATCTTTAATTTCACAACATGAAGCTTATTAGAAATTAGTTAATGCTTGATAGTTGCTTTAAACTGTTTGAGTGGAGTTATGAAGTCTTATTCTGTTTGAATTTTCAATAATCTACCCCATTTGAACACTGTTTGCTGGCAATAGTCAATTCATGGATCCTTAGAGACCACTGGAAACATTCAGTTTATGATGCATCTTTGGTTCTCACTCATTGAGCAACTGATGTGTCATGCTAGGTAAACATCTGGCCCCAGGCTAATATAAACAAAGCATTTAGCTCTTTAAATAAAATGTGCACCCAGCCAAGCCACATAAAGAAATGTGATACAGTTGATAGATTGAGTCTTGAAGCTTTCTTGTGTCGAGGGAAAGTGTATACCTGCTTATATTCCCAGAGTGAAGCACTGCATTGTGGGCCACATCGCCGTGAGGAAGTGTTGGGTTTCTCAGGTTAAACACCCCTGATTTAAACAATGTGTTGGCCGAGTACACTCTCTTCTACTTTGAGCCAACATGAAAGAAAGATAAGAATCCACAGTACCTTTAAATATCTATTTTTATATTGGTAATTTCAAGTACAAATATTAAGTGCAGTGCAGAGTAATATTCCTCCAGAGAATGTAATGCTGTTGATGACAGGAATTGTGAACTGTATCAGAGTTTAAAAGTACTTTAACAGCTGCTTGTCAGCCTGACTAATACGCTGTTAACATTTTCGTACAATTGATACAGTGCAAGTATTTTTCATCCTGTTCCCAAAACCATATACAGATGAATCCAGTTAACATCCCCTTGCTTAATGTCCTGCCTCAGTTTATATCCCTTTGTTTAAATATAAGCTTGCTTTTATGTTTCTGTGCTAACTTAGCCCTGTCAATGTCACAATCAGATCAACGTTTGTCAGCACAAATTTACTTGGGAGGAAAAAATGACAAAGGCACAGAAAGGCCTGAAAAATTGACTTGTATAAGAGGAAAATATTCATGTACAGTAAGGTGACTTTTAGTCCACACACACTAACACAAGTGCAGTAACTTTATTCACAAACCCTGATGCAGTCCTTGCTAAACTTTGCAATAAACCATCATCAAATCCATCGCCACCACCAAGTCATCATACCAGCACGCCACCACTGCACAAAAATGACTGACCCAGCCATCAAGGTGTGGGATAACCATTACAGCGACAAATGTAAGGGTTTAGCAGAAAAAAGGGGAATTCCACAAACCCATCAGACAATCACTGCTAGTGTACCGGGCTGTATCGTCAGCTCTCTTACCGCAGAATGAAGAACATAAAGGAAGGGTTCACTAGAGGGACAAAAGTGTGGCCCATTCCCTGTGTGGTTCCCGAGACCTTTTTCCCTCTTTTCCCCTGTTTATTAAACGTTTGTTTTTGAGAAACCCCCTGCATTCTTTCATTGCCGGCTCTTTACTCAGCAGTGAAGCAAGGAGCAATACATTCAGTGCAGGTGTTCCACTCCTGTCATCAGGTTTGAGCAGCTCCCCGGGCAATATTGTTGATCGAACAAGTGACTCTGACTTTTATAAAGCTAGCTCCCTGTCTGCAGAACTACAAATGAAGCCCATGTTCACGCCACCATTGATGCCATGGTGGCATTTCCATAATCTCGCAAATGTGATAACAACCATCATCCAAATATTGTTATCATTTATATAGCAACAAAAATATATACATCATATGATACCCTGATGGTCCGTGAGTTTCTCTTTCTTCCCAGTCATTACCGTGCCATCGTATGTGACTTCCAGCTGCCGATGGCACAGTAACAATTTAAACATTTTTCATGAAATATTACAGCATACGCTTTTGTTATTATTTTCTTTTTTCGCTTCTGCAGATGTTTAAAGGTTTTGTAATATTATATTCCAGGCAGATGCCAGCATGTAAAAAAGCACTTGTTAATGATTTCCTATAATGTTGTTTTGGTCACATTAATTAAAGCAGAAATACATTTAATCCAAAAAATCGAGAAGGCGTGAAATCACAGGCTTTGGTTTTTGTGCTGTATTCAAAGCAAAAACATGTATTTTTATGTATATTGTACAGTGGTAAGACTAGATAAATGACCTTGGAATCGGTGCCTTTGAACTTTTTTCTCCAAATGTGAACTTGAGCGTCCATAAGGTGCTGCACATTTTGAAAACACATGTTCCAAATGATTGTGAGATCAAGTGTAGAAGAAGTTTACACTAGGACTGACAGCCTGCTGTGTAACTGATAGTTTGGTATTTTTACATGTGAAAGATGTGCATTTTATTGATGCGTCGAACTTTTTCTCAGCCATTGTCAGTGGAAAACCACATTATGTGAAAACTTACTTGTGTGTTTTGCAGTATGGCCACCCATAAAGCTTGCAGTATGGCCACCCAAAAATGACAAAACACGAGGAAATAGTTTTTTCCTTTTTGAATGTACAGTACCCTCCAATATTATTCACACCCTTGATAAAGATGAGCAAAGAATGTTGGATAAAATAATCAATACAGTACAGTGGGTATAAAAAGTATTTTTAACAGCATTTTGGCATTTTTCACATTTTATTTTCTTACTTCATGTAATCAAAATGGATTTAAATGGGATTTATTGCCACTGATCAACACAAAATACTCATGTCATATAATGTCAAATAAAATATGAAGGCCTATGGCAACACTGACAGAGTTACAGTATTCCATGGCAGAGATGGGAGAAACTGTCCACGGGACAACAATAAACCAGATGCTTCACAAATATGCGATTTATGGGTGGGTGGCAAAAAGAACCATTGTTGAAGAAAACTCACATAAATCTCATCTAGAGTTTGCCAGAAAGCAGGTGGGAGACTCTCGAACCAAGTGGAGGCAGGTTCTATGGTCTGATGAGACCAAATTTGAACTTTTTTGGCCTCCACGTTAGGTGCTATGTTTGGCGCAAGCCTAACAATACACACCATCCCCAAAACACCATCCCTACCGTGAAACATGGTGGTGGGAGCCTAATGTTATGGGGATGTTTCTCTGCTTCAGGGACGGGAAAACTTGTCCAAAAAAAATGAAAATTGAAAATTGCTGTTCACCAACAGTCCCCATCCAACCTGGTAGATCTCAAGAAATGTTGTAAGAAGAATGGGTGAGAATTGCAGTGCCCAGATTGCAAAGCTGGTAGAGACTTACCCAAATAGACTCACAGCTGTAATTTCAGCTAAAGGCGCTTCTACCAGGTATTAAGTCAAGGGGGTGAATACTTATGGAATCAATCATTGCCTGTTTTTATTTGTAATTAATTAAGAAAAATCTTTAGAGTATTTTTTTATTTGGCATTATAGAGTGTTTTGTCTTTATCAGTGGCAAGAAATCCCAATTAAATCAATTTTTATTCCATGAAGTAAAAAAATAAAATGTGAAAAATGCCAAAGGGGGTGAATACTTTTTATACCCACTGTAATTAGTTGTATTGTATTCAAACTTACAAATATTATATTGTATGCTTATATTCTAATATACAAAGATAAATTCTTAAAGAAAAATATTTTGTTTCACAAATACTGTTTTACCCAAAAGATATGTGTCACAATTATTAACATCCCTGTTTTGAATATTTTATGCACCCTCCTCTTGCAAGGATAACAACAGTGAGTCTTCTTCTATAGTGTTTTATGAGATAGGTGAACATATTGTGGCCTTGGGCTGTGGTCGGCCCTCTTCAATTCAAACCACAGATTTTAGAATGGGTGCTGTAGACTGGGATGGTCATTGCAAAACAGTCATTTTGTGGTCATTTAACCATTTCTTAGTTGTTTTTGAGGTATGCTTGGAATCATTTTCTTGCTGAAAGATCCATTTGAACTTTCAGCTTCCTGGCAGAGGGAACCAGGTTTTTGGCCCAACAGTATTTCGCTAGAGTTCATGATTCCATTGACCAGGACCAGTAGATGCACCACGATGTTTCTCTGTGGTCATGATATTCTTTTAAACATAAGTGTCCTTCTTCCGACACCAAACCCACCACTACACCAGTGGTGGGTTTGAGCATGACAAAAAAGCAAAATTTTGGTCTCATCTGACCATAACACCTGATTCCAATTGGAGTTCCAATGCAATTTAGCAAACACCAGATGCTTAATTTTGTTGATTGCTGTCAATAGAGAGAGGCAACTCTTCCAAAAAGCCTATTGGCATGGAGTTTTGAAGATCTCCAACTGTGGCCTTTGGATTTCTTTTTGCCTCCCAAACCATCTGTGTAACTGTTGGTGGAAGATGCACTTGTGTCCTCTACCAGGAAGGTTTATCACTGTTCCAGTGGGTTTTTTATTTTTTGTAATTTGTTTCAGATTTTTTCCACGTTTTCTCACAGTTTGGTATCCAATTATACCCTCTATTTCTTTCGATTCGCCCTCCCCACAAACTCGCCGCCTGTCACTACAGGGCAAGATCATTCCCCGAGGCTGGCGATGATCCGCCTGCTCCGAGATGGCAACTTGCATTCTGGGCGAATGCTTTGACCGTTATGCTACCTGAGGCCCCTCCCTGTTCCAGTGGTTTTAAAAGTTTCTTTGTAGCCATCTTCTGACTTGTGAAGGTTAACACCCCCTTGTCTCGTTTCTTCTCGAGTTCTTTCCCTTTCCCCATGGTGATGGATGACAAATGGATTGTGCCTGTGTGTTATCTCATTTTTATACCTCTTTGAAACAGGAAGCCATAGGAGAGGCCAGTACAGAGATGGAATTTTAGTTCATGCAGGTTTATTTTTGTTGGATTTTATTTTAAATCATTATTTTATTAGGGGTGTGAATAATTGTCACACATATCTTTTTGGGGAAAAGCATTATTTCTTAAACAAAAAGTTTTTCCTCTGAGCTGTCGTATTAGTATAAAATAATAAAATGTTCCCATTTTTTGAGCATACAATATAGCTCATAATCCTCTATTGTTTCTATTATAGACTTCTTTGCTCCTCTTTATCAAGGGTGTGAATCATTTTGGAGGGTAGTCTACATTCATGCTACACTTCTACATCCGTAGGATTTGCTAACAATGGTCAATGGTCAGTCGTTCAAAAGTAAATATATTTGATGTAAATGCTCTTAACACTATTTCTATCGAATAATCCAAGAAATTACATTATTTCCCAAAAATCTTGAAGAGTATGAAAGGACTGAATTCACTAACATGGACTGAGGCAAAAAGAAATTGCCCCAGTGCTAAAAAAAAGGAGGGGTAGTAAAGTGAGGTGCAACACGGGAGAAGCGTGAGAAGTAGTCGATGTGATAAACAGACTGCTCAAGCAGATGTAGCTAATTAAGGCTGTTATCTTTATTTTGACGGCTTTGTCTTTCCCGCCGCTACTATAGCAACAGGAAGATGGAGGTTTCACATTTCTGTGCTAATGAGAGAGAAGTGGCCAAGTAATGGCACAGACATTTATCTATTACCATTTTTTTTATTGAAAACTGTTTAAGGCCTTTGTGATATTTACAACACAATTTATTACATGATTGTTTCAGACATTAATACAAGCAGAAGATGTAACGGCATTGTATGGCATCAGCTGCTTGCTCGGTAGGTGTCAAGGGTGTTCAAGCGTGTCACGCGACGCCCACACCTGCGGAGGGGAATACTTTGATATAGTTGATGTTTCGGGATTGAGGTTACTCCAGGAGTGGCTGGAGGCCCCAGGTTCCACTATCTGTCTTCTGGAGGAGTCTCTGTGTCTAAATCGAAAAGGAGTTCTCCGTGGCCAAGACACAGCTTGTCTCCGGGGCCAACCGGGGCTCATCGGGTTACACGACGCGGGGGTAAGAAAGCACCTGCCTTGCTAATCTGTGAGGAGGTCTGACAAAGGGGTTATGTTCAAATGAAATTCACCATAAGCACGGACACAGGCACGCAGGGGTAATCGAGCTGATCCCGACGAGCACAGCACCATCCTATTGCACAGACTTCGGTCACAGCTACGCCTGTCGCTGAGGACAGTGGCTGATTCGGGTGGGTGGGAGAGGCAAGGGAACACGTGCGAAGCCCCATTGACCACCTCCGGCCCCAACATATTTACCCCATCATCTTCAGAATTAAAGGTGGGAGGTTGTCAAAGACATGCCAGCAGCAAAGAAAATGCTTTGCACCGTACAATAAGGAAAGCCATGGGGGTGGGTGGGTGGGGGGGGTGGGGGAGGGCATCCTCGTGGGAGCTATCTGTCTTCTGGAGGAGTCCTGTGAGCTGCGTTTAGTATCAGGTGCATCATCTTGAGAATCCATCTGACATTCCAAGTAGAATTAGTCTGAAATTCCCACATTTAAAGCACAGAGGCCAGGTGGCTGACCATTAAATGAGCACGCTGTGTAGAACTAAAAAGGTTTGCATGTCCCTGTGTGGAATGTTTGGGCAATTTGAACACAGATGATTCTTTTTTATTTGAACCATGGATCCTTTTGCAAAAAAAACTAAAAAAACGATCTGTCAACAGAGATACATTTTTCATTCCTGCGTCCAACTGTATAACAAAAAGGAAAAATTTGGTATTTTTTCCCCTCTTACTTTGACAAGGTGGTTTCCATTATTTTGTCTGGTTTACCCATGGCTTATTACATTGTTATATTTTCATCAAAAAGATTCATTCATTGGTTGATTTTTTTTTACCTCTGTAAATACTCTTCAAACATTCAGTTTAAAAAATGGCCTGCTGAAATTCCTACACTGCATGGTTGCATGGTCTCAAAAGAAGCAACCATTTGTTTCAGGAAATGGTTGAATAATCTTTAAATGTATCAATTGATATGTTGTAAATGTAATTCTTCATTTAACTTATTTTAAGTCATATTTAAAATAAAACCTGTAAATCATTCATATGCAGCTAACATTGAACATGTACATACGAGCACGATATTTAGACCTACCCCATGCCAAAATAGATCTCAGAATTGTATTATGATAGTCCCTTACTTCCTGTTTACTAAAGTATAGTATTTAGGCCTTATATAAATAATATATCTCAGAATAGTATTGTTTGGCTATTCCAGGTATGTATAAGGAATACATACCCATGCTATAGAAAATGAAATACTGTTGAAATGTTAAGAATGCAGCTAAAGAATGTGTATCTATCCCTGCAAATCTTTGATCTAGCCTAAACATTTAAGACCAGTTGATCACAGCTTATTTTTCAAGGCTGGCAGTCCACACATGTTTTTTTTTTCTTGAAGATCTTCCAGCATGACAAACTGCGAAATCCTGTGACTGTCAACCCCCCGGCCTCCACTACACCATGTGTTTTGCCTTGGTTACAGTGCGAATGTGGTAAGACACTTGTTAAGTGTGGTATGTGGCTACCCTTGTCTTTGGGAGGTTTTCCATGCTAGTCTGGTGTTAGCTGTGGTATTTAAAGGAGAAAAAAATAGGAATTATGCTTGTAGTAGGGCTATCGGCTTTTTAAAAGAGGGGATGCCTCTAGCCCAGAGAGGTCAGAAGAGGAGTGGCCAGAGAGAAATGAATGGGGTTAAGGAAGCAGGTTGCTTGGCCAGAGCATAGAGTGACCTGTGTATGCTATGAGACAATGATTTCTAAATAAAAGTGGATCTATGAGGCATTCCATATGTTTTTTTAGAAAAACAGGAATATCATTAATTTATTATTTCTTAATGACAAACATGATAAATAATATGTTAGTGTTATTTTCTCATGTGGAATATTTTCAAAGTGGGGCAGCTGATTTCTGTGTTGTTGTTTTTTTACTGATTTATTTTTCACTGAACTGTGCTCTACTGCATATTATCCTATTGAGACTAACTGTATGTATGCATGTAACTGATGGAGTAAAATCTTTCTTTTCCCAAAAGTAACTCATAACCTCTTCCGCAGCATAACAAGCTGAGAGAATGTATTGGCTCCAGCCTCGCCAATTGCTTTTGAAGAGCTGACACCCAGATCGAATCACGTTGTTCCATAAAAACGCATTATTTATGAGCCATTACCAATGTTTTCTTTTGGATGAGTTTGGAGGGAGCCTAACAAAGTCATTTTCTATGCATACATTTCTCAGGGTTCCTGTAAAAGCAGGCACGATGCGGCTTTGAACGCCAGATGCTGGAGCGGCAATGGAAATTGAAGAACTCATCATGCTCATTCATCTTGGTGGCAATGGCAGAGAGAGGTGGATTACATAGACACCAAGGGAATTTTCATCACACCCAATGAATCATATCAGATAACAGGTAACATTTTATCCTTTGAGAGTTGAGTTTAGTCTATCAATAATGGTCGAGCCTTCCCCCGTTTTGGCCGCAGAGCATTTCGCCTTGATTACTGAGTAACAAAGTCCAAGTCCACTCAGACTTCTCGGTAGACGCTTTGCAGTAGGCAGTGGCCACCTCTGGCAGACAATCAAACAGGTAGTGTCAGAAGATTTATGGTGTAACCGCTTTGTCGCCACAGCCACTGCACAATTCGAGGAGATTAAGAGATGTAACGCAATATCTTGCGTAATGCGATGTCTGACAGAGAGCAGCACCCAAGTCCTGCCAAAAGTGCTGGCTGAGCGAGAGGCGTCCCACAAAGCAAAAATAATGAAAGATGAATGCTGCTATTAGCACCAGAAATAATTCAAGAAACAACTATCCTATCATTGTGGTACTCTGTATATTAGTAGTCAAATTTTTACTATATAACAAAGTATACTATATAACTATATAACTCAATTGTAGTGGTCCCCCTGTGTATGTTGGTTTTCGTGCCAACCACAGTTGTAACCCCCTAATTGTAACCAGCTGTTAATTGTTCTTAAGTAGGCACTTTTAATATTTTTTGAAGGGTGGTTTACCTTCTTAAGGCCACATTATGTCAGAAATAGCAATGCATGCCATGAAGAAGAAATGTCCCATATTCACATCCCAGGACTTAATCAGTCAGTTCAACTGATACTTTCATTTTCTGTAATGTGCTGTGATTCCTTTAGAAGGAGGTTAAAATTGATTAGTGTGGTCCTAATTGCTGAAAGCGTGGACACCTGGACACTGAAACTAAACCATTTGTTGAATATGAAGAATTGAAAGACAAAGCAAATGGTAATAAGCCAACCCTGTATTGCAGGGGTATTCAAATCCAGGCCTCGAGGTCCGCAGTGCCTGCAGGTATTTGCTCCAACCACGCACTACACCACCTGATTTCACTAATTAGCTCGCTTCCTGGATCAAGGAGGTAAACTAATTATTCGAAATCAGGTGGTGTAGTGCGTGGTTGGAGCAAATACCTGCAGACACTGCGTACCTCGAGGCCTGGATTTGAATACCCCCACTGTATTGTGTCAATATGTTTAAAGAGAAATTATGAAAGAACTCAGAACGCATGTTGTAAACAATTGATCAAGAGATTGTCTGAAACAAATCTTATCATACACAGGGGTCCCACAGGACGAGGATTGAGAACCACTGCTCAATTTTATTTTATTTATTTATCCTTTATTTATACAGGAAGGTCCCATTGAGATACAAGATCTCTTCTTCCAGGGAGTCCTGGAACAGTGACTGCACACACTGTACCCTACCTCTTATTGACACTGATCTAAAATGTATATTTGTGTTTGAATGGAAACATGGATGAAATATTTAGTAAGCTAATAGTTGTCGGACTTAATTTTTCCTCAACCTGTAAACATGAACACACTGTATATGTTCATAGTACACCATTTATTTGTTTTCTTACTAGAGATTACTTAGGTGTTGTTACAGACACTTTGAGACAGCACCCTCCATGGAGAGATGAAAAAAAAGAATGCAGGTTGAAATGTGCCTTTTGCCTCCACACAGCGGTTGTTTAAAGGTTTCAGATCACCATGATGACCACATAATGAACTCACTCCTGTCACCTGCTGCTGTGACCACGGGTGACCTGGCCTCCCCAGCAAAACATGCAGCCTTTTAGAAATGTTTTTTTAAACTCTCTGCCAAGTCAAAATGTTATTTCACCATACTTGTTCCATTTTATGCATGCCAGGTCTATTTTTCCTAACTGTAATTGAAATTTGTGGATGGCCGTCAATAGTAGAAGGCTATAATAAAGAACATTGAACATTTATGGCATGAGCCTTAGAGTATTGTAGCAGATCACGCTGTACTTCCAGAGGTGAAAATACATAAGTGAGTGTATGACCCGATGAAGATGTGAAGTGACCAGCTTGCTGGATAGCCTATATCCTGATCTGTGAAGAAAGGCCTTTCTCCCAACGAGTCCCACTGGACCGCCGTGCCACTGTGAAAAACTCGTAACGTTTATGCCGCTTTAAACTCATTTTTACATCTTTCCGTTGATATTTTGTGGGAAGGGTATCATTGACAAGAACCGCAAGTCTATTTCAACGAATTTCAGTGCGTGTAGGGATTTTCAACGTTTGTGTAAGTTTTTATTTTTTTAACATATTATTTAACTTTAATTTAAGCGGTCATACGAAATAGGTTAGGATACTTTACTGCATGTCTCATTACCAGTAAAGCGGAGGACATTTTCTTTTCCATAAAACATTCTAACATTTTTAAGCGAACAATATAAATGTTATATTTCCAGATGCTGTTTTTTTTAAGATGGATGTTTTTCAAATATTGGTTATTTATGGTCTTTTGTAGACTTTAACTTGTGCCATTTCAATTCCCAATTCTCCACTTCTTTGTAAAAGCAGCCATTTAAGAGTAACGAAAACAATCTAGCTTTGCAAGCGCTCTGCTTCAAGGTTGCTCTCTTAACCTCACCGAGGAATCGCAATGAACTCTCGAATGAGCGCTCAATGAACATTTACAGCTAGTGGAAGCATTAGGAAGCTTATGCCATTGCGCGAATTCCCATGAAATCTGTAAATATTTCTTTCATTTGTTCTCGATTTGCAATTAGTCGTGGTCAGTCTGATCAAAGGGCCGAGCGGCCTGTTGCATGTGAACCAGCGTCCCTCGCAATGACATCCGCAAAGCAGAATGAAATATGAAATATCAAGTTTCCGCGGATGTATGGACTTGTAAAATATCTGAAAGAATAGGAGGATTTTCACACCGGGTAACGTGAAACATTTGGTGCGGATTGTAGGCCTCTGAAGAGGACAAAACGAGAGCCAAACTCCGCCTGGCTGTAAAATAGAAGCAGAAAAAAGTTAAAACAACAGCAGTGACTGAAACCTATTGATTTAGATGTCATTACGGTCCTTGCTACACCAGATAGCTATCCCCTCATGGGAGAAGAAACGGGCAAGCGCTTTTACTCGCATGGCAAGCCTTACCATGGAAAAACAAAACACATTTCCCTCCTAACTGCTCCCTATTGATAAATGTAGATACTTACTGCCAAAAGATAACTATTTCATTTATGCTCTAACGCAACGTTTCTTCAATGGAAACAAAGCCATTTTTTCATTGTATAGTCGTAAAGTTTTTTTCCATAACAAAGTTGCCAGTTACATAAATAACCCCCATTAACGGCACTTATTTGTAAATATGTCAAATAAGCAAAGATAAAGGAAAATTAATGCACGCCTTCAATGTACTTGGCTGTGACAATCCAAACTAAACCCTTGAAAATCCATACTAAATCTTCAAAGGCCTTTACGAGTTTTTGGTCACATAGTTGTGAAAGCATTCTGATTAAATGCATGTTTTCATTTACATGTATTTATTTTTTAGAGCACACTATACCGCTTTATTTATTAACATGTTTTTATTGAATAACGGTCTACACATGCAGTTTATTAAAACGATTCTGTTAGTTTATGTACATAAAAAGTGCAGTTGGGAGGAATTATGTAGTCGTTGCAATAATGATGTTCCAGACCAGGAATAAAGCCCAGGAGGCCATCTCTGAAGTATACCTTAAAACGACACATTTGGGATTAATACGTTTTCTAAAGGATTCTTCCCTATTTCTGAGTAAAGGAACAGACAGTAAATTTTCACCTTAATTCGAGTCCTGGTGCAGATTTCAGTTCCAAAAAGACAAAATTGTGTAATTTATGTCAAAATGATGTCATACAAAGTAAAATTACAAGTACATAATTTTAAATATAACATATTTTTGCAGATGATATTGCAAATGTACTCTGCTTTTACTATAACAAACAATTGTCTGCCATAAATTAGTCAAAGTTATATTGTAGTGACCAGAAAAACTGGTCTGTGACAGTGACAGTTGTAAATGCACAGAAGGTAAATACTGACCATCTGGGCAGAGATGCTGAAGAACATTTGCTTCAAATCATGGTAATAGCCTATATATCCACCTTGTGAAAGAATGTGTCATAAGACCAAACATGAAATTATTGTTATAGCTGGATCTATCCTATGCATGTACAGTGATTATGACTCCCTGCTTATAATAAAAACTATTTTCACTATGATCGATGTAGAGCACTTCAAACACATTGACATGAAACAAAATGTTTTCAAAAAAAGGTTTTGAATCACATCAGTAAAGATCTATCAATCTTATTGTTAGTTATTGCCATATACATTTTCCAAAATGTCATATTTGTTCAGATTCAAAATGGAATGTTCAAAGAGCTATAGGTAGAATTGTATAAATTGCCAAAGATGTGCCCCAAGAAAAGTGCAAATAGTGATTGTACTTCTGTTTATAATATTTTCTATATTGTGCAACATCCCAAGCATATCCTACTGTATATAATTATATGCAATATAATTGTACATTTCTGTTTGTGTGGACCAAGAAATTGCACTGTGCATTGTGATGGATCGTAGAAGCCAGCAGCACCAAGCAGAGTTGGGCTGAATTAGTTTATCTGAACCAAATGGGTCACTTCATCATCCTGCTTCAATTGAAAATAAATGTGGTTTTGGATTACCTCACGTCTGCTCACTTCATCTTCTGTAAATAGCCAACTAAACCAGACAGATAAAGGGGGAGAGAGAAGGAGAAAGGAAGAGAGGAAGAATGTCCCATTTATTGTGCAGTTGTTTTTTTTATATTTCTAAAGGTTATAATTCAATTCACAAAAGAAGCAAGCTAAACCTTCAATCTGGATACGATCATTGCCCATAGTGCCTCAACACATCAGTAGTGGTCAGTGGATCAAATAAAGAGAGAGAGAGGAGAGAAAAAAAAGGAAAGTAATGGTCCTCTTCTGCGCATCCTGTGATGTATGATGTATGCCATTGCAATGAAGTAGCGGGTTTTGTAGCAATCTGCGTTGACCAAGACAGGTGCAGGCAGTAATTAACCCCAATGACTGAATACGTGCCTCTTCAAAAGTAAGCAGATAAACAGCCATCCGTAAAAGTGGCAGGACATGCAGGGCAGCATGACCAGTCACAGCCATGTGTAACAGAATGTAGCAGAAGCTGGCGGTCTGTTATTTCTTTAGCAGCCCTCTCCTCTGTGGTGTTTGCCATCATTGCCGAAGCGGCTTTTACGATGACTGCGGTGCGTTTATATTGCTTCCTATGTCTTTCCCATCTGTGGGCCCTAATCATGGATATTTATGTGTGTGTGTGTGTGTGTGTGTGTGTGTGTGTGTGTGTGTGTGTGTGTGTGTGTGTGTGTGTTGGTGTGTGTGTGTGTGTGTGTGTGTGTGTGTGTGTGTGTGTGTGTGTGTGTGTGTTGGAGATGGAGGGGAGTAGATTCAGTAGTTTATATAAAATTTCTCAAGTTATTTACTTCAGATTCAACAGACTCAAATTCTTATCACTGACACTGTGTTAGTTCTACTCTGTCTGAATGAGCTCCAGTCAACAGTATAAAAGGGAAATTTGTATTATTCTTAAATAATTGACAATGGGGTATCACTGACAAAAAATGTAATGGATTTTAATACATTTGATTTAGACTATAGTCCCTGAAAATTTAGGAATATTGCTGAATGAGCTCCAGTGGGTTTTCAATTTCAGCCAATATCGTCACTATGCTTAAGACAACTCACATTACTAGGAACAGCAAAATTGAAGAAAATGGGATAAATTCAGAAACAAAAATGTCAGCCAGTGTCAATGAATAATGTTTCACATTTTGTAAATCAGCATTTATCAGGTAATTTTTTTTTTTTTTTAAGACAGAGAATGAGACTCATTAACGACCATATTAGCAATAAAAAGCACCATACCCTTTATCCAGAAACTGAAATAAAAAGACCAAATAGATGGTTTGATTTACACTTAGGTATTCCAAAGTTACTTTCAAAAAAACAGATTGTTCTATCAAAATGAAATTCTTTAGTACTACTGATATTTTTTCTCCAAAAACCAAAAAAACTAAAATCTTGTGAACTATTTTCACATACATGTATGATTTAATAAAGATATAACTGTATTTTTGTAATGTATTTTTAATAAAGGTATTTTTGTAATGTATGTATTTTTAGAAATATTAATGTGTATACATACATATATATACATATATATATATATATATATATATATATATATACAGCTCTGGAAAAAATGAAGGAACCACTGCAAAATGATCAGTTTCTCTGGTTCTACTATTTATAGGTATGTGTTTGAGTAAAAATGAACATTTTTGTTTTATTCTATAAACTACTGACAACATTTCTCCAAAATTCCAAATAAAAATATTGTCATTTAGAGTCATTTTCAGACCATTTTTAGACCTGGTTTTTCCAGCAGGACATTGCTCCATGCCACACAGCCAGGCCAATCAAGGTGTGGATGGAGGACCACCAGATCAAGACCCTGTCATGGCCAGAGCTGTATATGGCAGTCTGTATCTGTATGTGTGTGTATGTGTGAATGTATAAATGTGTGTACACACAAACACATATAGCATATACTGTATATAGTAGAGGGGTGTAGGGGTGAGAGGGTTGGAGATGGTGGTGTTTTCTTAGCCTTTGCCAGCTGTTTCGGGTGAAGTGTGCAGCTTGGGTCTGTCTGCTCCAGAGGAGTCTGAATGCACCGCAAAATCATTAGTCAGACCTGACAGGCCTGAGGTTCACATTCACAGCGTGGATTTAAAAGAGTGAAAACTGACCCCTTTTCTAAAAAACTGAAATCCTACGACACAATGGGAAATCAATAGTCATACAATGCTTCACTAGATGTGAGTTATGCCAGACCACTTAAGAAAGGACGTGGTTGCTGGCAGGTTTGGGCTAAACCGCAATTTGGGAATGGATGAGGCATCCTTCTTACTTGTTGTCAGGGCCTCTGACACACAGTGACAAATTCTCCCCACATTTCATCAGCCGAGCGTTATGGGACAGCGGCGAGGCTACCATACGAGCCTTACCCTCCCACGGGGCGGTGTCCTTCTAACCGTGCTCCATCTTCTTCCTATCTTGTTTGGCACTCCCATAAACGAAGGCCCATGCCTTGCCCAGATGATTCTCCAACCCTCATTAATGGAAATGAATGAGTTCCCTTTTTGCTCTGATTTAGGACTAATGGCTCATGAGACACAAGCTCTAATTTGGCAAGCTACAAAGCCTTGCTCAAACACTGTACAGTCCTAAACGCCATATTGCCAGGGATTATTTCATCCATTTTATTACTCCAAGCCTCACTACAAAGGAAATGAATGGTCATGGCCATTAAAGAGGCATATTGTTATGGCTATATTTAACAGACAAGGCCATGCTGGACAAAGTACAGTACAATATATTGCCTAGTCAGCCTAGTCATGGAATTATATTGATAAAACAGAATACAGAAAAAATCCCAAAATAAAGACAGCACTTGAATAAATGAGGGATCGTTTAAACGGGTGCAGTACCGCTAGTGTCTGTCGGGCGGTGCCATAAATTTGCTTTTTATCACTTCTGGCTAATATTATTCATGACACATGCAATGAGGGAAACTGCAACTACTCAAGCAAATTCATTTAAATTCAATTTTTTTATATATACACAAAAATACACACATATTTTATACATTTAAAATTCATGCTAGACATAGCAGGTAGTAATGGCAGTTGAAGCAGAGGACAAAGGATGTTCTTAATATCTCCACACAATTTGTCATTGTACTTGACTCAAGACCGCACAATTACCTCAGAAGTGAAAGCAAATAATAAAATGTGCTTGTCGTGCAATTCAGTACTACCCTGTCAGGCTGTACCGATGGCCCTTTGATGCTATTTCTAAATGTATATCAAACACTCCTCTCTCCGTGCATGTATACAGTGCATTCTCTGAGGAGTTATCTCTCATTTCCTCACATAAATTATTTCAATTAGGATACACTTGCACTGGAAGCACTTAATAAAAGCATGATTCACTTGGAACTGACCTGCAGAAAATATTCCTTCCAAAGGAGACTCATATTCTAACCAGCTGTGTTGTTTTATTTCTTCCCCTAAAGTATTATGTTCTATGAATACTGTCAGCATCTCTTTGATATGACTCTGGGAGGATATGGGAATCAACAGGAATGACTTCAACATGTGTCTAATCAGCCGGGCCAGAATCGGAGCTGTACTGTAACACTGTAACATATCTGTGCTCAGCTTTTCTAAATTAGAACCTAAACTTAGACTGCCCAAATGCAGTCATATTAGATGTAGATAAATCACTTTATCCTGTAAGCAAGCATCAGATGGGGATAACCACTGCTTCCCTGCCTAAAGAGAAGCACTTGATAAACGCGAAGACCCGAAGAGAGCAGATTTTTGTTTTGTTTTTGTTTGCAAATAGCACATAAAATGGGGAGGAGACCCATATTAATGGGACAAATCTCATGGTGACCGTTTTCAGCTCTGGGCAAGGATTTCTACTTCAACTAAGACTTATTTATCTACCGAAATACATTTTCCACGTATTTGACAAGAACAAATTCTGTTTTACTCAGCTATCTCTGCTGTAGTAATAACCATGAAGAGCCATCCATCTCCATCTCCCACTGATGCAGAGCTATCTGTTTATGTGATCGGCTCCTTTCATGTGGCTTGGGGAGATTAAGCATAGGGGAAGATGGGCTGCCTGTCTGGCCACAGCAACCACTCCCTCCCTGTCTCATTTTCCCCTTTCTCTCTCCTCCTCTTCCTCTCTTTATTCTCTCTCTCTCTACTGTTCTCTCTCCCTTTCATACTCTTTCTCTCTCTCTTGCTCTCTCTCTCTCCCTCCCTCCCAACAGCTTCCCATCTGGAGGCATCTACAGCCTTGTGTAGCCACTTCAAATGGAGGGAGATTAGTTATTTTGTGAACTTGGGCAAACCAACAGTACTCAGTGATAAAGTTGTTTTTCCTCACTGTGCTGTTTTTATTTTTTATTTTATTAAAGTTGAGAATGAGCACTATTCTAGATCAACTGAAGACCACAAGAGGGGAGATGAAAAAAGAGGGAGAACCTTCCAGAGACTTTTCTACTTGACCAGAAAAAACCTGCCATACACAAAGGTGTTTCCAATCTTGGCTCACACTTCATCATAACATGGCAAACATATTCATTATAACATTGCTCCATAAATCTGTCACTCTCTGTATGGATGCACCTTGTATTAAATATACCAACTTCATTAAATTAATTATTATTCTAGCTACGCAGTCAACTTCCAATGCCAGTAAGTGAGCTGTCTTGCTCTCATCAAATATTTCTGCTGTTGACATATCTAGTTTATATGTCTCTGTATCAGTATGATTTTTCCCCCAATCCATGCAAGAATGAAATATACACTTTGATGGGAAAGTGTAACAATCAACAACATATATATTTTTAGACCAAGTGCTTTATTTAGGCAGAATTATTTTGTTGCTATAGTAACTACCGGGATATGTTGTATGGTGCAGCTATATATTGTTGGACCTAGCTGCCATTGAAGAAGTGCTTAATCCAAAATTGGCAACTCTGTTGACTCTGTGTTTTCCCAATTCACAATGGTAAAAAAAAGAAAGTAATGTGGAAACAACTGTTTTAGTTTTGTGTGTGTGTACAGTATGTACTCAGAGTCTGGTTTGGTGACGTGTCTGAGAACTGATTCTAGTGAATTTAGAAATGAGTGTGTAGAAAGTGTAGAAAGGGGCGGGTAGGGAACATTTATTGGGCTGTATTCTAAAGGTGAATGTTGTAGCCATAAACAAACCCGGAGTGAGTTGAGTAAGACTTTTAGGGCATAATTTTCAGGTCAAACAGGTCATCGGAACCTCAAAGCATAAGACAAGTTATGAGTAATCTTTTTGCATCTGTCTATGTACAATACATGCACAGAACCCGGGGAGGATTTCAGGTTTGAGCACAGCAAAAATGACCTACAATCTACCACTCAGACCAGATTCCATATGTGGAAAAATATGAATGTAAATATATATATATTTTTGTAGCAAGTGGTGATAAATGCTTTTCAGTTGCGCAAATGTTTTTTTTGTGTGTGTCTAAAGTCAATGTTATTCAGCTGCACAGGGATTAATGTGACACTTGTTGTTTAATATGCAAACAAAGCAAACGTTCTCCACCTCCTCCCACAGAGCTTGACCTAGACAAGGAAAGTAGCTAATGCATGGAAAATCCCAGGAAAGAACCACTATTGTATTTCCAATAACAGACGTGTCTACTGGTACATGTCATCACTTTATATATTATACAATGACATTATTTCTAGGGCATATTTCTCTTTAAAAGCACCCATGGAAAGTGTTTGATTGGATGTAGAGGTCCAAGCTGTTATAAACCTGTCTTGCCAGGGTTGTTGTCTTGGTAACAACTAAACACTTTTCCTGGGACTAGCTTTTTTCTCTGGAAACTGAGTGCTAATTTCAAGCTGCATGTTAAGTGATAACCGTATGGTTTAGAATTGACGATTTCCAGAGAAGAGCCCCAAGTGCCCTTTAAGTACTTCCCACTTGAGTGTCAGAGGCTGAATATACCTCACTTTCCATCAAATCCACTTCTTCTGAGAGTCATCCATAAATGTATCGGCTACACTGCACTGGCTGTTAAAGTCCAGTCAGCCAAACAATAAGCTATAACCTGGACAGGTTGCTCGGGTCAGACATTTGAGAAGTATTTCTGCATGGCATCCTGTAACACAAGCTTAAGGGAGGCTGGGAAAGTATTTGTATGTGAAACATTAAATTAATTCCCTTTTCCTTGTGCCATTAACACTCCATAGCTGGGTGAACTAACTGACCTTCACTCTTCCACAGAGCACTGGGTGCAATTTTCTGACACGGTGACTGACTCCCCAGCGCAACACTGCTTGCACTTTGTTTCCTCCGGAGGTGCCGGCACCCAGCGTGAATCCAGCCCTCCTTCTCAGCTCTTCTCATAATGCTTGACTGGTAGAAAATATAATTCATTTGGACCTGCTTCCTGCTTTGTGGGATTTACATTTGTGCTGAATCAAAATTCTCATATTTTTTTAAAGCAACGTGTTTAAACACAATAAAAGGATATCAATATTTTATATGCATTTTAGCATGTACAAAAGGTGTTAGCTCCAGGAAAAACAATATTTCAACCAATTTAATTGGTCAAGATATTGGTGTTTGTGCATTTTTTTTTGCATGTGCTAAAACCTTAAGCAAATTTGTCCCTAAAAATACAAAAGCTTGCGTGAACATCTAATGTATGGAAATGGTTCACATTTTTTCAGTGGTGGCTTTCTGGGACTGCAGAACAATATCTTTATACAACAGAGAGTGGAATCGTGGGATGTATTTGTTGCTCTCTACTGCTTATGAGTCAGCATGACTACAGGCACAATTGGTCTTGGTCTACGGTCATTCCTTGGCTCTTCCTCACAAGGTCACCTGAACCTCCACCAGGCTGCATAGCAACAATGCTCCCCAATCTCATGAGCTCAAACTGAACTAACTGATGCACATGATTTTCAACATCTTTTGCATTGGTATTCTGTGCATTTCTCGAATTAGAAGAGACATTACTTTTTTAATATGATGTGAGACAGATATGGCCGTATGTACCATCTCATCTAAATGCCACACAATAGTAATTTTTTACGTAAATTAACCATTAAAATGGTAATAAAATTTAAAAATACTATCCATCTATAATCATATCCTTTTTTAAGTTGCTTCAGACATCTGTATAAGGTGTAAGAAAGATGTAGGGTTATTAGATGTGGCTTTTGTACATTACATTTAAACCCCAAATAATTCAAAGCATGTTATCGGTTTAAAATGTACAAAAGGAAGGTTTTATACAATGCAATACATATGCTTCAAGTCATCCTGTTGCTGTTTCTCCCCCCAAAAAATACACTTGTCAATTATGGGTAATGAACCTGAAGTGATGTTCGAGGAAGTAAATGGAAGATGTCTTGCAACCACCCGTTTTTTAAATGTTTGTCTGTGATGCATTGACACATGGCAATAAGATGTTAGTTTGTTTGAAGTTTTTTTTATCCAAATCTGACATTATGGCTTTGGGACCAGGACTCCCTGCACATCTGTAAGCCAGCGGAAATACCAAAATCTTGCATGCCTCTTTGATTGTTACATTTAAGATATCATGTGCGCTACTAGCTCAGCTGCTGCAAAGCATTAGGACTCCGTAACTGGGAGCTTGTAAAATACTTTTGGAAATACTATAGAAAGGGAGGGGAGAAGATGAGGATTCCACATGGTTATCCAAGGAGATGATAAACAAAGGGATAAGGTGATACACTTTAAGTGATATATTGAGCACATGTGGGATTGCAAAACGAAAAAAGAAAAAAAAGAAAGCCTTTGTATTGATTTATTCTAAGCCTTAGAGGCTAGTGTATCCAAGAACAAGATCAGTTCAGTAGATCACATCACCCTACATACTTTATAGATTTTTCCCCTCAAGTTATCAGAAAAGGCAGAAGGGGAAAAAATGCATGTTATATCCAGAGGTGGATATACAGAGGTCATGAAAAATACTTCTAGAAACAAAAGAAAGCCTCCAGCAGAGATTAATGCACTCCTTTGTATATTCCAATCTAGATTCCAGATTCTTCTTGCTTTTATATCTTTCAGAGCCTTCCTTCAGCATTGTAATCCCTGGATGGATATAGCTACATCATCCTCATCCGGTTCTTCAAAATAACGGCTTTGACCCCTGGTCCATGCCAAAGGATCCCGAGAGCCCATTTCCAAGCCTGCACCAAGGGGTTATGGCGCTCAAATCTTCGCCGTGTTACATTTTATAGAGCCGGAATGTGTTTATTCAGGGTCATGCACATTGAGTAGATTTACATCTTTTTTTGCAGAGAGATTAAGTTTTGTGTTGAGGGGAGTCATGTTCAGTGGAATATAAAGTCTGTTTGGAGAACAAGGATAGCCTAACTCTTCAACTGAAGGGCACACCCTGCTGTATCTTTCCTTGTAAATTTGTTTCAGATTTTCTTACCTGTTTCTCTCCCAATTTGATGGCCAATTATACCCTGTATTTCTTTACATTTTTCCCTCCCCCATGAACTCGCCACCTGCCTCCACAGGACAAGCTAATACCTTGAGGCAATGATCCATCTCTTCCAAGACGAGACTCACCCAACTATACTTACCAGGTCACCTTATCACTCCTCGGCGAGCTTGTGCCGGCTTTCCCTCCTCTCTCCCCCTGGGCCAGATGAGCCAAATGCCGCCCACGATCAGGGCTCTCAGCCAGGACCGGACAGGCGCAATTGGGTTTCGAACCGCGGCTGCAGTGGGCAACTTCCATTACGGGCAAATGCTTAGACCGTTATGCCACCCGAGGCCCGTGTTGTGTCTTTCCTAGCCATGGAAAGACACATGAGACATGCTCGAGCGACTGCAATGGGTCCGCAACACGTCGCAGAGATTTGCGTTGATGTTGCAGAGGGTGTTGCAGAGGATGTCGCATACCTAGCACAAAAATCAAACTCGCAACATGTCGCGTAGATGTTGCACAGCATTGATTGGTTGGTTAGCGAATGGAGGCGGAGCTGTCATGGTCATAGTTCATCGAGCTAGTACATCATTTTTCTACATTTTACATTTTAAGCATTTAGCAGACACTCTTATCCAGAGCATCATCCAGATTAGGGGAGAAAGATAAAAGCAGCGATTTTTTTAAATTCTGTGAAAAGACAGAAAAATACGATCCTTCATTTCCCTTAATACATTAGAGTGTAACATTATTTTCAAGAGTCGTCTGCTGGTTCCTTTGTTCCACATGAATTTACTCTATTATTTTAATGCTATAAAGGTGAGTTGTTCGCACACAAGCTGCTTTCATGACAGGCGTAGGCTACTTCCTTTTTTCAAAGGTTTTAAAGTCTGTTGTACTGACAGTATATTAAACTCTGAGATTCTGCAAACAACGAAGGATCGACTGTGGTCTTCACGTCATTCTAAATTATATATCCAAGGTTGCAAATATCCAGATGTTTTGTGTTGTGCTTTAGAGTACATATAAATGTAACATGTCACTACAACACCTTAATGCGCAGAATATTCAACTAGCAAAACAAAGAAAAAGCAGAGTGCATATAATTTTTTTAAGCAATAGCAGACGCTCTTATCCAGAGTGACTTACTACATGTGCATTAATACATGGTAAGAACAATCATAGTTCGCACAAGAGATCAGTGCAGTAATACAGCGATACACATTGTTGTCGGCAGCTGCATACCATACCTGTATATCTATGTTAACGTAGCAAAACTATCGATATCTATCTAGCTAGCTAGCTAGCAATCTGGTATCACGGCCAAATAAAGCTCGCTAACAGTAGCTAACGATATAGATAGCTAGCATCATTTGTTATACGGTATAAAATGAACCAGCTTCAGGAAAGATTGGTTGAAGAAGTTCAGAGGTACAGGAGTTCCCCTGCTTTCATGAAAACTTTACCGACCTTGTTCAATACATTTACGCCTACTAGTGTACAGAAGTGTAAGTACACCATGTCGCGTAGGTTGCGCAGAAGTATAAATTGCACAGTGTTTGCGAAATGTTGCATAGCGCGAACCACGAAAAGATGTCGCGCAAGTTACGCAGAAGCATGTAGAGGTCTTAATACTTCAGACACGCTCTAAGCTGGCCCAAGTGCTGGCCAGGCTTGTTGTGTACACAGTAGCTTGTGGACACAGCTTGATCACTCGTGGAGATGGCATGCCTCATCAGTGGGACATCCTTCTCCATGGAAGGCCCTGATACCCGTAATGTATCACATCCCAGGAAGCCCACTGACCGAGCAAGAAGGGCTTCTCCACACTCCAACAGGGTCTTCGGCAGTTTAACAACCCCCGCCCCGCAGGGGGGACACACCAAAAGGACAAATAAACTCAGCAAATACATTAAGCGACTCAAATAACAGCTGGGGGAAAGACGATGGGTAGCAATGGCTCTGGGTGAGAAGACTGAGCAGGCCCAGTGCTGGTAAAACAACAAAACAACACAGCTTGCCATTCAAACTGACTCCCCTTTCCCAAGAGCAGGAAGCCTGGGAAGATCCAGCGTCGACGTGCTAAATCTCCTTTCCTCTTCTCACATCTCACCTCATTCGTACACCCAACTGCTCCTGTTCATTCAGACACTGAGTCACAGAGTCATTCTCATGACAGATTTGTGCTGTTCAAACTAATATTTCAGAGTACACTTTCCATGGGTGTGTTTAGTTGGTGTATGATTACTGCAAGGGGTCAATCCAGTTGGCTTGGGGGAAAAAATGTTTTATTTAAGCTGACAGTACTGCCATTGGTTATTGATTTTCTTTTTATTGCACTAGCTTTTGCTTTTTGTTTACTTAGACCATAAAGCGTGCCCAATCCTGGAACCCCCAGTCGACCAGGTTTACTTCCACCTGACAACCTTTTGTGCTTTGGTTAATTACTATATTAACCAATTTAAATACTCTTTCCCATTCTGGGATTGTTGATATAATGAGCTGAAAAACTAAGAGAAGTCATCCAGAAGTCCAGGTGTATTGGGCACCCCCTGCCATAAAGGTATGTGAAATATATGAATAATGTATGAGTAGTTTTACTCGATGCGTTTTTTAGGATCATGTTTTTTAGCAAACGAAAAAGGTCCATGCCTTAATCTGCAACAAAAACATACGTAGTCTACATTTGTGCAGCAATAGCCATCCTTATAACAATAATTTCATGCAGTGGAATCACAGTAGATAAAGACCATCATACATTTTCATGTAAGATTTTTAATATGCTGTCTGAATGTCATTCATCAATGGTCACATTTGAAGTTTACTTTGAGATGGATTTTTTTGGGATGAGGTTTCCTTTCATTTTACAGGGTCTACAATCACCTGAGCAGTCAGAACAAGCAGTGCCCTATACATTCCTGCAAGCAAACAGACCTCAGCTCAGTTAATTCAGACTCGAAAGAGATATCACAATGCTCTTACAAAAAAAAAAAAAAAGTCATATGGGGCCTAGAGTGTAGGACAGCCCGTGACATTAGACATGAGGGTGAAAGATATAAACTATGGAGGAAAACAATTGAGCAGTCACAAGAGAGCTCCTCTGTGATTTATCAGAGGGGCGTGTTGAGGCTTGCGTTGCCAATGAAATCTTCAGTCTTTCATTCTCCTCCACATCAGTCTCTTATGGATTAACTCCTCTGGCCTGCGTGGACTTAAAGTGCCTCAGAAGTTGTAAGTCTATATGGCAACATGTTCGGGAGGTATAAAGCACCAAGCTTCAGGAGACCTAAGGTTTCAAGGACGGAAAGACGAGCCGTGGGATTGCTGCCGGCTGACCCCATGATCACCAAACCTTGGCTGGTATTTTTTGAAATTGATTGATCTATTTGGCCACAGCAGAAAGCAAAACATAAACATTTAAATAAAAAAAACAGAATGAGTCAGAATGAGTCTATATATATATATATATATATATATATATATATAATATACAACATATTAGTCTCAATAGAGGATGGCAATACAGCACCCATCTAGGATACAAACAGGCCAAAGAAATTAGCTTCACCTACACCCACCACATAGCTTTGAATGGCAGCTCCAGGCAATACAGGGGGATGGCCGATCAGGGTCACATGCCATTGGCCCATACTTCACGTATGAAAAAAGGAGAAAAGTAAAAAAAAAAAAAAAGAGTAGGAAGGTCTGTTTGCAATTACTCCAAGGTTGTGAAAGGCACGTCGCGATGGCTTTTGCGGAGGATTCGACTGTCAGGCCCCCTGCCGAGCTCATCAGGGTGTCCCTGGAAAGTATGTGTGCCAGAGAGCTGGGTGGAGTCCCGTGGAAGAGGGCCCGTCCTCCAGAAACTTCCCCCCTTGTCACGCTGCTCTGCGCCCCAGCTGCTGGTGTTAAAGTTCGCACAGAAGAATGAGGAGACCGCGATGGGGCGGCCATAAATATCCCACTCCTCCTGGGACCGGGCGAGGAGGAAGAGCCCTGGAGTTTGATACTTGTTACAGATGCAGAGCACTTCAATTTTGATAAGGCACAGAATAGACTGGGTTTAACATGGGTTTATACCTTGGGCTGTATACTGCTCTGAACCCAGGTCACAAGTGACTCATAGGGAACCACATTTGGTTCTGAAATTTGTTAGAGCCCAAGAGTGTAGAAATATTACACGAGGTGTCATCAGAGATTGATATCAACTTGACATGCAATGGTTGAGATTAAATCTGATCTATGGAATTTGTAAAGCTAGGCTTAACTAAGAGTTAGGCTAATGGTCTGGATCTAAACAAGTGTGATTCCAATGGCTCCAATAGAGCAGTAGGTTATTGGTTTTAGCCCACAGAGAATAGATGACAGCTCATTTCAGCTAAAAGAGAGCTGGAGCACTGAGCAAGGATCCCCTCAAATGGGCTCAATCAGGGGATCTCATTGGTCACTGAATCAGAATCTGGCCATCCTATTGGCTGATGACAGTGTGAGTATTTATGGGCTCCAAGGGATGAGCTAAACATCACATTAATGGGATGTGCAACACATTTCCTTAATACAATACAATTAAGTGAGGCATACAGAGATGCCCAGCTGCTGTATGTCCAAATGGTACAACTAATATAATTGCATGGGGCAACTCCCCACATCCCAACCATCCTAAAGAACCATCCTAAAAAGGCAATCCTCGGGGCCTCTTACAGCGCAGCGGTCTAACGCACCCGTATTTTGGCTGGTCCTGTACAAGTGCGAGCTGCCTATCACGGCCTCAGGGAATAGCTTTCCTCATAGGAATGGGCGCGAGTTCGTGGGGAAGGCCAATCGAAATAAATAGAAGGTGTAATTGGCTACTAAATTTGGAGAAAAACAGGATAAAATCTGAAACAAAATGTTTTAAAAAAGGCAATCCTCAGTGAGTATGAGTCAGTGTTCATCATCACCTCCTGTGTCATCAGAGTTTAACAAGGTCAAGTTTGTTACAAACAAAGGCAGCAATACATGAAGAACTAACCATCCTTAAACACATGTGGTGCCATTTTAAAGGAGTGTGGCCCATTATGTGCTGTTTGCTTTTCCCATAAATTTAATGGAAGCCACACACTTTGTCATCCTCTGTGGTCTTACATTGCTTCCTCCAAACAATATGACAGATATTTTTATATTATATAAAAAATGGCAAAATTAGATTGTTAAAAAAATACCTCAGTCTGTAAGCCCTGTCAAAAAAGGTACCAGCTTGGAAAGGTATACTTAGCAGTAATCATAAAAGAATGTCGATATTCAGCTACGAAAGAGGCCATCGGCATGGCACTGTGCGGAAAGGAAAAAGGTTTTATTATTTCCTTTGAAAAATTGATTCCAATTTATAAGGGGTCCTCCAAGGGTGTCATATACAATTCCCCCCTCTTTATACTAAATCTTTCAGGCAGAAGCTTTTAAAACTTCAAATGCACCAATATCTGCTTACACATGTCATGGTACACCCCTATATAGGCCTTTCCTGTTCCCTCTCCTCCCGAAACACAAACGTGTGTGCTGGAAATGGGGCAGTTATTTTCCACAGATAAAATGGGGGGGACCTGCACACTGTAAAAAGCACACATGTTGTCTGGCTTTTCCATCATGGGTCTGGACAACAGTGCATCCCATCAGCCGCAACCATCAGATGGGTGCAACAAGACGTATAAACACAAACAGCCTTCTCATTGTCAACCATTCACCACCAGAGAATGGGCTCATTTAAAAAAAAACTTTTACACTACATTGAACTTATAGAATTATTTGTCATTTCCAATGATGAAAAAAACCTTACCAATTGATATTTGAAAGAAAAAAGGAAGAAAAGTAAAAATGTCGAACAACGAACCAAAATAAACCGTCTGCTGAATTCTGGACTACAGCATCCAGATATTGACAGGAATGAATAATGATGTTTTATGTTCAGCATGAAGAGGAAATTATCAGATTTTTCCCCAAAATACTACTACAATTGCATGACCCATTGCCCATTCTGAAGGCCAGAAGTGTCAGGTGTATCTTGGATATGGAGGAATAATAACATAAATGTCATGCCCATTGTAAAACCCTGAGGGGACAGCATTCACCTTTGGGGTGAGCAGCATCTGAAGGTTCTGGAAAATCAGTGTTTATTACAAGAAACACAGAGTGGAAATAGAGCAGAAATAGCTTGTTGGCTGGAAAAAAAATCAGACAATTTCCGAATAACCACAGGGCGAGAAACAAACATGTTGTCCTGAATGACACAGCATGCTTTTAGCAAAGGAATTTGTTTTTGTTTGCTTCTAAATAAAAATTGGTATCACAATGTTTTACCAAAATCAAAGGACCCCACAAAGGACTGCAAGGTAAAAGTGTGCAAAGTGTGCATTAAGGCCAAGCACAAAGTCTCCCCTGGCTCCACATTGACACAGATTTGCAATGATTAAGAGCTGAAGCCCCATGAGGAAAAACTCCCATTTCCTCCCAAAGCAGAGGTGTTTATTGCGATCAGTTGAATCCACGTCCTGCAAAGCTTTGACTGCACTCACTGTAATGATGTAAGCGACAACATATTGGTCTAGAGGACCACATGTCCAGGAAGTAATACTGTACAATGATATTGTATTTAACTGCCACGGAGGGTTCAGGGAAGGGTTAGTCATGTTTCCTAGGGTTTGTTAAGTTGTTCAACAGGAAAAACATTGGGGTGATTATTACCATAAACATATAACTTTAAGTGTTTAATATAAAATATTCCCCTATGTCAGTATAATAATCACCCTTCAGAAAAGGTGCCTCAGAGGGTCTTATATTGCGCACGGAGCATAAATCATCAGTGCCATTACAGTAATCTGCACAGCTTTACCCGCTAAATTAAGTCCTGAGCTGGGCTGACCCAAACAGCTGAGCAGCACATGTTGGACCCCCTGCTGCTTTTCAAAGGGTCTCTTGATAAATTTCCATGGAGCAGATATTTTACGAGGTACTTAACTGTACAAATATATATTTTGGATATTTTAACATAAACACACACTGATTTAACTTTCTTTTGTCCACATGGCAAAGTTACTGGCTTATTTATGTTACTTGTTTTTAATCTTAATTTATAGAAGACATTGTAGGTTCCGCATCTGTCATCTGTGGCATTGTTCATCAGAAGTTCTTTCTTAGAAGGTTGAGGAGGGGCGATATGATTTCTCTCCTCTGAAAAGTGTGTGCGGGGCTGGGGGAAGGCATGTACCAAGAACTGTTTTGCAGGTGAGAATTTTCTTTAGTGCAGTTTATTTCCTTTAATGAGTGCCATGCTATAGCAAAAATCTAATTGTGTGATACATCCAACTTGTGATCAGAAAAGCACCATTGCCAGAGAACCGCAAGTCACTTGATCTTTTTTAAACCAAAACTACAGGAATCGTTCTACATTACAGAAACATTTCACAATTTTGGCAGAGTTGTGCGCCTTGAGATAAGTCCAGGTATGTTACAGAATATTATGAAAAACAACAGTGCAATTATTTTCATTGCAAGTCAGACACTGGAGCCACAATAATGAAAATGTACTGCCATCCAGGAGTATACAACATTGAAGCAAACAAACATATTAAAAATGTCATTAATAAATGTTCAAATCACCATGGTAACATTACTCAATCGGTCACCATGGATATATTAATTTAAATGTGGTTATTCTTAAGGTCAAGGCATGTCCATATACTGTTTAAACTGTGTGAAGAGCCCCAAACAGCAGCTCCCAGTGGTACACAATAGTATATACAGTGCAAATACTGTATGTCTAAAGCCGACATCATACTGAACATACTGTATAGTCCAAACACATTCTTATTAGAACATCAAATATTAAGATATTCAGCTGCTGTATGTACTCAAAAAATGCACATGTACAAACAGCATACATTGTATAAAATAATTGAATCTCATAAATCATAATCATAATGTTTGTGAACTGACTACTGTCATGATTGCATGAGACACAAAGGGAGACACCAGTCATAAGTGTCATGACACAATACATTTTACTCTGTATGGCACCACTCCTTGACATTGGATGAGACATTTGATGAGACTTATTATGATTAGAGGAGGGCCTCTGTCTTTTTGGAGATATACTCACTATAACTTTGATTTACATTTTCATTTTACACATTTTGACTTAAGAGTTAATTTTTGTTGTTGCTTACAAAACCTTATGGAGTTTGTTGTCACTGAAATTTACCAAAGAATGTTGAATGAGAATAAAACAAAATGTAACTGTTGCTTGAAATCCCTACTTAAAAGGAAGGACACAGTGCATTAAAGTATGCTTAAATTGAATAGAGCCCTGTACCCTTTGTTCTCGTTTGAGATCAGAGTTAAGTAAAGTACTGCTGTGAGTGAGGAATGCATTGTTATCAGACCTGATTGTTGAATCCATGTTCTTTCCTAAAACTCTGTCCCATTTACACAGAGACATAAGCATAAAATTACTTGAATTGTGCTTATGTGATTGGGGCCTCTGATATGCTAAAAAAGGCAGTCTTGGTTCTGATATTGTTACCTCTGTTACATTCCCAGTGACAGACAACCTTGTGATGGGGCAGTGAAACCTAGCTGATGTACCATGCCTGAGAAACAGCCTGTCGGAGCAATAAAACCACCTGGAGACCTGGAGAGCAATGAAAGTCCAAAGTCTCTCTTCCTCATTGTCAGATATGGTATGGATTAGTTTAGCAGGGTTTTTTTTAACACATTAAATCTTATCACATGTGAAGTGACAGATCATCACACCTAAGGCTTTTCTTTATGCTGGAGCTTTCAGAAGACGAATTAGACACAGCGCACAAATCAAGATATTTATTGGTGAATGATACACCTTAAAAGATACAGAAATCCCAGAGGGCATTGAGATATTTTATACATCTGCTTCAGTTTGGGTCCAAAAATACGTCCGATTCATTATGCAATTGAAACAGCTTAATAATGGTCACTTTTTGTAAGTACCCTCATTTGTTTAAATCATTACCAGGGGGGTGGATTTTTCAGTTAATTTCAGCTCCCATGCATGTATATAATTTAACAAAGTATAGTGACATATGGATTACTTGTACAATACATGTCTCAGCAAATACATTTTTTTAAGATAAAATGAGATTATGATGAAATTTAATGTGTATACAATGGGATTCAAAAGTCTGAGTGCACTACCAAGGTCTGTTTGTTCTCATCGTTCATCGAAAACTAACACAACATTTTTACTCATGTGGTATTTATTATTCAAGAATGTCATAAAACACTGATACAAATAAAACAATGTTTGTTTGAGAAAGGATGGTATGAAATTGAAATATCTATAAATATTTTGTTTGCACACCATTGCCTTTCATTTCCTCAAAATGTTGTGACACCTTATTTTTCATACATGGACACTCCTAATACACAGTGTGAATTATTTTGGTCTTGTAATAATTTAGGTAATTAATATGGTCCTCTATGTGTTCTCATTGCTACTGTAGGTGCTTTAATCTTGAAAAAGGACACTTCCTTTGCAAAAGTTTTTGCAGCTGTTTGTAATTATGTCAGCAGAGCTTAGTGAACTGGTTAGAGGTCAAATTGTTCTCCTGAGTAAAAATGTTGTGTTCGTTTTTTATGAACAAAACAGATATTTGTAGTGGACTCAGACTTTTGGACCTCACTGTATATGAAGGGTGTAACCACATATTAAATATTGGGGGGGACATAATGAAAGGGAATGTTTTATATCAACAAATTATTGGGGGGGACACGTTCCCCCCGTCCCCTCCACACCTATGTTATACGTATATTCTGGAATGCCTGTAAATTTGTTATTATCAAACAGACTGGATCTGTATGTTTACTGGAAAGGATTAAAACATTTGTCCTTAACTTTGACCTACAAGTCACTTCACTACACTACACTACATACGCTTTTTTTCAGTGTAAATACCATTTTGAATGTGATCAATGTATTTAGCAAGTCAAAGTTAAGGACAAATGTTGATTGAATCCAAGCCATAGTTTCATGATCAGTGTTTCAGTTTAAATATTATGGAAAATGGAGCCAATTTAGGGAGCTACCACACACATGATGATGACTCCCATTTAGTTATCAGGGACACAGTACATGTGAATGGAAGGACATAAAAATATAGGCTGTAAATTCTGCAAATTATACCGTCACATCCTGATAACAGCTATGTTTAAAGGCCTGTGTTCCCAGAAAATGCTGAAGAGTCAGGTGCATTCAACATAGCAAGAGACCAGGTGGATGGACTGTCAACAGAACACTGAGTTCTCTAGAAACACATTTGTTCTTAATGTCCCCAACTGTAAATATGACACTCCAGAGAAACTTGAGAAGATAAGAAGTATAAACCAGTTTCTTCACATTGCATTGTACAGGAAACAATCTGTGTTTATGAGGAAACAAAAAGAATAGCACACATCGTATTGACAAAACAAGGCTTAAAGTGTCACAGTAGCAACGGACTAGTCTGGTTTCCACCAAGGTTAAAGCTTTGTGTCCATTGTGCTGTCTCTGTGCATGGGGGTCAAGAGCGCAAAAGGACTCAAGGGTCCATATATTTGGTCCTAAGTTCTCTTTATGCCTGAATGTATTGATCACATATGAACGCCATTAGGAACAAGAAGGCTGTCTTTTGATCGGTACCCATAAAAGTCACAGTATCTGTTTCCTCGTTTGATATGCCAGGAATTTGCTACCATTTGTGTGGGTGCTGATAACATCAATACCATGTGCTGTAAAGTCACCCCAACCCAGTACTCTCCCTAAATATCTGGCCAGGGACCTGTACTAAAGATATTGCCTTTTGTTTCAAGATCAGACAAAATACAACGTCCTTGAACATATCAATGTATAGCACCTGCAACACCTCAATGTCAAATCATGTGGAATTATCTGTCCTGCAGCTCCGCTCTGCCTTTTTTGTCCGGCGAAAAAATATGACAAAATCATGCAGTTTGGTCTTAACCTACAGAGCTTCTATGATAACATATCATTCATAATGGGGTGTCATGGGTCACTCCCCTAATTCACTCCGTTGTGACACCCAGCAATGCATGGCCCATGACACAGCGACCATTTACATTCCTCCTCTACAAAGGCTTTCACACATGCACACACATACACACACACACGCACAAACACACATACACACACACACACACACACACACGTGCACAGCGCGCAGTATTTTCCCATCTCACTCTCATTGGGTGACATGTAATCCCTTTTCCTGGCTTCACCTGATCTGTCATCAAGGTGCTGTTTTGCCTTGCCGCATCAGGGAGGGCATCCTCTCTCCCAGCAGGAAAGGACCTGGAGAGCTGGGGGGGATCAGAGAGCCGCGGGCAGGGCAGAAGTCAAGTAGCCTCTCCAGGCCCACCCTTAACCCCAAGCCGAGGGTTTGTGGACACCGATGAGATCCCGCCGGAGTGGAAGCAAAAACCTCTTTGAAAAGCATCTCCCTGTTTTTCCACAGCTCAGTAGCTGATAACTCCTTTACTAGCACTGGTTCCCAGAGGGATCCCTGGGCCATGACCCCAAATCCTTGCAGCCTTGTTAAATCCAGGTAGGGTTACCCTATACAGCCTCAATCACAGACTGTAAATAGAGCATGTATGTTCCTGGATATTTTTTCAAAAATGTTTGTATATATATACATTATTGTAAAGAAATAAATGTAATTCAAATACATTTGATCTCAGCCTGCCTCAGTCTCAGATTTCTTCATAATGTCCTCTACAGAAAGTTAAGACTCTTTATATTTAACTATCTAAATATACATGTGTTGTTTGGATAAAGGAAATTTGAATACAGTTTTGCTGAGGGATGCAAATTTGGAAGTCTCAAAGTGGAATAACCTAAATTGTCACAAAAGGTCAGGCCCTGTTAACATAAATAGTGGGGCACTGGATTTAGTTCTGTAAACATGCTGCATGGATAAAGTATGAATACACTCCAAAAAGAAATACAAAAAACATTGAGCTGTTTCAAAATAATCATATTCATACAGATTTTTTACAGTGGGAAATAAGTAAATACATGTGTTCACATTCTGTTCTTCATGTAATGCCTATAAATAGGTCAAATATCCTAAAATAAAACAAAACACTATGAGTTCCATTGAATCCACCATACATACTTTATTGCCAAACTTTGGTATGTAAAAATGCAATTGTCCTGAATAATTATGGTACTTAAACTTGTTGAAATAAGCTTGTTTACTTCTTTAAGATAATTAATTTTGTCCTTCTTTTGCAAGCAATATCTTAAGTAAGGAAGCCTGAAAATATAGACATTGTTTGGTGTGGAGTGATACATTGCAAGTAAAATAAGGTACATTCTTTAGGGAAAAGGCTGTTCCTTTACATAGGATTTACATGCTGCTTTGGAATAACAAATGGAAATGCATGCACCAGTGGAAACAGGAGATAGTTTTGTTCTCTGATAATAGGACTGATGTATCAAAGGGAAGACAATTTGTCAGCAAAAACTTGTTTCAAAATACAATGAGGCGCAAATGCGCAACAACAAAAATGACATGTTTCCTTCACTGTCAGGAAACTAAATCCAGTTTTAGGTTACAAAGAAAGTCAGGGTCAAATTGAATTCAATTACCTTTGTTCGTGAAGAGCTCTACAGACTTCTGTTCTTGAAAGTGTTTACACAAATTTGCATGTAAGCAATGACACATTTGCATGTGCATGCTTCCAAAAAGTATAATTATGGCTACAAAGGCAACAACAAAAAGAACACATAGGCAGAAAGAGAATGCTTAAATGCGTAAATTCCTGAACTCATATAACCCCCATTATCACTTTGATCAAATGTTAAAATGATAAATGTCAAAAAAGTGTGAATTTATCATTTATAATCAAGCCTTTGTTCGTATTGGCTCCTTATCACACCAACACTGTTCAAACCACAGTTGAGATAATATTTTCTGGAAAGGGGAAGGGATTGCATATGCCTTACTGCCAATTACCTAAGAACCATGAACAAGGAATTTGACAGTTACTACCTTGTTTGCTATACAATGTCAATGTGGCATGCAGGCTCTGCCATTCCTCCTCCTCTATGTGGATGTATATCACCAGAAACACAATACAGGTGCTGATGATATAAACTTCTGCTGACGGTGTTTTGCCCTTGCCGCTGTCCAGTGAAACTGAAGAGATGATGAGAGTGGTGGCGTGTCATAAACACACCCAGAATTTGGCTGGCTTAAAGGTGATTTGCCTGTGCCTTTATCAGCACAATCAGCTGTCAGCTTGGAAAACATGGTAATTAAGTGCTGTGCACTTGTCAAAAGAGTACAGGCAACACATTTCTTATTATATTACAAGTTGCCTTTCAGGAATTTGCGCTCTGTCTTTTTTAAACACTAAATCTGCAGGTGGGGAAGATAAACAAGGCTACATACCTTTGCTAAATGAATAGGGATTCTATCCCTTTTGTTCATGCCCATTGCCTCCCAATGCTAAATACTGTATGTGCCATTTATTTTCAAAGTCAAAATAAGGTTGTGTGTGACTTTTGTGCGGCAGAGTTCACATAGATCTCAGCTTAATAGATTCTTAATGTGCAATGGAGTGTAGCATATCATATACCTATGTGCTAAATTACTGGAGCGACAAAGTAAACAGTTATAGAACACCTGGAAGGGTACAGTATTTATGTGTGTGTGTGTGTGTGTGTGTGTGTGTGTGTGTGTGTGTGTGTGTGTGTGTGTGTGTGTGTGTGTGTGTGTGTGTGTGTGTGCGTGTGCGCGCTATGGGAACGGGCAACACATACTACCAATTTTTTTTATATATCCCCACTAGATGGTAGAACACTTTCCCGCAACAGGTTTATAGGGGGTGCAAATGTCAGGACACAATGCTATTAAACCTTGTAAAAGTTCATTTTGGCACAGTACAAAACCATAACTGAACAACAAAGGACACATACGTATTATCATTCACTAAGTAGCTTACAGTGGTATTAGCAACATTTGAGTAGCTATCTATCCATATCTGGGTTTATTTTGCTAACAGTTAATGTGGCACATTACAGTAAAAGGCTAAAGCTACCTTGCATGGGCACAGGGATAACACTCATTTATTGGTTACAAATTATTATATTATTGTGTAATATAGATTTTTTCAAATGACCTAGCTATGGTCCATAAATATGCAATCAAATGCTAGCAGTAGCTATGTCAGTTCTATGGTGGAAAATAAGAATATCCAAGATTAGAGATATCCAGCCGCATCAGCTAACATTAACAGGAATGAGAAGGCTGTAGTAACACAATTATACTTGGCCAACTAGCAAATTAACTGCTTTAATTAGCAAGCTAAAAATAACTTTCTAGTCTGAACTGTGCAGATGACATACAAGGCATTGTACCTTTTGCAAAGTACAGCTAAAACAGCTAGCAAGACGTAAATATTCAAAAACTAAAATATACTGTAAGAAAGAAATCAATAACACGCTAGTTATATAAAGCCACAGCTCCTGGTTTATAATAATAACATGCATGAAAACATGTTTTGCTATATTAGAGCAATATTAGAGCAAAAAGCGAGTAGATTGTAATCACCAGTCCAAACTATAATTTCCCATTTATGATTACAATATGAATAAGGCTTTCATTCATTGCAGTTACAGTAGTTCTAATCAAATATCAGTGAAGCAAAGTGAAGTGAAGTGAAGTGATATTTGTTGCAACTGAATTCTGACCAACACCTTTGTGTGATAACCGTCTCAAAGCCTTAGGGACAATTGTGGAAAGTATGGGAAACTGAACGTTTGAGCTTGCAATTATGACATGTGATCTCAATTCCACTGAAAAGATATAGATTGTCTCAAGGTTATTTCCATAAATTACTTTCCCATTTGAAAAATACATAGATTCCATTAATTCACCCAACTGGTTTGTGGTTTGCCACAGTCTTGACTATTGTGCAACACAATCTCAGAGACCATAAATAGAAGAGCATTTCTGGTAATTTCCTGTTTGCCTGTGAGAACGAGCAAAAGGTTATTTATTCATAAAATGTCATATTTGTGCCCATGGCAACTCAAAGTGTAACTTTGTTTAAAATCACAAGTCATATGCAGTAAACCAATGCAATTACAGTACTTGGCAGTGGAAATCCTAGATACAATCCCTAATCAAATTCAATCAAAAGCATATGGGACTGTAATGCAGTAATGATTGTGACCAATAATACCACACAGTAACTGGAGTACAGTGATCAGGTGTGATTTATAGGGTTGCAGACCTGAGTCATATCATTCCTGTTTGTGTCAATCTATAAGCTATCTTTGGGAATTCATACTCATTCAGCAATCACAAAGTTGAAGAACAAATATAAACAGTGAATGCCAGTATGAATTTATAACAATTAGTCCAAAAATACAATGTTATATATTTTGCATAGTTGAACCTGATCAGGGAAATTACAGAGATAATTGCTTTCACAAATAATAGATAAATGCCTGCTTTTAACAAACAAAAAACAGTCTGCCCTCAAGACTGTGTGGGAAACAACACGTTCAGTGGCTTTGTCATGAGAGCTGGGTAACTGGAGACAGATAAACATGATTGTGATGCAAGTCAGTGCCTTTGCAAACATGCTGAATTTGACACTTTGGGAATGGATCAAATCTGTTTTAAGGGCATCAGCAGATTTCTATCAAAAGCAGTTAGCAATACAGATATTCATCTTGTACTGCACACCCTGCAATATTTTCACTGAAATGGATTCAAATAAATATCCCAATAACAGCCTAAATATGAGAGAGATATAGACAATTAAAAACACTTCTGCAACGACACTAATATTATTCAGGCTGCATTGCTATCGTCAGATCTGACGGAGGACCACGTGCTGTTCAAATAAAGGTGTGCTGTGTGTTGTTAAAAGCTATGCTAACCTGTGGAGACGGGTGAATTCTCAAAGCCATGATTATGCAATAACATTGGAAGGTTTGTGGCCTTCTGCTAAAGCAAAGCTCGGGGAACAGGCCCAACTGTTGCAGTACAGGCTCAGGTGCAATAGTCTTTGGCCCTTTGTTCTCCTTCTCAGGTCTCCAATAACACAGTGTTAGGGGGACAGGCGCTTTGGTTTTAGCTGGAGTTTTCTTTTCACAACGCGCTTACATAGGGAAAAGATATTGGCAGAGAACTATGTTTCACCTTTTTTTTCAAGGCAATGCGTTCCCAACTGAGCCATGCACTCTGGAAGAAAATGTGCTTGCAAGTCCCATCAGATCCAGCCGATGACACATGACATCATCCGCAATCTGACTGTGTTTACCACGACTCCTTTTAAATAATTACCGACAAGTTTATTCAATTTATGAGTAACATGTCATATCTAAAATACTACATGTCTGCAATAAAAGTCGTGACAAAAAAATAACGAGTTATTGTATTTTAGCCTACAGATCCCCCCCTTCAAAATGTGAACGCTAATGCCAAACACAAGATTATGGTATTTCAAGTAGGATTTACCTTGTCTTTGCGATTGCATGTCTTGCTTTACCCCACGGATCACAGTGTTCTTGTTCATCTGTAACCCATGTTTGGCGATTTCTTTCACCATGTGTCTTCAAGTCCCCACATTCTTCTCTGTCAGTCTGTAGCTCTATGGAATTAATAGAAAAATGCTTTTAAAATGTATATACTACACAATTTATGACCTTATTGTATTTCCACGCCGACAGTTGCATCACATCTGTAATGCACGTACAGATAGATCAAGTGATGAACAGGTCTTTGATTTCTTTTTCTTCTTTTTTTCAAGAAAGCGTAGTGCGTTTTATGTGCAGTTAAACATATATGCTATAGCTTTCAGGTCCAGTGAATATTTATATTATCTGCAAATATCTTACACATAATGCACTGTAGATAGCCTTCATGTAGATATTGTCGCCCCAACGGCGCCTGTCACAGTCCATATTTTTCAATGTGTTAAAACTGAACGTATATGCCAGGATGCTTCAAAGCACAGTAACGAATGTGGGCATACGTGTGGCTTTTGTGTAGCTGAAATGATTGCGGGAATATTCTTTGATAGAATGAAAAACAAGCATAAACTAATTTAAAATTCAGCCTATACAAGTACTTAATTTGGTCGTGACTCGTGGATTGAAAATGTAGGCTATTAATTACATAATTAGCTTGAGCTTGACACATGGCACAGGCGCGCGCGACTTTATTTCTGCGACGTTTATGTTTACGACACCAGTTAGGCGTCTTTGGCATTAATATACAGCTACTACTCTACTACTCTAGATATATTTACAGGATTGCGAAAATATACATATTAAAGCAACACGTCATCGTGCCATGGCATTGATAATTCAGCTGGAAAGGAAATCTCATCAATTTCATCCTATTCTTTCGTGGAAATACATTTTCAGTGCATCCCAAACACTTCACAATCCACTGTGATAAAATAATCTCCTTCCAGTTTGGTCTTTTGAGAGCTGCAGATATAGTGAGGTCTTCTGTGTTGTCTAACAAAACTTGATTTAAAGACTTTGGAAGCCTCCCAATGAGTCAGCTTTTCATAGACATGGAGGATTGGACCCCTACCTGAGATCTCTATAGGCCATGAACAGTTCTAAGAACTAACAACCAGGAATGCTCAACTTGGTTCCATTAAACTTATTTCGTTTATTTGTATTGTCTACTTCCTGTCCTCGTTTTTTTCAATTTATAACTGCCTTTTTTATTTTGTATTGTTAGCAACTTTTTAAGATCTTTTGTATTAACTTTTGTAGGAGTCACGTGCACTTGTATTTAAACATGCTGTATTCAACATATTAATACAAATATAACTGAATCAAATCTCAAAACATTTTTAATATACAATTGTTTATTGACACAGTACAGTCGCATTGTCATGCTAACAAATTACAAGTCAAAGCCATTTTACAGTCATATTTTAAAGTAATTTACAGTAATACATTTAAATATATTTTATATGATATTGATGTACAACATGCTTATATTTACAGCTAAATATATACACTGCAGATTTTCTGCAAACTGGTGAGCCTGAACAGCAATATTAGAAAAATGACATTTTTTACAGTGATTTTCAAATATCTATTTTAAACATTGAGCATGTTTGAATCTACCAACAGTCAAACAGGGGACATGGAGAGACTCTAAACTGCCAATGCCCTGGTCTGATTGTTACTGGGATGCGCGGGTCATGGCGGGCGAGGGCCTCTTCAATATGGACTCGACAGAAAAAGACAACGACTCAGTGGATGGCACCTTCGTCGCTGGTTGCTTAGACACGAAATCTTTCGAGTATCTGTCCATGCTTTTGAAGCTGTGGAGATCCTTAGCAGCCCCCTCTCTGTATTTTCGCGCGGCCTCCTCGAAGAGCTCTTTGCAGTTTGGGCCCTTCAGTTCAGTCCCCGTTTTCTCGCTGAGGGTCTGCTGGATCAAGGAGTGGAAGGAATTCAGCTTCATGGAAAGGGTGTGCTTGGCACTGTCTTTGCTGAGCCTGTTCAGGACATGCTCCTGGCTGCCGGGGAGCGGCGGCATGTTGGGGAAGGCCTGTCCAAAACCCCTCTTGGGCAGGGAGAAGGCTGATCGTTCCCTGGGGCCCTGTGCGCGAGCCCCCCTTGCGGCTCCATCTGAACTGGCTGCAGGTCGCAGGGTTCGGGGGCCGCCCGCGAGCCTTCCAGTTTAGCCGCCGCCGCCACCGCCGCCGCCACCACGTCCTGGTCGGGTGAGAGGCTCTCCGAAGCCGGCATCATTTTGGGGTCCCACACCGCGCCGGGCTTCATGTTCTGCACCGCCGTAGCATTGAGGAGGCACTGCTGGTAGAGAAGGGCGTCACCGATGTTGCTGCCTCGGGGCCACATCATGAAGCGGGACGGGAGGGGGTACTGCCGGTAGGTGGTGGCCACACTCACGTTGGAGGAGATGAGCTCCATGTTTCCAGCACCGGCATACTGCATGGACAGGTCCAGACAGTTGGGAAGGAAGTTGCAGAGGTCCTTGGGCTGGGACTCCACCTGCGCAGAGGAGTAAGCCGTTTTGTAGGAATTGTACTCGGCAGCGTGGACCATGCTGTTAGGGAGGAAGAGGGAGGCGGCGGTCGCCTGACTGGACTCCAGCATCTCTCGCTCTTTGTACTCTCGTTCCAGCATGATCGTCTCCAGCTCCTTGTCGGCAAAGGCCCTCCGCTTCCTCATGCGGTCACTCAGGGGGGGAGGTAGAGATGGGTTGCCTCCCATAAATGGGTCTGTCTGAACTGGACGATATCCTTAATGAAGAAGGAGAGCAGTATTAGATATGTAATTCATTCCACTTTTAAAAGATCTAATGTACATGCATCGTGAGAATAATTTAGAAGGTCAAGACATGTTATTAACAATGGTTACATATGACAAAAAACAAATAAAAAATTGTTAACATGCAAGTAAACATTTTTGTTGCGTAATAACTATTTAGCCACCTCTGAAACTACACATTGATTGCAATAAGCTTATTCCACTGTTAAACAGTGTGCGGCAGTGATTCTACCAGGCTTCAATAACATTGCTTAAAAATAACACTCTGGGAACTATGGCGGAACATGCAAATGTAATTTTATGTATTATTTTAATTGACAAAGTTAGTTTAATTATAAATTTGCCCTTATCCAGTTTGTCTTTTTCACCTATGTATTCCGTTGGATTTGTAGTGGTTAATTAAGGACCAAACCCGCAACCTTTTGGTTACAATTCAATTATTTATCAGAATTCCCCACTACTTCCCCTCTGATAAACACGAATACAAATGCTTCACTAATTTCTTAAAGTAGCCATTTATTTCCGCTTACTGCAGTTAAAATGTTCCAAGCAGAATCGTTTGCGGTGATGCGCTTGTTAGGGAAAGGGACAGATATCCGAGCACAGCTAAGAAAAGGAGAAAGGAGGGAAGATCTGAAGAAACAGGAAAGATGGGGCAAGCAAGAATAAAAAGACATACGATTTTTGACCAGAAAACAGTATAGACAGGAAGAGAATAGCCTACAAATGTTTATCTAAGGAAAAACAATTTATGGTGTCTATTTGTCTTACCTTCTAGAATACTTTTTGCCAGCATGGTTGAGGGTCGGAGATGCCTTTGATAGATGGTTCTCCTTTCAGTTGGAATCTGCTTCCCCGAAATCCCTTTCTTATCCTTAAATAATTTAAAACAATATTGTTTAACACAAATATATAAAAAATGAAAGAGTTTACAATTTTGCCGTCATGTGGACAATATTGTGTTTATAAACAGTATACGCGAAGGCAATTGATTTAAACGATTTTGCGAAAACGTTAAGTTAAAACGATAAACCATCGTATTTTTTGGAATGTTAGTAGTAGGCTCCTTTGCGTACATTTGCATTAGCTACGCCTAATTCAGTAAAGTAACCCAATTGTATAGGGCTCTTCTAATGCTAAATATATATATTCGTAAATAATATTTGAATTGTAATCATGAATGGACATTTGAAAAGGTGAAGCTTAACCATGGCTATTCTTGTCGGAGAACTACAACGTAGGCTATAAGAACCTGGACCTATTGACACTTTCTAATAGAACACGAGACATACCTCTGTAGCTTGCTGTCTCCTGAGTGCCACCTGTGCTGCCATCACTCGCTGTCTCTCCACCACCAATAGACAATTTGCGCACTGGCAGTCTCGCCACCTGCAAAACCGCTTGTGTCCCTTGAGGCAAGAGACAACTCCGTGATTTCTGCAGCGGGCACACTTCGGGGTTCGACTGAGTTTTCTTTGGTCTGCTGATCCATGGGCTATCGGGCTTGCTTTGTCATCGTCTCTGCTTCCCGGATCGTCATCTCCTACCCCGGACAAAGAGGTGCTGAATTCTGCCTGTTCGTCGCTCTCCGTTTCAAGGCTCTCCACGTCTATTTCAAGCTCAGGGACCACAAGATCCGTCATGTTTTTTTAGGTCTTCTTGAAAGTCAATGTTCAAGGGTTTTCGAAGAGATTTTCAGTCACCTACAACATACAATTGAACAAAGGATATTAGTCAGTGGATATCTGTCTTTTATGATATAATTATTTTATTATTTATTAATACAGTAGTGTAATGACGCCTTTTTTAAATTACGTAGGCTATACAATTTAACGAAGGGTATGAATGGCACCCGCCGTAAAAGCTTATATATTTTCATATATCTTCATATATTTTCAATTTTCAAATTGTATTTAGGCCAGGTATATACACATAACAACAATGCAAAATAAATCGTTCATTTTAAACATCAAACTTACCAAAGAACGTGCAATGACCGCTGAAGAAGTGGGAAAAATCCAGTTGGTTCTGATGATATTCAGCTTGTGTTTTAGATAGAACAAGATTAATTGAATTTCTTTTTACACTCCTGTTTGGGCTCGCACATTTGCGGTCATTAAATGTAGCGCGAATGCATAAAGCACACACCTGTCATTAATGGATGTTTTCTGATGTCACTTGACTGTCTTCTGAGGTTTTCACAAGAAGGGACTTCTAAGCGCCTCCTCTGTGAGGAGCTTGAACGCGAATTGCTAGTCTTCTGATTGGCTCGTTTTCAACAACCATTCCTTATTGGTTAATAAAGAATTGCCTTTGCCCTCTTTGGATTGAATAGCAGGTTCAAAAAGCCTAGATTAAATAGAAAAATTAATGAAAACCGAGAAATGATAATCGGCCCTTTGGGAAACAAATGTATTGACCGAATCCACTGTATTAATGTGACATTTAATGTGTATATATACAACATACCAGTAAACGTTAATACACCTCATGTAGAAGTGTAGCTGCACAATGACTTCCACGAACACTTTGTTAAAGGATTATTTATACTATTTTTGGACGCATGTCCATCATTTATGATGGATTATTTTTGTAGTAATTTTTATTCGTCCGTTTTTTAGTAGGCCTAGTCTAGACAGCCAGATGTGTGCAAAAAGAATCAGAATTCGTATTCAAATCAGTGCCTGAAAATGCAAAAACGTAGTGAACCATTTTCATGTGGATTCAATTCAATGGATTGCTTAAATCAACATTGTACTTACTGGTGTGTTTGATTAAAGTTGTTGAACACAAAATAGTTGTTGGTCAGTCTAAAATAGCAGTTGTGATGACTGTAGGCCTACATGTAAATGTAAAATGTAAAATGCTGTACACATTGCCACAGAATTGTGTATGTGCCTTTATTTTTGTCATTTGTTTTATGTGAAATAGATATAAAACAGGCTTATGAACTTGGTAGTTTATTGCCAAATGGAAAATCCAGTCGGTTTGAACATCCATTCTGCCAAAGGTCATTCCGCTAATTCAAAGGCAAATATTGTATTTAATTCACAGATTAATTCACATTTAAATGCAATAGCAATTTATGTCAATTGTCGGTATCAATTATAGTTCTCAATTCTAATATATCAATAAATACATCTTGAAATGAATCCCTCCTATAAAGTTGTAAGTCTTGGACTGAAGTAGCCTATGTTGGAGTGTTGTGCAAAGTTTTATTTATTGCGAAATTTGTCATAGCCTACTTCTGCTACCGTTTTTGCAAACTTCCAGTCTTGTGCACTTGTACAAAGTGTTTTAAAATACAGATTGAACGCGATTATAACGTTTACACAACAAACTGTGAAAACATTCAGCAAGCGTGGGCGTGTACAAAACAAAACTGTCACTTTGTGCTGACTGACCTACAACAACTTGTGTAATTCACTGAAAACTAATTGAAAATAAAATGAGCCACTCTGAGATCCCATTTAGGCTACTGTTTAAATTGCAATCATTAAGGTGACACCCGCGGAATTTTAACGTTTCCCCCTGGGAACCAACTAGAAAGGATCGGACATGGGCTTAGAGATTGTGATGTGAATGAAGTGTCCCTCGACTTGTTATCTGACACCGAACAATAGGAAAAACACAGTCTGCCGTGGTAAATTTAAAAACAGTTAACATTTGTGTTTACTTTAACCACAGGGAATATTTCATTCGCTGATCGATTTTAAACATGCTAGACTGCCTTTTTTCCGAGAAAAAATACCTGCCTTTGAGAGTCAAGTGATACATGTGTGGTTTTTCGGGTTTTTTAGATAACTCGGTAATATAGAAATTTGTGTAATTATAAAGACTAGTAAATAGATCCGGAAATAGTGCTATTGGGTATTTGATGGGTATAGAATTATATATAATAGCGCACATGTATTTCGGATAGATGTTTGTTCTAAACAGACTGTTACTGTGGATACAGTCCAGTTATGTAGTAGGCCACAGTATACCTATGCCTTTATGCTCTAATGTTACATAGGCACAATACAGTGATGGGAAGTGATACAGTTCGACTCCTTCCCCGCGATATGTCCCATCCTCAAATAGAATAGATTCTTATAAATTATGTGAGTTGCCGTTATTTCATATATCCATGAGTGTGTCCCCTACATGCTCATACTATACATACTATATACTTTAATAATTGTGTATATACTCATTCTATATATATCTATACTTTTAAAATGGCAAGTTTCAAGTGAGAACATTGCGCATCTAACGTGAAAGGTTAGCAACGAAAATGTGTTATTTATGCGACCTATTTTATGAGTTTTGATCACATTTATAAGTGAGCAGCATACGTGTTTGCCATGTATTATAATCATTTATAAATGGGCAGCTAGGATTGATTAATAACAGTTTTTGGGCCTCCATGAACTTCAAATGAAGGACAAAATCCAATAGCCTAAATACCACGTCCATAAGCATGATGTAAGTGAAGTATCACGCATATTTGCGACAAAAAATTAGGCTATTATAGGTAATCATACATTTTTACATAACTGATGTATGCCTATCTGATCATACATTTGTGTGATATTTTGTCTGAAATTGCTAATCACATAGCTATCAATATTAATTCGTAAGATAACTCATTATCATGTTATCGGTTTTGTATTGACAATTTATTAAAGACAAGTTATTAAAGAAAAAAATATTAAAGAAAAAAATCGTGCCCGATAATGTGTCTGTTCTGTGTTGGACAGGGGGACCTGTTTTATGGAGAATCTCGCATGTGGTGAAGATGTCAGGCGTGCAGGTGCAGCTTTGCCACTTTCTCTTCCTCTTTAATTTATTAGCAGGGTTACGACCAGCAAGCCAAAGTGCTACCCTGGGTGCAATTTCCATATAAAGAATGCTTTGATCCTGCCCAGTTACTAGTCTCTTCAGAAAAGATTAGGAGATTGCCAACCTTGGGAGAACCTCTTGACTTATTTGGTGAGAAGAAATCTCTTGATATCATGAGTTATGTCTTTTAAAATCTGGAAGAGAAAATCATAGTGTTTTTATTGTTATAGCTAATTGTGATACACATGTACGTTATAATAGCTATATAATTTAAATTAAAGAATATCGTTCTCATCAACAACACCCATTGCATTAAAATAATATGTATTTGCATATTGTCGCAGTGTTTTTGTTTTTTGGAGTGAGGTAGTCTAAGAATATTTTTCATATTTTGGACATTCATTTAAAACTTAAAACTACATTTTAAAAACTAAAATGTATGATGTGCGAAAATGTAGGATGTAATCGATGTAGGCCTATTGATAGCAGGCTAGTCGCTAGTCGACATTATGCCTTATTTTCCAGGTATCTAATCTCGAAATAAGATATAGCTATTTTGTGTTCAGTAAATAAATAAAAATATTAGCTACGTTATAAAAATGATATCACGTTAAACAAACGGGGAAATCAATAGTCGTAAGAAATAAAATAAAAAAGATAATTCTTGTTATTTTGGAATATATTTTTTTGTTTGTACTCTATACGAAATACAGATTCTCAAAGAAATAGACTTATGTCATTTTACATTTTACATTTCAAAGTCTACTCGCTCCCAGTAACTCCATAACTCAAGTAATATTGATTTCCTTGTTTTATTTTTAATTTGATGTTTCATATTTGAAGTAGGCTACCATACTGCCATTAGTAGTATGAGTAGATTAGTAGCCTATAGCTAGATTGGTGGGAGGTTTATTTGTCCACCTGCTTGACTTTTACAACGGTAAATAACCTTTTTTATGACTTGTAGTTGAAACTGCGGGAGTTTTAAAAGCCGTCCTTGTTTTGGCAATATATTCTTTCCCCTTGGTTGTGCGACGTTTTCGTCACGTATCGAGTCGCAAAAAAACAGTAATATGATCTGCGTAAAGTTGAGAGAGATTGGTGGGTGGGTCAGGGCCCTGTTATGTTAATTAGCATTTGAAGACACTTGATTTATTGGCAACACGTGCACTCTGTTGAATGGTAAAGCAGTCATAATTTGTCACTCCATTTGATGTAGCCTACAAGGAATTTGCTTGTTTGCACTGCGGATCATATTCGATAAATGACAACCCAGAAAGACAGACAGACTCAAATAATATTCTCAAATGGTTTTCACTTATTTCATTATGTAAATTAATTAATTTCAATACGCCACCGCTAGATAACAATAATTATGTAGTTATTTGTTATTTAACAAATTAAAGCAGAACGCGCATTTTCTCTCGCTCAATATATATTATCGAAGCTGTATTTTTTATGTTTTATATGTAGCCTGTTTAAGGTTTTATTTACTGTATTATACGATTTGCATTGATTAGGAAACAGGCATTTAGTATTGTTAGTATTGTATAGTATATTATTGCTACGAAAAATACTATTACTTACAACTACCACTGTTACTTGTACCATCACTACTACTACATGTACACAAACAACGATACGATTGTGTGAAAGTACAAGTGATAGACGTACTGTTAACATTAATAATAACAACAATATTAATTATAAGAACAACAGCTATAATAATATAAAAGGTAATTATTGTTGTTGGCCTTATCATTATTATTTTAGTAAGAATCATAATTCAAAAGATTATTCTTATTTTAGTCTTTGTTGCCTTACTTAACATTTAAATTATAGATACAAATCAAATACAAATGGAGGACATAATATTTCTGGCGATATAGCAGAATGTCCTCATTAGTAGGCAATGCATTATATAACATATAATCTTAGTGAGACAGAACCTTCTACTAGGTCTATGGAATATCAATAAAAGCAGCAAAAAAAGACTATTTGTACATTTTGGCAGCATTTCCAGAAGTGACCACATGGTGGCAAAACTGAGCTGTTAAAACTTTCTTGAGTTCTTAAAAACGAGCACTTACTTTCGTGCTTTTTTGAAGGCTAGACCTCTAGCTTAATCGATTTTCCAGGCAAACATACCAGTTAAAACCTTACTAACATCTGTCTTTTATCTTTCCTTGGCATGTTAACTTAACAACTCTACTATGCTCAACATTTTCATTCATTAAGAAGTCGTATGCAATTTAAATGTATGGTGTTTTCGTACAATAATAGATAGCATCCAAGTTCCCTGTATTGTCCCCTGCGTCGATTTTACCAAATTTATGTTGCCAACTTATCTTCAGTTGTGTTAGCTGTCTGTGTACGCCAATATTCGGTCACTCTATTCTTCAGTCATTAACATATTACAACAGTATTACAGTTCTAAGCGTTCAAGTGCTAGTTGGTTTCTCTTAACACATCAAATAAGAGTGATTTATTTCATTATTCATTTCAATGTGGATAGTAACTCCCGCGCAGTAGTGACATCACAAACGTGTCCTTACATATTATATCGCGACTGTGTTACGCCAATAGCTCACACAAATTATATTCAGAACTACTTCCCTGGATGAGGCCATTTAATGGTCACAGAACCTTAAGGTTCACTAGGCAAGTTAATAGTTTGGGTCGGGTAGTGGAGTGGCCCCTTTTGTACATGGCAGCAGGTGTAGAAGTTGCTTTAGGGAATTGAACCCCGGACCTAAGGAGAATTGGCTAACATGCCAAGTGGTTAACTTCAGTGAAAATCAGGATCTATGGATCACAGAATGTCAAAACATTGTAAACGATTCAGGATATCGCATACGCAAGCAATAGTTGCACGGCACGTAATGGTGGGTTGTTATTAGACGCTCGAAGTGCCTATGAACTCACACGTCCCGCTTTAAATGAGAAAATACGCAAAGCAATGTTTCGTTTCCCAAGTAGCTTACTATCTTTACAACACCTGTAATGTAATGTGACGGATGAGAGCTGATTGTAGTTTAGGGGGAGTTATTGCTGAATTAGGTCCAGATATTAGTTTGAATTCGGAAATGTTGAAATAGGGTATGGAAGTATACGCCACCACTAGATGGCAATGTTGCCGTTCACATTCGTGTAGGGTGAGGTTAATACATTTCATCAGTGGGTGGCAATGTATGCACGTTTACTTAAGTCCACTTCGCGATAGAAGATCAAGAAACGAGTGCCTTTATTGTGTTTCACGTTGTTTCATTATGACAAAGCTCGAAATTTGTGAGCTACTAACAGTTGTTAGATGTATTTAAGGCTGATAGATTGAAATCCGGTACATGAAATCCGGACATGCTGCCACCAAATGACTGGTTTAGAGTTAGACCCGTGTGACAATAAAAAATATTAATTTAATAGATATATGACAGCATTAGAAAAGGTAAATAGTTTTATACCACATTTTAAATTCAATAAGTAGTGATGTGTTTGGAATAAAACAAAGTTGTAAATTACTTAATTTGATATTTTATATATTTTAATTATTGCTTTTATGCACACCATAATTCATGTTTGAACAATGGAGGAAGTCCAATTATTTTAAAATAAAAATGATTTATACCCATGGTTTGTTTGGCAGAGATTAGAATTGTTCAAGTGAAGAAGAAATTGACTACTCGTGTGTTTCCATGTTTCAAATGCTGAGGTGAAGATTCAGTCTACCCTCTTTTCCCTTTACATTTGCGAACAAATTAACACAATATTGTTATTTTTGTGGTTGCTAAAATTCATGAAAAATGCAATGTGGGAATCTAACAAATGCAACACTTACTTTAAAAAAGCACAATGCTTTGCTTTGAGATTAAATTAGGGCTTTAGGTTTTTATTTAAGTTATCAAAAATAAATTTATCAGAATTTTGTTATAGATAGGCCAAGTATCAGTGGGGTAAAACTCTTTAGTAAAAGTGATTTAGTATATTCTCATTTTAATTTCCAAACAAATTTCATTGTGATTCACACATCTTTCCCTTAGAATTGCTTTGATCATATTAATGTCTGTCAGGTAGATACAGCATATATTTCTCAAGAGGACATATACAACCTCATTAGTGATACTTTTGGCCTTTAAATTGTGAAAAAAGTACATAAAAGCCATCTGGCTAACACATAACATTTTCATAACCTTATTAGCACACTGTCCTGAAAATATAACACTGTTGCAACAAAACATCGGTGACACTGCTTTTCTTTTAGAGAATATATCTTTGTGGAATTTTCACCTACTAAACTTATAAACCTAATTAGTAAAGCAAATGGTCTCTTAAAATCTAATTGCATAAATGCATGTAACAATGTTGCAAAGGGCATAAGTAATTTAATTATCACCAGAATTCAAATGGATGAGGAAAATGTAATTCATATTGCATATATTTCTGCTCGATTAGTTATTTAGTTGAGCTGTTCTTTTGAATACAGTATAGGTGTGCTTGGGTGCATGGTCATGCCTTGAGATGAAAAATGAATGCATTGGGATATTTAAAGCAATCTTTAACATGTCTTGAATATAGATTTCAAATGTAATCACTAAGGAGATGACATTAACATTCCAATACTTATTTTTCTCAGATCCTACAGACATTTGTTGCATTAAAATACACTGTATATTGTCACAAGAGGCACGACATAATACATATTCTATATTCATAGTTATTTCTTTATCTCATCCACTTTCAGGAAATTTAACAGGAATGACACAGTGTGGTATTACCAGGGTTTATTTGGTATACATGCTACATAGTTTGGACATTTCTACTTTGAGGACATATTCACAGTATATTTCATGCAGCCTGGTAACACATATCGATATCCACAGACACAATATGTTAGAATTTTTATTTTCTTATTTTTTTGTTGCTCATGGCTGTCAGAAATGATTGTATGTGTTACGAGCAGGCAGGCTACATACTAACGATAATCAAACACTTCAGATCAAAATGGGATACAATACCTTACGTAGCGATTGTTTAACATTGTTTTTAATGCAGGAAAATGGCCTTTCCTGCTTTCTCACTTTTCACCAGTAAGCAATCCCTGTATAATACATTTTGGCGCTTGGATTGCTTGTTTGGTTCGGCTGGCACTGGCACACGTCAGGCAGAGGAATTTAAAATTCTAGAGTCTGAAGAATCGGGCCTCTCGTCATAGTCCTCGTCGGCATATATGGTCTGTTTCGGCACCACGGCACAGCTGGCCTCCTGGATTGTAATCCCGTGGTCCTCGGAGGGGCGGGAGGCGAGCACAGGGGAGCTCCTGAAAACGCCACCGGCGCCGCCGGAGAAGGGGGAGACGTACTGAGACCTGAGCTGGTACTGCTGCTGCAGGGTCATGGTATTCCACAGAGTCACGTCGTTGTGCACGAAGGGGCTGCCCTGGCTCCGGGTCAGGGAGTTCCGCAGCATCAGCGGGTAGCGGGGCGGCTGGGGGAACGGGTGCTGCAGGGGCATTGCCAGGGGGCTGGGCACCACGCTGGACGAATCCGAGGAAAACCTCAAGGAGTCGGGCACCCTGAAGGCCGAGCCCACTGACCACTTGGAGGAGGACACAGGGTAGGACCCCAGGGTGTGTTCGAAGAGATGCCCGCTGGAGGGGAGCAGGAGGGCATCGTGGCCCTCGCCGGGCGTCCTGTCGGAGCTGGGCGTTGCCCGGCTGGAGAGGAGCACTTCGATGGCTCCCACGAGGTCCCCCCCGCATCCTTTCAGTATCAGCTCCAGGACAGGTGGCTTGTGGGCCGGGAAGATCTTCTTCAGGACCTCCAGCGGAGGGCGGTTGGCCTTCAGGTTGAACGGGAGGGACACGGAGCCCGAGAGGCCCTCGATCAGCATGCTCTGCTCCGCGTGCTGTTTGGGGCTCTCGGATTTGGCCTCTGGATCGCCGCCGCTCTTCGATAGGCCATACCGGCCCTCTTCCAGTGCAGGGGGCGCGTCGGGGGCATCCGAGGTGTAGCACGAGTTGGGTTTGGGCCCCTCGGGAGAACTGACTTGGTCCTGCTCCTTGTCACTGTTGCTGCCCCCGTTTTCTGTTCCTGACTGGTCCCCTGATAGATCTTCACTTGGGTCTTAAAATTAAAAAACGGAAATTTCAGATTCATGAATAGTATCTAAATACCAATGACTATTTAAGGCACAGTAATACTGATATGGTCCTGTTGCATGTATAAACCCAAATTTGAAATTGAATGTAAGCATGTAAAGGTATCACCCCTTGGCTAGTGATTCAGAAGAATTAATATTTTTAAGGTGGCTAATTTAAACAGAAAACTGATTCAGCAGATTGAAAACTGAATCTTTATTGGCACTGAATATGAACAATTATAGGTTCCATACTTACCAGTGCACTGATTCTAATAAATAGCTGATTGTTAAAATAGAAAGTGGACAAAAATCTTTCCCTCCTGTCATGTCCCCTCACTTCTGCCTGAACCAAGCTAATCTAATGAGACTTGTTCCAGTGAAGAAATGCAACATTCAGGCTATAAGTTATCAACTTGTCTACACTTCTTGGATTTATGAAGATTTCCTTTACTTTCTCAAAAGCTGTTAACAGAAAATGCTGACTGTCTGGCACTGAAGAATCTCCCATCAATACCTTTTAACCACATTTTGTAAACAAATTGCCTGTTGCTTGGTAACATTTCATTTGAGTTTGACCCCTCCAAAAATTATTGCTATTACATTCGATTTACGCTGTCTCCCTTTGATTACTGTAATCTTTTAAACTATGAGGTTCATTCATCAGATTGAAATGGGCTTGATGGGAAGTCAATACCAATTTCTTCTGGAACCTCAATTGGCCTTGTGTCTATCTTCTCTTTACCAATATTTGCGGTTTATAAAACAATATCTAACACAAGCAAATAATAGGCTATATGCTGTTTTAATCAAATGAGGTTTAAATATTTGAATAACATTTTTCGGCGATGTACAGTGGGTCTGGCCATTTATGCCACTAGCTTTGAATTAAAGAAAAAAGATTGACTACTGGCGAACTTTTTGAAGGGCAATTATAGAAGTAGAGCCTTTATTTTCTGCAGCTATTGAATATTGCTTTACTTTTTTTGTCATAAAAAAGGCATGCATGTATCGTCCTCTCTACAATCTCACGCGGCAAATTATTATTACTTTTTATGTCACGGAAATGACAACCCTTTTCATTACTGGGATAGACCCCAAATTAAAACGTCATGGTTGCCAGGCGCCCGGTTTTGTGCAATTCTGCATACAGATCTCGTGGGGGGATCCCGAATAATAATCTTTGTTATCTTCTTGTGTTGCAGGAAAAGTTTCCTTTTGCGCAACTTTCCGAGCTCAAAATGTAAATAATGTTTTTTTCTCGTATTTTTAAATCTTTTTTTTAGTGAATGGCTTAATAAAAAGTGAATTTAAACGACCAGTTTCATAGTCTTCACAATAACAATACGATGGCAGAGCAGAAGCCATAATTTCAGTATTCAACACAAATTCGCCATTGCATTCAGCATTGCCAAAGCCTATTATCAGGCAGATGGTGATTACCAAGTAAGACTATTTCCTTTTCCATAAACAATAAATTAAACCCTCCAAAAAACAAGCAGACATGTGACAAAAAGAAGAAGAAAAATAAAATAAAAAATGCAGCAACAACTGTAAAAGAAATAAACTCTGTACTGCCACCCTATTTCCACTGACTCTGTTTCAGTTCCTTGTATGAGGGATGGATGAGTATAGTAAGGGGTATCTTCAATGAAAGACAACAAAGGGGACCATCGTTTTTAAAAGTAGTTTTACATTGATGTGATTTTAGTGTTAACTTGTTAGAAAATGTCAAATAAAATGAGTAACCCTGGTTGCCATGGTGTCTTTGTAATGAAACATAATTTCGCAATCAGAAAAATGGTATATTGTAGATTTATAACTAGTCGCACATTGTGGAGCAGTTAATTGTTATTGAGGTAAACTTGCTTGACTTACAAATTAGTATTATTATTTTTGTGTTTGTTGTTATCTGTTTATGTTTATTCCGAAGAAATCCTTATCTGGGGCGACTGACAGTATAGGCCTTTTGTTAGATAGGCAATATGTAGGCTATAATACCAAGAATTGACAAAAGTTTAAATTACAGAACATATAATAACTCATTAAATAATATATGAATAGGCCTGCCTGTAACGCGCTAAAGCGTTCAATATATACCTGTTCAAACGTCTCCTAAAGGCTGGTTTAATATTTGTAAAAATATTCAGCCATTTAAAACAATAGCATGACATTTTGTATACATTTTATTTTGTAAAATAAAAAAGTTTAAAAAAAACAGTTTTGTTCAGGTGTTACAAAACGAATGATCTGTTTGATATGTATTTTGGTCTAAACGTGACGTCTAGAGACGGCTACAATGAAACGTTATATTTTTTAATGCAATTATAGCGTACGTGTTTTGATCCATCTGTGTTTATAACTTGATTGATGCCTTGAATATTATTTAAACCCGTTATAACTATTTTTGGATGGCGTAAAAAACGCGGAATCAGTCCAATTTTTTCTCCTCCTAAAATCATAAGCAAAATCGTTTGGTTCATTTTTGTTTATTTTGTTTCATTTTAAATTAGGTCATTCAATATGATCAACTTCACAGGCCAAGTGTCATTATGTATTGACAAAAATCTAAAATAGACATTTTTAAACATAGGTTTCATCCATGGCTAGATGATTTCATCTTTAGACTACTGTTGAAAAAAGAAACATAGCAGTTGTTCAAATATAGGCTATGATATAATTGACACACATACCAACGTTAACATTTGTTGAAATTGTTCTTAAAGATTAGGTAGCTATCATAAGGTCGAATATTGTAAAGATCTCAGTTAAGGATGGGTTTGGACTAATGAAGCACAGATCAGCCACGTTCGATTCAAACAAAAACCTCAGGAAACAAACTTTATGATTATTATGCATTTATCTTAGACGTTTTAGGAAATAAACTCTTTTTTTCCATTTCCTCTCTTACCCATTGTAGGCTGTGTGCTCCCGGGTTGCTCAGCAGTCCACCGCAGGTCTATTTCCCCCGCACGTGGAGGTGCCCCTTGGTTACTGTCGCCGGTGCTAGGCACGGAGATGCCTGGCAACGTTCTCAACGATTCCGGAATGAGACTCTCCAAACTCTCGTTCGCCTGCTGTCTTCTCAGGGCAACCTGGGCTGCCATCACCCGCTGTCGCTCAATGATCAGGATGCATTTCTCACAGGTACAGTCTTTAAAGCGACAGTAACGCTTATGCCCCTTCAGCCAGGAGAGCACTCCGTGGTTCCTGCACCGGGCACACTTGGGGGTCCTTTGAAGAGGTGCTCTTGGCTGGGAGACCGGGCCCCCCATATAGAGGTAGGGTGATCCGTAGCCATTCATTTTTCACAACAACTCGAACAGCAGCCTTTTTTTGTCCAAAGACCTACCAGCACAAGCGCATCTGATAAGCCACAAGGTAGAGTGTCGACAGCAGTCAGAGATCAAGCCCCTTTCCTGCTCGCTACACAAATGATAAGAGGTGTTGGCTCAGAGATGAAGATCCACCTTTCCCTGGCAATAAAGACGCGCATCAGGCGAGCTGACATGCGTTAATGGAGGCAAGTAACGAAATACTATCTCTCGCATTATTGTCACTCGCTAACCAAAGCATGGTGCCCCTCACCTCACCTTTTACGAGAAAGGCATGCATAATAGTTAATGAAACGAAGTGTCTGAAACAGACGATCTTCACGCCAGAGAATTCAAACTCGATTAATCCGTGAATTACATTCTTTGCTTATGTTCAGTTGTGTTATTTATTTGAAATTGCCCATGTATGAAAGAGGCTAGGCTATACCTGCACCACACTCTTGTTCGATTTAGGCAGTTTCCATTAGGCAGCCATTATAATTTCCCATTAAACATGTAGAAAATATCCACAAATGTGTACACGCAGTGTAGAGAATATTTGAAAAATGTCCCATTCTTGTCTTTGGATATGGATATGCTATATTATGCACATTTACGCTTTGGTTCTGCAGTACTGAAACATAAGTCTAGTAGAAGACTACCGCTTAATTAGATTAATTATTTGATTTAAAAGAGCACATATCCAGACCTACTCTGGATTAGTCTTATATTTGAGTTGAGAATGAAATAACCACTTACTTTTCCTATTATTTTTTGTTGTCGCATGCAAATAGCCTTCCAAAAACAGACCTGTCAATGCAGCCACGTGCAGAACCCAAACCGAGCTGTATCAAAAGAATTCCATACGGATTTTGACATCACTGCTTGAGGCTATGAGAAATAGCCCAAACAAGTTGGGACTGTGTTATAGGCTACGACACGCTGTGACTTGGAATTAGGCTAATCAACATTAAATAAAATGGTCGTTAGAACATGAATGTAGGCCTCTACACTTGTTCGTGCTGCTTTAGTGTGATTAACAATAGAAATTATAACTGAAAAATATTTTTTATGCAGACATTTTATTATTTAAGCCGATCACGAGACCATAATGTAGCCTATAATTACAATATATTTAATTAACATTTACGCATGCGACATCTATAGTAGTGTGGATACAAATTACATACAAAATTACAATTTACACCCGAATACCATTTTCCCATACACAGCCCTAAAGCTTTCCAAGGTCAGCTGGCAGTTCGAAAGTTTTTTGAGACCACTGGCTAATCTTTCATTTTCAACTATTTTAAGCGGCTAAGCCAAACGTTTCACGTTGAATATCAATGACGAGCAGGCTTTTCTTCAATGGAATGCATAAACATATATAAAATTAGTTTACAGTTTATCTAAGTAATGCGTTAAGCTCTTAACTACGCTGAATGCAAGGCCGCTATCTCTTTCGTTATTCGGCAGTGTGTCTATTCGGGGGGGTTGGGGTGCTGAAATGTCCCATGCTTTATAGGACCCATTGATACACAACACCGGACACCCCCGAGTCCCATTTCTGATCTCAAAAGGGTTTATTCAAGCAAATAATGGGATCCCAGCAGAACGCCTTTCAGAACAGGGGGCTATGGTAAACTTCACCACACGAACTCCGTTTCCAGGGCTATTAAGCTTTTAATTGGAAAATAGCAGAGGAAATTTCAAGGTGACCATAATGCGTTTGCAGTTTGTGCAGGGCGAGTAAATTTGCAGACGCTGGGAGTGGGAGGCAGCAGTGGAGGTGTACAGAGCGGCAATGCATAATACAATTATTTATGTTTTATGTCACCGTTAGTAGAGTGCATAAAATAGATAAATAAAAATTCTGTTCACCACTAAAGGTGACACCGGAAACTATTGTATAATCCTCACTAATATAGTTTATCTGTCACAATCTATAGGCAGCGAAGTAAAATCGTTTTATGATGCATTAAATCCTTATGTCCCAACAATTTAATGAGCATGTTTAATTAACATGAAAAAGACTAGGATGGATTAGAGAAATAATAAGAACTATATTGTCCATAAGTGGGAAATGCATTAAAATAAAGTTTAACGTTAAGAAATTAATTAGAAACATTCATTTCATTAAAAGGCAATTTCAATTAATTACAATTGATAGACACCACCCATCCACAACTCAGCATCAGTATCAGTCAATGGATTGTAAAAATACAAACAATATAAAAAGCACCCAGCTAGTTGGTTATTATCAAACTTGAAATCACTAGTGACAGCAATACATGTAGAAGTATATATAAATGGAATAATTATGCAGTGTAAAATATATAAAATCTTAGAAGAAATATAATGTGATTATTTCCCTATAATTATGGAATTACCCCTAGATTCTTATGAAATCAAACCTGGTTCTTACAATTAATTAAATTATGATTATATTTACCTCCTCATGTGGGCTACATTTTGTGTTTGTTCATTTTGTTATTATTTATTTGTTCATATAAATACATAAATTAGTAGTCACCTATTCGGTAAACTCCATTATTGATCAACTGAGCGGAGCAATTACTGTACCTGAGGACTGTGAAACTGCAGGCACCTGATGGACCAAAGATGTCGCGATTGAGCACTGAGTTGGGGAATACCCTGTTGAATAGAATCCTCCCTCCCAGGGTGACACTATGGCCAAATATGCATCACCCCGCAGGACTAATCACTGGCACAGTCAGCATTCAACCTGGACCATGGGGTGCATTACTGTGCACTGCATCAATTGGAGAAGCTATCTGGGATCCCATGCCTAGGTTTTTATTTATTTATTTGCTTAGCAGATTCCTTTTCTGGGGTACCTGACAGTACTAACCCTTTTTACATATTATCCATCTATACAGTTGGAAGTCATTTACATTATTCCTTTATCTTGCTATAGGGTACAATAGCAGCATCCTCCTTGGATCTAAACCTGAAACCTTATGGTTTCAAGCCTCGTTCCCAAGCAACCACGCCACACTGCTCCCTTTACCATCAGCTCTGTTTATGATTTTTATTACCATTATCATGTCTGACCACTGGGTCTGAAGGTCACTATTTTGACTTCCCTTGTTATGACAACCTGAGCAGGCACAACACTGCAGGCCCACACCAGTCACTGCAGCACCAAAACTAAGTGTATGACATTGCACACCTTTGCATCCAACAATTTACTCTGATACGCACAATATGCAGCTTGTGTCAAACATACAAGCAACATCATGCAGGTGCTGTTGATTTTACGTTTGAGGCTTGATGCAAGAAAAATAATCTGTAAGCTTTTGATCTACTTCTACGTTTTGTACTGGGGTTTCAAGAGTTGTCACCACAAGGTCATGGGATCAAGTACTGTACATTCACATTGTAACTAAATGGGTTTCACTGCCAGTGAGCTACACTGTCAAAAAGCATCTGTGATGACTGAAATCATAACAATACCTGTTTGGGGTCCATTGCAATTCCAATCAAAAGCATTTAATCCATCTATAAAATGTAATTTAGTTCAGTGCCCTTAAGAAAATTGTTGTTGTACAATGGCTTTGAGAGTGCAACAGATTGCAGTGACTACAGAAATACATTAAACATTACAAAAACATTGATGATAACCATGATATTGCTATTCAAGTATTCAATGTACAACCAAAATAGTGCATTCAAAATTATAATATTTTAATGATATAATGATGGTATTGCACAATACAGATATATATATATATATATATATATATATACAGTATATATATATATAAAATATATAGAATAAAAAAGTCCTGTTGTAGCCAAAAAAAAAATGAAATGTCCATATTATACTATTGAACTAACAATATCAGATAAAATCAAAATCACTATTCAAATGTTTTTGAAGAATAACCAAGCCAATAAGTTAAAATAGCCTGCTTAATCCTAGTATTGTGATTTATAAAATACTGTATCTAAACACAATGGCGTAATGCATGTAAAAAAGACACATTTTGAACAATTTTCCTAATCATAGATTCTTAAATTAAATTTCCACAGGAACAATGCTTGATATTATTAATGATCATTTCGGCAGCTGGATAAATAGTTTTCTTTTTGTACAATCCTTTCCAATGGTTCCACTGAAATGACAGGCAATCATTGCTGATTTAAAAATATATATATTATCCTTTGGTCTACTCAATCGGCGGCATTTGTCATTTGAATAGATAATTATTTGGGTGCGGAGATCAATGATTGCAACGCAGACGAGGGTTCCTTTCATGAGCTCCCGAACAGAAGGCCATGGTATATCAGTGCTCTGCTCTACACCTGCGATATTCTGAAGGACAGCACACTAGCCATAAACGGCTCAGCCCTGAGAGCCAAGCACCTATAAACGTGCAATGAGATGGGATAACTTCCTGAGCCCATGCCGCCAAGGGTTACTCCCTCCGTTATATAAAAACAGCTATTTATTATCGTCTAAAATATATTGAACAATTTACAGCTGATGTTTTATCTGGCTTCAAATAAAAATGACAGTTTATTTCAACTCAGCTGAAGTGAGCTACCTAAACATTGTTCAGGGAGTATGCAGTAGTTTTAATTAGGTGAATTTAATGTTTTGAATGAAATTGTTGTATCGTCCTATTATAATCTTATTGCAACAAAGTACTATGAGGTGCGAGATTTTGTTGGTTTAAAACCAATACGTAGTCTAATATTACAAAACACCTGTCTTAGCTACATAGCTACTCAGGACTTGGATTGAATTCGAGTCTCTATTACGTGTTTAAAATTTAAATTAGCCTGTTGTTTTGAGTTACATTACAACAACAGCACCATGAGATCTTGGTTTGTGATAGGCATCCAGACTTCACAACAAAAATGAGGTCTGTTATTATTATTATTATTATTGAGCGGGGTTAGAATGAACTATAATATTCTTTGAACGTATAGGTATAATATAAATATAACACATTATATAATGTAATATTTTATTAGGGTATCTGTACTTTGACTCAAGTAAAGGGTTTGTATACTTTGTCCACCACTGTATATATATACTATATATGTATAAATAGCCTTAATTTTGCCAGAATTTGAAAGAGAATTATGCATAGTAATGCTTGGTAATTTGGTAATGCTGCACATTTATATAAAAATGCTGAAATTTAACACAAGAATAGAATTTCACACATAAATTTGCTTGTTCCTCTGTAAGTGATTGCAGTGGGTCTCACTCAACCACACTGCATTCATGCCTGCCACAGAGTATTGACTGTGTTGCATCAAGTTTCTGCTTGATCTGCAGTTGGTGTATCCTCCATTGGATTCATTGTCAAGCGGCTGGCAGCTTTCACCCCAGTGAGTGATTGTCGGACATCTGTCCTGTGAAATGTAGCACTAATTCTTCTGTGCGCACAGCTCCAAGGCCATTCAAATCACGGGGCCCCTTTCAAGCCCACTCTTCCTGCGGCTCCACCCATGTCATTTCAATGAGAAGGGACTCAATGACCAGCACTTCATTAACAGACCCTCTCCAAACTCTGCCGTTGACCAGGGTCTCCATGTGAGCTCATCTGAGCTGGCATGATATAGCTGCAAAGCAGGGATGTCAGACTCAATTCCTGGAGGGTAGTTTGTGTTGCAACCCACTCCAAAGACTGGATTAGTTCACTTAGCTGTCGAAGAAATTTCAGTTTCCACTCTGTTTTGGAGGTTGGTCCAGCAGGATTACATTTATTAAGGCATATGCCTGATATAGTAGCCATGATAATAACTTGACTGATTCACAGTGGTGGTTGGAGAAAGAAAGAGACATACTTGCTTAAATCTGATCCTCAACTTTAAGGACAAAGACCATTGTGGTTTAACTGAATTTGTGGTGGTGGAGGTGGATTTCACTCTTACCACTAAAGCCCATTGTCCTTAACACGCAGTGCATTTTTACCATTTGCGGTTTGACGCAGAGGCCAAAAATGCTGTATGTAGCCACCATGCTGCTACAACGGACCGGGAAATGTGGGGGGACGGCACTCAGTGCTATGAGTGCCAGCCTGCCTTCATCACGGACACCCTGCCTGAATGGCGGTTCCTGTGTGCCTGCGTTGCCTATCAACATCTGAACAGGGAGCTGCGGTCCTCTGCTGGAGGTGAGGGTGCAAACAGCATGCGGTGTTATGCTTCCAGGAAAAAAATGCTGATTTCCTCTGCATCAAGGGCCTTTTGGTGGACGTGAAAAATGCGATCTCCAGGAATTTCTCCCGCCTGCTCGGCAAGTTCCCTGACCTCACCAGGCCCACCTTCTCCACCATTGACACCAAACATGGAGTGGAGCACCACATAAACACGACTGGCCCACTGGTCCAGACATGCGGCTGCTGCCTCGACCTGGCGAAGCTCGCTGTCGCGAAGGCCGAATTTGCCAACTTAGAACGCCTTGGCATAGTCCACCGCTCGAACAGCCCATGGGCCTCCCCTCTGCATATGGTGCCGAAGCCCGACGGAGGTTGCTGGCTGGTGTGGGGACTACCACCGCCTCAGGGTAATCTCAGGCTAATCTCAGGGCAAGTCTCCCAACCACACTATTGACCAGTCAGCAGACATGGCTATCCACTCCCCGATGGATCGGATTATGTGGTCGGCGCCGTCCACAAGCAGCTGGTCAGTGGTGTCTGGTGCCCACTCGCTTACTTCAGCCGACAGCTCCACCTCAATGAGCAGAAATACAGCACTTTCAACCGTGAACTTAGCCTCTACCTTGCTGTCCGCCATTTCCAGTTCTGGCTGGACAACAAGCCACTGACCCTTGCCATGTCCAAGATCGCTGAGCTGTGGTCTGCCTGTCAGCAACGGCACCTCGCCTACATCTTGGAATTCACCACAGACAACCAGGGTCTGGTTGCAGGGTCTTGGGTCTACAGGATGGCCACCACGAGCCTGCAGCTGGCTGATGTTTCATTTGACCGTGCCGGCGAGGCCCTGTCGTTCCTGAGAGCTAGAGACAACAGGTTTTTGATGCCATTCACGGCCTCTTGCACCCGGGCCGGAAGCCATTTTTAGCGGCAAGGTTCGTGTGGCCACGTTAAGGCGCAGTTGGAGACGTTAAAACCTGGGTTTGGCGCCATCAGACCTCTCTTCTGACCGCGGCTCCCAGCTCGCCCAGAGCCTCGGTGTGAAACTCCACCACATACCACCCGCAGGCTAACTATGTGAGCGTTTCCACCACTCCATGAAGGCCACCCTCAGAGCCAGCCTCAAGTACAGCTGATGCAATCAGCTCCCATGGGTGCTGTTGGGAATCAGGACGGCCCCGAAAGATGGCTCAGTCTTCATCTGCGGAGCAGGTGTATGAGCAATCACTCTGGGTGCCCGGCGACTTCATCCTCAATGCCTCTGTCCCCTGGTCTGCATCCCTCCAGCGCTCTACCCACCTGAGGAGAGCAGATACTTTCATGCCAGTGCCCACTTCCCGGCACGGCCTACCCCAGACCCCAGTAACCTTCACACAGCAGATTTCATTTTAGTTCTTTTTGCCCCCTGCAATTGCCATACCATGGAACTTTCCACGTCCTGGAGCCAGGTGATAAGACTTCCGTCGTCGACATTGGGGGTAAACCTGACCACGTCTCCGTGGACCGGCTCAAGCCCATTCACCAAGATCTGGGTCGGCCTATTGGGTTTGCCCAGCCCTCACTGTGGGGCCATGCCCCCGGCTGCCAGACCTGCCAGGATCACCGGCTGGGGGTTTAGCACTCTTGCCTGTTCCTACCCAGGGTCCCCAGAACCGGTTCGGATGTGCAATCCAGGCTTCTAGCTGCTTTGCAATTCCAGTTTTTGCTAGTTCTTGGGGGACGTGTATGGCGATTAAGCACACAAAGAATTAGACATAATTCACCAAACCATTGTTGCCTTCTCACAGTTAGACCACAGCATTCCCTTTAAGACTGCAACTAGTGATGACATGCGAGGGTTGCGACCCTCCACTGTGTTATTCAGTGTTCCCAGTACAATGAGAGAATAAAGCAGCTTCAGCTTTCTCTGTACTAAAAACAAAAAGTAACTTTGCATTTGTGTTACAAATGCTTCACTAACATAAAAACGTGCATTCACTGTATGGCAGTCCAGTTTTGCGCTGGCTGCTGCTATTGTGTTAGTCTGAATAGCTATGACTGACAGGTGCTCATAATACAGCACAATGTAATTGATTGTGGTTGATTGTGAAATGTTACAAAAGTTTATCTTTACTTACTGAGAATGAAGCTGGTGATTCTATCCAGGTCCCTGTCTGTTGTACAGTAATTCCCATATAATGTGAATTAAAATAAGTGAGCATTGTTCTTTTAAACTGCAGACGTAGGGAGCCATCCTTCTCACTTTAAGTCCACTATGAGGAAGTTAGCAATGCATGTCATGAGCTAGCCAAGCTTCATTCGTGGGGAGGGAATACAGTGAACAGTAAATTACCAGATAACAGTACAAGTTATGTCACTGGAAAGCTAGTTAGTGTGCTGGTTGGCACCCACATCTAACATTCTAAATGAAAAAACAGAGTCAGAACACCGTCCAAAGGAGTTGCAGCTAGAAAACGGCATAGACAACTATGGTGAAGGGAACGGACAGACAAAAGTTAGAATTATTAGCTGTGCTAATACTCTCTAGTAGTTTGTAAAATCACACATTATGCTGGCCAGGACAAAATGTCATCATTGAATGAAAAAAAAGTAATGACAGTGCTAGCTCACCCGGTTATGCTGCTCTTGGACATCATTCAAACAGTTGGTTAGCTACTAGCTACTTCTGTCGGGCATTAACGTGCATAATGTTACCTGCCGACCCTAGCTGCCGATCTGGTTGTTCTACTTACATTGCTGACTAGCTACTGCACCAGTGGTTTCTAATAGCTAGCTAATGTCGGGCATTTCCGTGCATATGTAGGTACTTGGCTAACTAGCTATGTAGCTATTAATTTAATAGCTGAAACAGTCTTTTGTGCTTGCTATAGCTAATTGACACTAATGCAAAATGTACCATCCACTAGACAGGGATAACATCTGGCTGATTGGAAAACTACCTAGCCAGCTATCTGCCTATACAAGCCGGGGGTTGCTTCTATGTCAAGAATTGCATACACCATCAGGTGGCATGTGTCACAGGTCCATAGCTAGCCAATGTAACACCTGGCTACGGCCTGTCAGCAAACCGTCCACAACTCTCTCAGCTAAACCTACCATGGGTACTAAACACAAACAAAATGTTCTACAACGCTGTGACTTCAGCAAAAACAGCTAGCTAGCTAACCATGGCATGCAAGTTAGCCAACTATGCTATTACTTGTTTGGTAGGTAATAAATTAGGTCTTCAGCTTTCACAGTGCAACTCAAAATACTGTCCTACAAACATGGGCAAACCTAGAACTATAAAATATACAGTATATATGGTTTTCCACTACACATAGCACTCATCTTTCAAAGTGATAGTTAGCCATCTAGCTACTAATATTATTTTGCTTTCCAAGAATGCACCTGCTAATTGTCTTTGTGTTCCATCCAAAATTCAGTCCCTCCCTTTATTCAAAACAACTTGTCCTCTTTTCATTTTAATACAAATGTTGACATTACAGGTTGTTAGTATGTGGAAATGTTGCATAATGCATCTTTAATATTGTAGCGACCCTGCCCCAGATGTGTGCACACCAGAAATCCACATCTCACACACACATCATTGGTTTTTGGGGGAAGGGGTGCGTTCGTTAAGTTCGCTAGTAAGAGGTGGGGGTGGGGTGATGGGGGTACAGTGGAACAGTTGGAATCGAAAAGACTAGAGAGAGCTAGCCGTTTTTTGTTACGGCCACGGCCGCAACTTTGTTTATTTTTATGTTTCCTCACGTTTTTCCCTTCCCTTTTCCCTGTGTTCCTGTTCTCCCTGTTGTGTTTGTCTGTGTGTGATGTGGGCGCGGCTTCCTCCTCTGCATTCTCTGGCTCCCTCCTTGATTACAGCAAATCTGCAACACCTGCGCTGTCTACTCACCTGCCATCAATTATCATCAGCCCTGCAGTGTATATCAACCCCGGTTTCTCCTTCATTCCTTGTCAGATCGTTCTGTCTCTCAGCTTCAGTGGTAGCTACATGCAGCAGCTCTTCCTAGCCGTGATTTCTTCCATGTTTATTTTCTTCGTCGGTTTATATGTGTTTTCCTTTTTTCCCCGTGTTTAGGTTTACTTCTCCCCTGTCTGTTTTGTTCATTTATTCGTTTGCCATCCTGCCTGCCTGCCCACGGACCAGCCAGCCCATTTCCTTGCCTGCCAGCTTACCTGCCTACAAGCCAGCTTCCCTGCGTGCCTGCCTACAAGCCAGCTTCCCTGCTTGCCTGCCTACAAGCCAGTTTCCCTGCGTGCCTGCCTACAAGCCAGCTTCCCTGCTTGCCTGCCTACAAGCCAGCTTCCCTGCTTGCCTGCCTACAAGCCAACTTCCCTGCTTGCCTGCCTACAAGCCAGCTTCCCTGCTTGCCTGTCTGCCAGCCAGCTTCCCCTGCCTGCCTGCCTGCCCACTTCCTTGCCTGCCTCCTTCGTCTGCCCTCACCATTGTTCCCCTGTGCCAGTCATTGTGTGTATACATATAATAAATACCCTCACCTTATCTCATCCTGTGTCAGTGTCCTGCGTTTGGGTTCAATCTGCGTATCAGTCATAACAGTTTTTATTGTTTTCGGCACCGCTTCCAACCCGTTCTAGTCTGTATTTCAGAATAAATCTGAACCTGTTCATTATTTGCCTCCTCATCCTTCTATCAAGATAGGTAAGCTACAGCGTAGGGGACTCTGCAGCAAGTGCTACAATATAATATCACCTTCTGGTGTAAAACTAAAAAATCTGTTTTAAGAAATTAAATTTTGATAAAAAAAAAATACAGCATCTAAATGACAGTGGCAAGAAAAACTCCCTTGCCCTTGGGAGGAACCAGACTAAAAGGGGGGGGGAGCACACTAGGGTGTGTCCAAAAAAGACTATCATGGTCAGTCCAAAGGTGACTCAGGGCTGGCTGACTTTGCGTCTCCAATTTAGGTAGGGGGCTAAACCACACGAAGGGGGTCCAGATCCAGGCACTGGGGTAGGCGTGGCGGTGAGGGTTGATGGGGGCAGCTCACACTTCTCACAGGATCAAGGACTCAGAGACTGAGGCAGAGAAAAGACCATGGAGTCAGAAAAAAAGCAGTGCTATATCCAGTAGCATTATATGAGAGCAGGGGAGCACAAGTATAGGAAATATACAGATAGCCCCGACAGGTGTAAGCTATGGCAGCATACCTATTAGGAGAGGAACAGAGAACACACGCAGCCATGATGGAGTTCTAAACCATCCACACCCAACCAAGGATAACCAGCCTAACAGTGGTGACACGTTGAGGTGACAGTATGGAAAGTTTCTCACTCCATAAGACACTAGGGCACGGTCTTCTCCATCTCTACACCTAGACTATGTTTGGCAGTAGGCTAGACTGAAAATATATGTTTTTAATCTCGACTTAAATTTTGTAACTGTGTTCGAATCCCTAAGATCCTTTGGTAAACCGTTCCACAACAGAGGAGCTCTATAAGAGAAGGATCTACCACCAACTGTGCTTTTAAAAATTCTATCGAGTAATAGATGGCCGGCTTCTTGTGAACGAAGCAGTCATGTCGGCTTATAGGGAACAATCATTTAAACAACATGTAGGCTACTCACTAATCATTCAAACAACATGTAGGCTACTTTTCCCTCCTTGTGTTACAGGTACGGTTTGCAGCTGCCAACGATTATGTCTATTAAAGTATCACGACACTAATCTCTGGTGTGGACTATGATTAATCTTACCATGTATTAATGCACATTTTGTAAGTTGCTCTGGATAAGAGATGTAAGTTAGACCTTAGGTAGCAGTGCGAGCTGAATCAAGACTCCAAGGAGTTTCCTTTTCTTTTATCGCGCTACCAGCTTTATAAAAACAAAGCATTGAGATGCCAGTAAGTACACATAAAACATGACAAACCTTCTACACATACACCTACCATCATGGTGCACAACAGAAAGGGTCACATACAATAACCCTCTGTAATAGGGGAGGGAGAGACTTTCATACAAGCACCATTCCACAATTATACAAATAGTAAACGCACCATTCCATAAAAGCAATTATAAAACATTAGGTAGAACGTTAACGGGGTGGCCAACCAGTCAAACTAAGAAATTTTTTTAAAAGCTGTAAAACCGCATTCATTTATTTCAAAGGCCTGTGGGACTTCTTAAATTTTGCGAGGTAGCGCGTTTGATACCGTATTGAACTCAGAGACTTATATGAATGTAAGAGCCGTGAAACCAGGCAAAGAGCCGCATGGCTAGGCTTGGCCAGGCCTGCACTACAGTTAGCCGAATTTAGCAATCGCTGATAACACACACAATATTTCTGATGCTGCTATCTGTAAATTATGTTCCACAATAAATCCCGTAAAGTACAGTTCAGCTCTCGTAACATCTTCTTCATTACCTTATTTGGCAAAATAAGTCAACATAGTACCTGAACCCGAACGAGCATTTGCGATTTCCATGTGTTTTTTTTACTGCCAATATGCCACAGAATATCATCCCGACCACCACCACCACCACCACCACCAGAAATATCTATACTGTTTGCAAGGACTGAGAGTCTGAGGCCATTTTAGTTATTTCTGTGGGAGACAAGTGACAAACTCTCTGTGATTTATAGTTATGGGCAGTAGTGATTTTAGATCCTACCTTTCATTTCAGCCCCCCTGAAAATGTTTAGTCATTATTTTCTAAAATTAATTCATCTCCAATCATCTTTAATATCCAATCAGCAACGTCATGTACTCCAGGCCCTCTCCTTCCCAGTATTTGGTTTGTGATTGCTTGCGTTCAACTGTGAGCGCGGTCGCGGTGTAGATTGGCTAAACCGGGATGTTGACTTGGATGTCGCACATCACAAGTAAGCTAACATATAGACTGGTTTTATTTAACGTTAGAAAGTAAGTGTTGACTGATAATGTTGTGGTATTTGCCATTGCAATGCAGTCGATTTATTTCACGAAAACAAGCTGCTATTAACATTAGTGTCAGTGTGTCATCTAGCCCGCTGAAGCGATATCAATGTAATATTAACGTTAGATAACATTAGCTTGCTAGTCAGCATTTGCGTTAGCTACTTGCATGGTTTTGGCATAGGCTAGCTTATAAACTTCTGCATTGTGCATTCGATTCAGTTCCTCATTAGAAACGGCTATTTGTGCCAAAATCATCAAGTTAGGCTCCTTCAAAAATGTAGATGTCCCTAAAGAAATGTTTCTCCATAGATGGATTTTCGAAAGTACTAACCTGGCAATGTAGGCCAGCAGCAGCCAGATGAGAGAGTAAATTGGCAGCTTGGTAGTACAGTTTCTCAGACTGTGCATCTGCATTTATTGCACCCTAAAATGATTACCCCTTCCATCTAACAGGCTAAGCTATTCAGTGGATTGGATCAAACTTTTTCTTACCTCTATTTATATTATATATATATATACTATATGGCCAAAAGTCAGTGGACACCCCTACTAATTATTGAGTTCAGGTGTTTCAGCCACACCCATTGCCAACAGGTCATAAAATCCAGCACATAGCCATGCAATCTCCACAGACAAACATTTAGAATTCAGAATGGTTCGTAAAGAGCTCAGTGACTTTTAATGTGGCACTGTCATAGGATGCCACCTTTGCCACCTTTCTGCCCTACTAGATGTGCCCCGGTCAACTGTAAGTGCTATTATTGTGAAGTGGAAGCGCCTAGGAGCAACAACAGCCCACGAAGTGGTAGACCACGCAAACTCACAGAGTGGGACCGACGAGTGCTGAAGCACATAGCACGTACAAATCTGCTGCATCACTCACTACAGAGTACCAAACTGCCTCTGGAAGCACAATCAGCACAAGAACTGTGTGTCGGGAGCTTCATGGAATGGGCTTCCATGGCCGAGCAGCTGCACACAAGCCTCACATCACCATGCGCAATGCCAAGCGTCGTCTGGAGTGGTGTAAAGCACGCCGCAACTGGACTCTGGAGCAGTGGAAACGTGTTCTTTGGACTGATTAATCACGCTTCACTATCTTGCAGTCTGATGGACGAATCTGGGTTTGGCGGATGCCAGGAGAACGCTACCTTCCGGAATGCATAGTGCCTACTGTAAAGTTTGGTGGAGGAGGGATAATGGTCTGGGGCTGTTTCTCAGGGTTTGGGATAGGCCCCTTAGTTCCAGTGATGGGTATTCTTAATGCTACAGGATACGAAGACATCTCAGCCAATTGGGCGCTTCCAACTTTGTGGCAACAGTTTGGGGAAGTCCCTTTGCTGTTCCAGCATGACTGTGCCCCTGTGCACAAAGCGAGGTCCATAAAGACATAAGGAACTCGATTGGCCTGCATAGAGCCCTGACCTTAACCCCATTGAACACTTTTGGAAGGAATTAGAATGCCGATTGCAAGCCAGGCCTTCTCATCCAACATCAGTGCCTGACCTCACAGATGCTCTTTTGGCTGAATGGGCACAAATTTCCACAGACACACTCCAAACTCTTGTGGGAAGCCTTCCCAGACGGGAATTCACAGACAAGACACCCTTTTACATTTAAGGGTTATTTTCTAGTTAAGTACAATTTGTTTCCTAGTGATAGTGTGTAGTACAAAGAGAGAGAGGAGGATGTTGTTGAAGTGAGTGAGAGAGGATGGGATGGAGAGGCCACAGGAGAGCGAGTGTGAGAGAGAGTAAGAGAGTGTGTGTGTGTGTGTGTGTGTGAGAGAGAACCAGGTGAGAAAGTAAACAGGTAGTTAAGACAAGATGGCTATAATGCCAAAAAGAAGCTTGCAAGTAGTAGGCTGATAAGTGTCTCCCAGATAGCATCTGTATTGCCCACATTGATTGTAGTGCACCCCAAAATTATTTTCCCTTTCTTGCATCCCTATCACTGACCTCCTAGACCAGGGGTCGGCAACCCGTAACACTCAAAGAGCCATTTGGACCCGGTTTCCACAGAAAAGAAAACACTGGGAGCCGCATTTTCTGTCGACGGGGGGTGCTACGCGAAAATAATTCTTGCGCCCCTCAGATTTTCTGTCGACGAGGGGGGGGGGGATTCAATTGGATCATTATTATTTATTTTCCAAAACCACGCGGAGCCGCAACATAAGGCTGAAAGAGCCGCATGCGGCTCCGGAGCCGCAGGTTGCCGACCCCTGTCCTAGACAGATGTAGGCTCACAAGTAACTAGCTAAACTCTTCGGAGGACAAGAAAACAATTAAGGGATGTTGAAAGAAGGTTAATTCCAAACTGCACATCTAGTTGTTTTTTTGTTCTTCCACTTCTTACATCTTTTTACACTTTAAATACTTTCTAGAAGTACACTTATTAGTGGACATTGAAAAATTTTAGTTTCATTCTAATCATGACACCCTTTTACATTGAAAAATATTTTCCTAGTTAAGTAGAAGTGTTGTTTGTTTGTGATTGTCACAGTACAAGGAGAGATAGAATAAGAGACAGAGGCCATGGGGGAGGAGAGAGAGCAGGCCAGAGAGACCTATGAAGAGAGAGAGGGAGAGCAGGACAGAAAGGCCACATGTTAAGACAGAGAGAGCGAGCAGGATATAGGCCATGAAGCACAGGGAGCAGCATCTTTTGATCAGAACAATTTTGGGGATAAGAACACAGGTCCTAAACAACCAACATTGCGGCATGGACAAACATTGATAAATGTGTCAGACACGGACACATTCCACAGCAATATTGGTCCATGCAGATGCAATGGCATCACGCAGTTGCTGCAGATTGGACGGTGGTGATTTCACAACCTTTAGTTGGCAGTTGGCATCTTCACATACACATTTTAAAACCCCTTTTTCATGGCATTTGGAGAGTCAGTATGGTTAGTTCGCCAGTTTGAGCGCTACCACCATTGTGGTGTTTTTGTTTTGGGGAATGTAACAGTAAATTCATTAAAACTTTAGGCTTGTGCTTTGCATGTGTACATCTCACATTCCCATTGGGGGCTGAGCCCCTCTAAAGGTCAAATCCTAGAATTGCCCCTAGTTATGGGGTATGCCCAGCCAACCTGTAACTTACTCATTTGATTTATTTTATTTTATAATAATGGTGATGATTTGGTCAGGCAATATATTGTAAATTTTGACTGTCATGGATTGTTGGGGACTTCCTGGGGACTTCCTAAGACAAGGGAAGGTGGTCATTAGCAGCCCATCACATGATGCAGTGATGAAAGAGTTCTGCGGATACACGGATTTCCACCTTTCCCGGATCAGAAAGCATCAACCACGAGATTCGTGTAGATCTGATGTTTTTTGGGGGGAGGGGTGGGTCTTGATGACACACGATAAGCCTCAATGTTTTTCATCTGTCAATCGCCACACTTAATGATAGACCAATCAGGTTGGCAGCAGTACAAACATAGTCACTGTCACTGTAAGTCATGGGCATGCTAGCTAGCTAAAGCCTCTAGAAACAATGAAATGACCGCAAAGGAACAATGATAAAAGTGAAAGAGAAAAATGATAATTCGAGGTTAAAAGAAATTGAAAGCGGAGTAAAAAACAGATTCTGTTGGGACTGGCTGGACAAAAAACCCTGTTTCAGTCAATGGGAACACTACCGAAATGACAGTGGGTGAATGTTATAAAAAAAGTTGATATTCCTGGCAAAATACTCTACAGGTATTGTACGGATATAGTCAATTATGGCGCCAGAGGATTTAAGGCATCCGTGATGTGATCCGACAAAATTTTACACTATCTAACACTACCTCAACAAGCAAGGACACTGTCTCTACAGCTCGACCAGGGATTGCAGTGGACGACCGCGTGAAAAACCAAGGGTTAGGATAACAAATAAATAATTGAAGGCTTGTTGTTATCCAGCTATAGCCACGATTAATATTTAGCCTTTGTCAAAGTCACTTAAACGATACACGATCCAAATTTTGTTGATACAATTTTAGCTGGCTAACACTAGCATGGTTTACTAGGTTACTAGGTTTACTAGTCTAAGTAAGCTCAATTAATAAAGTAAGACTTGCTCAAATAAATAAAGGAAGACTTTATTTTGATAAAACCTCATTTTTATACTTCCAGGGCCTGCTTCTTGGATTTATTAATTAATTTATACATTTTCGTCTGTAAAACCCCACTGTAAATACCGCCAACGCGGTTATTCAAATTTTCTGCTTTTTTTCAGCCTGACCACTTTCATCACTGATGATGGGGCAAATGAAAGGGACAGGGACAGGGACAGGGCATGTGAGGAGCTGAGATTAGGGATGGGTGATGGTTAATGGGTGTGGACAGTGATAATGAGCCAGCAAAACATTCTACAAGGGAAATGAGCCGCTAGTGGGAGCTGCTACAGGAAGCAAAGTTTGGGGTGCAGTAGCAGAAATAAAGAAAATAGCTGGGGTGTTTGCACAAGACCATGTTTGGTTTTCCGAAGTGAGCAAGAAATTAGTTGCTGGGTGGGATAGAACTAGTTTCCTAATTGTAGCACATTTACATATTTTTCTTGAGACCATGGGAAAGCTGGGCATTTCACTGCAATAGGAGCATTGATATGGAGTGAATTAAGTGCCAAAAGTCTGCATGTATAAAAAACGCATTGCAAATATATAATAAAATTGTAAATGTAAAAATAATCTGTATGTGTAAAAACATGCTATATATTTGATATATTTGCATAGTTCTTTTACACATACATACAAATATACATACATGTATATGCATTTCTGGCACGGACAATATCACTTTGGCACACATTTACTCTGGATTAAATAAACTGTTGACCTGCTAACGTGGCGTGACCAAATGTGCAATGCACCGTTTGACCTTGAGGGGGAGGTTGAAAGCTCTTGGTCTGTTTCATCAGAGTGCGTGGGTTGATAAGGGAGCCAGCTCAAGATTTTACATTGTATTTCGTTGCTGTTATGC